>JAFEMH010004207.1:0-221728 GCA_022495995.1 Adenophora triphylla var. japonica | reverse complement strand
GGCCTGCCTCTTCATCAATTGTTATTCATCACCCAAAAATTTATTTCTGGTCCGTAGTGTACGCCTCTCTCAAGACAGTGGCCTAGTTTTTGGCTGTGATGGACTTGTGATTTTGTAGCTCCATCTACTCTGAGAGTACAACAGTTTCAGGAAATTATTTCCTAGGAAAATCTCCAAGGCCCCATTGTATAGCTGATTATTTTTCTTAATCGTGCAAATTTTGTTGCGGCTCCTCATTCGATGTCGGGAAGATGAAATAGTTACACTTTTTATTTCGCCTGAGGAGAAATATTCTTAGATTATATGCTGAAAAACCTTAAAAATGTTCTTTCTTTCACTTTTCACGGAATGTGATGATTTTTTTAAAGTATGTTACTTTATGTTTGAAGCTTAACCAACATTACCATCAAATTTTTGAGAGGAGAACACAATGGGCAGATTACGAAAACCAGCTATTAGTTCCATTTCTCCAGTAATCAGCCTCTTACCGGTGAACTGGAGATTCTCTATCAGGTGCATTCCATGCCGTCGCTTTTTCATCCCATTTGAAATATACCCTTTAGTCTCTACCTTTTTTTGTAAGTCAAAATATACTTGGTTCTTTTGTTAACCAACTTTTATCTTCTTTTAGGCTGTAACCGATTTTTGTGTGCACAAGATGTCTGGAAGTCTATACCAACAGATTAAAAGGGAGTGTGAAGCACACATATCTACTGCATTACGATCTTTATCAGACCAGATCCAATCCAGACCAAACCCATGACTTTTCTATCAACTGTTGAGAACTGTTGGAAGGACTTCAGTGAACAAATGCAAATGATTTGTAGCATAGCCTCCCATCTTGATCGTACATATGTAAAACAAGATCCAAATATGCTTTCACTGTGGGACATGGGATTGCAGATTTTCCGGAATTGTCTATCTAGAGAAGTCGTGAACAAAACAGTACATGGCCTTCTCCAAATGATAAAAAAGGAAAGGTATAAAGCTTATTCAGATTGACTCTTTCAATTCACTTTTTATTCGGTTCTAGCAAATTATTGTGGTATTAATGTAGCTTTCATGCAGTTAAGAATGAACTCAACCCCGCGAACAAGCAATGTCGTATAAGGGAAATTTACACATGGAGGGAAGTGATCTTGGTTTAGAAAATTATTGACATGATGTTATTTGTAGTTTTGTAAATTCATGGATTGATGCAGACTAGATAAATGTTTTAATTTCCGCCTCTTAGAAGCGGAATATTTCCTAAATCCTAAGCGAGCTAAATAACTATAGAGTAACTAAAAGAGAAAAACTTGTATACTTTGATGAGGATCCAGTGTCTTAACATGTCTGCTTACTTGCGTCAAATGTGGTAAGTATAAGGTTTAACTGTACAAGTTGGCTCAGCGTGATTGTGATCGGTGTTACATGTGTAATGCAGATGTGCAATAGCTCCCGGTTACAAAATGCAATATCATAAGTTCCTTCAGAATGCTATTACAATTGCCTCTTAACCTTTTTGTTTGTATTTATTTATATTTATATATATTGATAAATTATTCTTTGCTTCTATATTATTTTCATCTCTGATATAATCTCTCTCTTTTTAATCTTCTCTTAATTGAATTTGCTAATTCATCAGGAATTACTAAAGTGGAAAGGTACTATATGGTAACATATTTTTTCTTATGGCATCTTGGCGAACTATTTTCTTGTGTATTCATGTCGAACATTGATAACCTACCGTTAGCTTAATTTTTTCTTATGGCATCAGTTTTGGGAGCGTTTCGAGGATTATCTATGACTGAATTGTGCAAAGATTGGAGAGCTGCTTTACATTAGCTTGTTTATATAGCTTTGTTAGGCTATTTTACTTTCTTTTATCTTGTTGTAAGATGAGTAGATGACATATTGTTCTCTGCTCTTTTATCTTTCTACTATAATAAAATCTCTTCTTTTATCAAAACAAAGAAAAATAAACCCCGTAAGAATCTGGACTCATAAAACATGAATCCTATTTAACAAGTAAACCTTTTCCAACAATTTTCTAAAATTACCAAACTACCACTGCTGCATAAAATACTAACATGCCTACAATTACTGAAAATATAAATTCAGACTACTAGAATCATAACTTGACCTCTCAAGATTTTGAATAGGCTATGCCTTACCTGTGCAAACTAAGTAGCTTGTCATGCTGTTATATTTTATTTTCTTCTGCATTATGCGTTGATTTGGTGGGATTGTGAGGTTTCTGCAAATTTTTTTGGTGCATGTGGATGGAGAGAAATAAGAGGATTTTCAAGATCAATATATACAGAGGCATCCTTTTTTTGTTGGGGGGGGGAAGTGGTCTCTTTAGTATCTTTATGGGCTTATGCCTAGAAATTTCGCTTTCAGATCTGAAGAGGGATTTGGTTCGCTTCCTTTGTTTCATTTAGGCTTCTTGTATCTTTTTGTTGTGTTTGTAGGTTGAACTGTTTGCCCATAAAGATACTAAAGAGACCACTCCCCCCCCAAACAAAAAAAGGATGCCTCTGTATATATTGATCTTGAAAATCCTCTTATTTCTCTCCATCCACATGCACCAAAAAAAATCTGCAGAAACCTCACAATCCCACCAAATCAACACATAACGCAGAAGAAAATAAAATATAACAGCATGACAAACTACTTAGTTTGCACAGGTAAGGCATAGCCTATTCAAAATCTTGAGAGGTCAAGTTATGATTCTAGTAGTCTGAATTTATATTTTCGTAAATTTGTAGGTAAAATGCCAAGTATTTTATGCAAAGAAATTGGGGAGTTTGGTAATTTTAGGAAATTGTTGGGAAAGGTTTCCTTTTTAAATAGGATTCATGTTTTATGAGTCCAGATTCTTACGGGGTTTATTTTTCTTTGTTTTGATAAAAGAAGAGATTTTATTATAATAGAAAGATAAAAGAGCAGAGAACAATATGTCATCTACTCATCTTACAACAAGATAAAAGAAAGTAAAATAGCCTAACAAAACTATATAAACAAGCTAATGTAAGCAAACCTCTCTCCAATCTTCGCACAATTCACCATGTATAATCCTCGAAACGCTCCCAAAACTGATGCCATACGAAAAAATTAAGCTAACGGTAGGTTATCAATGTTCGACATGAATACACAAGAAAATAGTTCGCCAAGATGCCATAAGAAAAAATATGTTACCATATAGTACCTTTCCACTGGTAATTCCACAATGAATTAGCAAATTCAATTAAGAGAAGATTAAAAAGTGAGAGAGAGAGAGAGAGATTATATCAGAGATGAAAATAATATAGAAGCAAACATGTTAAAACACTGGGTCCTCATCAATGTATACAAGTTTTTCTCCTTTAGTTACTCTATAGTTATTTAGCGCGCTTAGGATTTAGGAAATATTCCGCTTCTAAGAAACGGAAATTAAAACATTTATCTAGTCTGCATCAATCCATGAGTTTACAAAACCACAAATAACGTCATGTCAATAATTTTCTAAACCAAGATCACTTCCCTCCATGTGTAAATTTCCCTTATACGACATTGCTTGTTCGGCAGGGTTCACAGTTCATTCTTAACTGCATGAAAGCTACATTAATACCACAATAATTTGCTAGAACCGAATAAAAAGTGAATTGAAAGAGTCAATCTGAATAAGCTTTATACCTTTCCTTTTTTATCATTCGAGAAGGCCATGATCAAGTTTGTTCACGACTTCTCAGATAGACAATTCCGGAAAATCTGCAATCCTACGTCCCACAAAATGAAAGCATATTTGGATCTTGCTTTTACATACGTACGATCAAGACGGGAGGCTACGCCACAAATCATTTGATTCGCTCATTGAAGTCCTTCCAACAGCTTCAACGCTGATAGAAAAGTCCGCGGGTTCGTCTGGATTGGATCCTGTCCGATAAAGATCGTGAATGCAAGAGATACGCGTGCTTCACACTCCCTTTTAATCTGTTGGCATGTAGACTTCCGTACATCTTCGCGCACACAAAAATCTACATGTACCTAAAAGAAGATAAAAGTTGGTTAACAAAATAATAGAAAAGAAAAGAAAAAGAGAGAAAGAACCCTTCAATTTGCAATGACTCAAGGGGGTTGATTATTTCGGTGGTTCGGTTTCTGTTGCTATACGGAGAATAACAAGTCAAATGGAGGTTGAGCGCTTCGAATCTAGAGTACAATGGAAAGTAGAGGAACACTTTTTTACATTATACCATTCCCGCGAGAGCGCCATTCTACGAGGATTTCATGAGTTCCACTTCGCATACGGTCGGGTCTTCAACCCTAAACTTTTGAAAGCAATGACTCAAGTCGTTGGGATCGAGTCCTAAACTACGAGGAAGAAAAGGAGTCTAAGTCTGGAGGAGTTGCGAGATCAAGAAGGAGTTCAAAACGAAGAAGGTTTTCCTGGGGAGGGGAGCGGGCAAGGCGTCACCCAAGGCCCGGCCGCCTACTGGCCGATTTTGCTTTCCCTATTTTGATACGATCTCTTCTTAATTTGATTTAGGGCTTCCTCAGACCGATATATAAACATAGTTACAACCTAGAACACTTTGGTACAAAGATATTAGAAGGTGTCTAATAAAATATCACTGATTGCCGCCTCTGGACGTAGTTAAATTGTGTTGAATCTAACCGGGTAAACAATCCTTGTGTTCTTGTGTGTGTGTTTCTTCCAGTATTGTGCTTGTGGGTTTATTGTTCTTTGTCTAGATTGCAACGGGGTACCATTAAATTCCCAACAACTGGTATAAGAGCCTGGTTAAGAGGATTCAAAGTTTCATTAGTCGATTAATTTTGAATCACGTTCGGGGACTTTGTGAAGAAATCGATTTAAGAACTTCAATCGAGAAATTCAACGCGCAATTTCACGCTTCGGAGGATAAGGGTCAAGATTACCTTTATTGTAAGGATCTTCATAAACCCTTAAAGGAGAAACCCGAAGACATGTCACAAGTGGATTGGGAGACGTTAGATCGGAAGGCGTTAGGAGCGCGAGGAGCGCTCTAACCGACGACGCTGCACGGAACGCCATGGAGGCCAAGACAACGCGGGTTGCTACAAACGCCGTCGACATGTATGAGAAGCCGTCTAATATCAATAAGGCGCATTTGATAAAGAGGTTTGCGAACGCGAAGATGTCGAGGGGCGCACAGCCAAGAAGTCATATCGGCAGCTTTCAAAGGTAATGCGGACCAATTGAACAGGTGTTGATATTACTTTCTCCGATGAAGCGCTAGCATGTTTACTAAAATCGTTGCCGATAGTTGGGAGGTAACCGTCACAACGATTAGTATGTCGAAAACACCATCGGTGTATACGGAGGTTAGAGATCTCATCCTTCAAGAGGAGTTGAGAAGGAAAGAGAAAAGGGAGAATCTTTCGTAGATGGCATTTGTGAACTTAAAGGGAGAGAAACAGGGGAAGGGGAGGACCGAAAAAGGAAAAAACCGATTAAGTTACTCTGAATTGTGGCGGAGTGGGTCATATCGATTATGATCCCAGGGATAAAGATAGTGGTGCGCACGTGGTGGATGATGGGGATGTATTAATCTAGGAGAGGAGCGATCGGGTGAAAGATTGGGTGTCAATTCTGGAGCTTCGTCATGCCAGCTGGGACGCAGAATCAACGGAGCGGTATAAACTCGGAGATTTTGGGGTTATCTATCTTGGTGATGCATCAACCATCAAGATCAAAGGTAAGGGGGATGCTGATGATGAAGACACCTAACGGGTCGTTTTTACAACTACACAATGTGACGCATGTTCCGGATTGAGGAGAAGAGTGATTTACGTGGGACAACTCGACAGTGAAGGGTATGGTGTGACCTTCATCAGCGGGTCTTAGGAAGTCACAAAAGGGGCTAAGGTGATAGCTCATGGGGTTAAGGAGAAGATGTTGTACTCTACTCTACAATGTCGATATTCGTCTTCCGGTGGGAGCAAAGAGGCTAAAGAACCTACTATTGGTGTAGAAAGGAGAGACATCAAGAAACGGTATGTTAGGGGGAGAAGGACACAAAGTTGATCAACGCGGTGTGGAAGTCCAGTGCCCTAACAGAGAGCGTATTCGCACCAAGAGAAGACGATGCAAGAAACACCTGCACGTCCAAGTTTCAAGTGGAAGCATCATGAGGAAGGTGGGTCCGGAGGGAGAAGGCGAAGTTAGACTTGCGGGGAGAAATCAAGGTAGAAGCTGATTTGGGGAGGCAAGAACTATCTAACACGGAGGGGTTGAAACGTCACTTGGTTTCAACTCGCCTTAGTACTTGAGCGGGAGGCTCGGTAGTGTCAAGCCAATATGGGGGAAATGTGTTCGAAGGTCATTACTCCGTGACGGGAGTTGATGGGTGTTTCTATGCTTATTAGTTTAGTCTCCGGTGGAAAATTGTTGGGATTGGAGTCCTAAACTATGAGGAAGAAAAGGAGTCTAAGTCGGAGGAGTTGGTGAGATCAAGAAGGAGTTCAAAACGGAGAAGGTTTTCTGGGCGGGGAGGCAGGCGGGCGCTCACCCAAGGCCCGGTCCGCCGGCTGGGCTGATTTGTTTCCTATTTTGATACGATCTCTTCTTAATTTGATTTAGGGCTTCCTTGTACTGATATATAAACATAGTTACAACCTAGAACACTTTGGTAGCAGCATATTAGAAGGTGTCTAATAAAATATTGGCTTGGCAATTGCCCCCGGACGTAGTTCATGTGTTGAACGAACCGGGTAAACAATCCTTGTGTTCTTGTGTGTGTGTTTCTTCCAGTATTGTGCTTGTGGGTTTATTGTTCTTTGTCTAGATTGCAACGGGGTACCACTAAATTCCCAACATCAAGGGGGTTGATTATTTCGGTGGTTCAGTTTCTGTTGTTACTGGTTCAGAAGTTAGTTAAATAGTTTATGTATCCACGAGTTGACTCAATTTGATGCACTTTCAGACTACCAACTCCCTTTCCCCTCCTCGGCTAAGGAAATGTTAGCAGGAAAATATCTAATGCCATTCCTCGTCCCGTTTATCTTTCAGATCAGGTAAAGCAGCTGATATGACGCAGCTTAAATATCTTGTGAAGATGTTCACTGATTTGGGCATTTACTTGGAAAGCTTTCAAGAACCATTTCTTGAGGGTACATCTGAATTTTATGCTGCTGAGGGCTTAAAATACGTGGAACAGAAAGATGTTCCAGATTACTTGAAGCATGTTGAGGTTTGATTTGTTTATGCTTTCTTCTTTTTCAGTTGTAGAACTTACTGTATTTATGTTTGCTGTTGATATACCTGTCTTTCCCTTTCCATTTCTATCGCCTAGATGAGCTAGTTCTCTCAATAAAAATATTCATGTACCATGTAATATGAAACTATATTCCACCTAAGGGTTATTCTGAATTTGATGGAACATATGCTTCCAGGAAAGGTTGTGCCAAGAACGTGATAGATGTGTACGCTACCTAGATGCTCGTACAAGGAAGCCACTACTAGCGAGGGCACGAAAGCAACTCCTTGAATGCCATATTACAGCAATACTTGATAAGGTGTGGCATATTTTTGGTTCCTTTTCTTTGTTCTTCCATTCTATTTTGCAGTATTTTGTGTACAATTTTCTTTTCAAATATGGATTCAGGGTTTCGTGGTGTTAATGGAGGAGAAGCGGATTGAGGATCTTGAAAGAATGTATGTACTCTTTTCTAGAGTGAATGCTCTTGAATCATTGCAGAAGGCACTTGGCTCGTACATCTACCAAAAAGGCCAGGGCATTGTCATGGATGAAGAGAAGGACAAGGATATGGTATTATGCCTCCTAGATTTGAAGGCATCAGTTGATACAATATTGGAAAATAGCTTTTCTAAGAATACATCATTTCAAAACACAATCAAGAATGCTTTTGGGCATCTCATTAACGTTCCTAAGGCATGGTCATAACTTCAGTGATCTTCATTTCCTTTTCATTTTTTCTACCTCATCGATGATTCCATATGGCAATTCATATGTTAGCCAACCCCAAACATTTTGGGATTAAAGTTTTGTTGTTGAATATGATGGAATTGGCTCACTAAACTGTCACAGCTTCTTTTGGTATGAAGTTTGGTATGAAGTTGCAGTCGGTCATAGTAATTTTGATACAATTTTCATTATGGGTCATCTGACAACAACCTCTTTGTGCTTATAACACATGGGTAAGACTGCGTACATCCGACCCTCCTTTACCTCACCATGGGTGGGAGCCTTTGCGGCACTGGGATAATGTTGTTGTTGCATTTGATTATCTAGTGTGATCGTTGAAGAATTGAAGTTTTCATAGACACCCTGAACTAATCAAAATTATTAAAAAGTTAATGGACGTTAGAACTAACCTGCTTACCTATTTACCCTTGATCTATTAACATCTAAATACACACTTCTCTTTTCCCCCCACAGTCACTTCCGACCACCTGTCACCACCACCAATCACCCACAAAATCAAAATCACAAATAGAAACCCAATTTCGATCTCAAATCTTCAAATTGCAGACCTGAATTAAAAAAATTAGGGAAATTCGTAGGTAGGTTTGGGTGATTTGTGGACCTAGAAGATGACGGTTGTGAGAAGGTATCGAGAAAAATGCTGCATCGATGTTGTGTGTGGGTAAGGAGACGAAGCAGAGGGGGTGGCGGTGGAATGAGAGACGAGGGGTTGGGGGGGGTGACAATGTTGGATGGGTGCGACGACTTCAGATCTTCTATTTTTCTCTATTGATGTTAGCTTGAATATGAACGGGGAAGGAGATGGATGGAGAATGGGAATGGTGGGTTTGATAAATCCGAAGGAGGGATTGGGGGTAGGGGGTTATTTATGAAAGATGCAGAGGGAGGAACGTTGGGGTTAAATTATCATAAATTTAGGAGTTTTTGTTTATTGAAGCATTTTTTTAGATGACTTTTTTTTTTTTTTTGTAAGGAAGTTGATTGATTTTTATTCATTTTTTATTGTCATATTTAATTATAAATAAATAAAATACTAAATCTCTTATTCCTATTAAAATAGCTTATATACTCCCTCCGTCCAAGTAGTTACTTCATTCTAGCATCGTACTCACGTAAATTAAGGAGTGAGTATTATATTGAAAGTGTTGTGAGTGTGAAATTAAAATAGGAGAGAGAATGAGTGGAGTGGAATAGTAAATTATAATGGTGTTGCGAGTATTAAAATAATGTAGGAGAGAGAATGAGTGGAGGAATAGTAAAGATTCCTTTCCATTTTGGGAAAGAAACAAAGTGTGAAGTATGTAATTGGATGCCCAAAATAGAAAGTGTGAAGTATGTAACTGGACGGAGGGAGTATATTTAGATGTATATACTCCCTCCGTCCCAGACCAAGGGTCCTCGGGGAGAATTTCACGCTTCTTAAGATTTTTTTTTTAAAGTGGGTAGAAAATTTTAGGAGAGAGAATATAAAAGTTAAATATGTGGTAGGGAATAAGAGAGAGAATGTAAAAGTTAAATGTGTGGTAGGGAATAGGAGAGAGAATGTAAAAGTTAAAAATATTTAATAGGAGAGAGAATGAGTGAGAGGAATAGTAATGGTTTTTTTGTAAATAAATGAAGATGATAAGGGTATAAATATATGAAAAACTTTCCATTTAAGAAAAGAGACTCTTGGTCTGGGACTGACCAAAAGGAAAAGTAGGACTCTTGATCTGGGACGGAGGGAGTATATCTTAAAAATTAAACATGTGCATGTGTAAACAAAGATAAATCACAAAATCTAGGGAGAAACGCGTTTCTCCATAAGTTATGGAGAAACGGGTCCCGACATGTCGCGCGACAATGAGCTAGATAGCCAGAAACCTATGAAAGTGATATCCAGAAACCTTCAAATGAATATCCAGAAACCTTCAAAATGTTTCTGGATATACATTTGAAGGTTTCGAATATCGAAACCTTCAATAGCAATTTACGGATATGCCCTAACACATTTACGGATATGCACCTAACGGTTTCGGATATGCACCTAACAGTTTACGGATATACATTTCACATCCTTCTGGCTATCAAATACAAAGCTTACGGATATCAGCAAGCTTCGACTATCAAATGCAAAGCTTCTGGATATCCAGAAGCTTTTGGTCTTGGCCTTGGGTTTTTTTTTCTGGTTATCAAATGTAAAGCTTCTGGCTATGAAAAACACGTTTCTCCATAGTTATGGAGAAACACATTTCTCAGCAGACGCACTCTAAATATGTTATTTTAGTACTCAGTTAAGCGAGTTATAAATTTGTTTGGTTATGAGGACATTTTGAAAGTTTCATAGCAATATTTGGTAAGTTACTAATGTTCTTTAATATTCATTAACTTTTTTAATCATTTTGATTAATTTTATTAATTAATTAAGAGATGGTCTTACGAAAAATGCATTTTTTTCTAAGCTTAGAAAAATCGTGTTTTACACTGGCAATTCATAACATTAACGCTGACACTTTTTTACACTGACACTTTGTTAAACTGACACTGATACTTTTTTACAATGACAATTAATATACATGCATTGACACTTTTTTACATTGACATTTTGTTACACTAACACTGGACTTTGTTACACTAACACTGACACTTTTTACATTGGCACTTACTATACATACACTGACATTTTTTTACACCGACACTTTGGTAAACTGACACCGACACTTTGTTATACATGCACTGACACTTGTTTTACATGCACCGACACTTTGTTACACTGGCACTTTGTTACACATGCACTGACAATTTTTTACACTGGCACTTTGTTACACATGCACTGACACTTTGTTACACTGACACTTTATTAAACTGACACGAAAATAAAACACGTTTTTCCTAAGTGCAAAAAAAAAAAAAAAACGCGTTTTTTCTGAGATTTTGGCATTAATTAATACTCCCTCCGTCCCAAAATGTTTGTCCCATTTGACTTTTTTGTTGAACTTTGACCACAAATTTATGAAAGATTAATCATGTTCATGAAATTCTAAAAGTTGTTGTTGATAATATTATTAATGGTGAATTAATAGGAATTTTTAGAATTTCATGAACATAATTAAATTATCATATATTTGTGGTTAAAGTTCAACAAAAAAGTCAAATGGGACAAACATTTTGAAACGGAGGGAGTAGTATACAAGTTCCGTATGTTATTTCGATAATACTCCCTCCGTCCCAATAGTAGTTTCCCATTTTGTCATTTTGGGTTCCCATTAATAGCTTTCACTTTCCTTTTTTTGCAAAGAAATCTTTACTATTCCCTCCACTCATTCTCTCTCCTACATTATTTTAATACTCACAACATCATTATAATTTACTATTCCCTCCACTCATTCTCTTTCCTATTTTCAAATTACACTCACAACATTTTTACTTTCCCCTCATTTTTTTAATTTACGTGCAATCCAAAAATTGGACGACTATTATTGAGATGGAGGGAGTATGCATTTTAATACGAAAATGTAAGATATTATAACATGTCAAAAAAGTCTTTTACTCGTTGCCGGAGAAATCAGAACATATGCCTGGCTTGTGGAAGTGTCGTGAAATGGACCAAAATACTGGAAAAAAAAAAAAACCATTTTCCAAAAAAGCCCAAAGAAATCATTAATTTAGACTATCCAATTTCAGCCAATCGTCTATCCCTAACTAGATGACAAACAAACTCCAGCCATCCACATAACCCTCTTTCCATTATTGCTAAACATCAAAACCCCCTCTCTCCGATCTCCTCCACACTCTCCATCTCCGCCTTCTCAGTGCTTGTAGAGTGATCTTCAATTGTTGGCTGCTGCTACAATGGCCGTTGTGCTCGAAGTTCTTACCGTCCCTCGCGCCTCCTCCGCTTTTCCCACCGCCTCCTTGGCTCCTATCACCTGCTCTGCTGTTTCTGCTCGTCGGAGATCTGTTTCCTTTCCCGAGTACTCTTGCTTAAAGATCCAGTCTATTAAATCTAACCGATCGCTGAGTTCCACTTCCAGAGGAGGTCGCGGAGGCCGAATCGTTTGCGAGGCTCAGGGAACTGCCGTCGAAGGTTTCTATCTCTTGATTTATTTATATGTTGCTCTATGTGTATTTGTTTGAGATACCGATTTAGGTTATTTATTTCAACTTAGACTTTGATTTGTGAACTGTTTACTGTTCATATCTTCTCTCTAGATGATTAGTAATTGATGTAGGTGTATGTGTATTGTTAGTTACCTTAGGTTATGTCAGTAGGTTTCTAACTAGGGGAAAAGTAATTTGATTATGGAAGTGGAACCTCCACTAGACTGTCCGTAGTTTGATTTTGAGTGTTGTTTCCTTGGTAGATATTAGCAAGGACATTAAAACGTTTTCTGGCAAAGCAATTTGATTATGGAAATGGAACCTACATGTCCGACCTTGATTTTATGATTATAACAGATGTCGTCTCATTATCGGGGGACAGACTTACTTAGGCAGTGACTTCTGAAATACTGTAGCAAATATGTGCAAGGCGAATGTGTGTATTCTTGTTGGTGATCATATATTTTAAAATCACTTTTGACGAAGTATTTGATTTAATAAATGAAATAGTTGGGAGCTGAATAGACAATTATGGTTTTGTAAGTTGTTTAGCACCATTAAAAGTGAAGTTGAGTCACATGTATCATGATTGACGATTTGGATATTGTGCTTTTGCAGCAAACCTTCTTTCTACCCCTTTTCAAAACTTGTGTGCATGCAACTATTTGATTCTCCTATAATTCCATGTCTAACTATGTAATCTCATGTATAATTTACTTGTAAAATGAGTGAATATAATGTAATTTTGTCAAGAGATTCTGCACCTTGTTTTGGTTTCCATTCATTGTCCAAGGCCGAGTGTACGTCTAATGCACCTTCTTGAAATGATTGATTTTCTTTGACTTAACAATGGTTTTTTGGTTTTTGAATTGTGCTCTGGATGATCTAATTTCAATCTTTAGTTGCATCACTGTCTTGGACACATAATACTATTACTTTCAAATACCTATGCTTGAGTCGATCTATTAATAAACAACTTTTCTCAATCATTATATCCTCCACCCCTTCTCTTAAACTGCAGTGGCAGCTGTAACGGATAAAACTTGGCAATCACTTGTTCTCGAATCCGAACTCCCTGTCATGGTTGAATTTTGGGCTCCATGGTGTGGGCCATGTCGCATAATCAGCCCTGTAATTGATGAACTGGCTAAGCAATATCAAGGAAAGCTCAACTCGTACAAGCTAAACACTGATGAGGCTCCTACAATTGCAAGCCAGTATGGAATAAGAAGCATCCCTACTGTTATAATCTTCAAGGATGGAGAGAAGAAAGATGCAGTGATTGGTGCAGTTCCCAAATCTACACTGGAGACCTCCATCGAAAAATTCTTGTAAAAAGGTGGTACGTACATAGTAGTTTTGTGCACAAATTTAGCAGTCTCTTAATCCTATTTTCTATTTTGGCATACAGTTCAGAAACTCTAATGCCTTAATAAAATCAAGATGCCCTGTATAGTTGGATTATGATGTATGTCCAGTTTATATATATATATATATATATATATATATATATATATATATATATATATATATATATGATTTTAAAAAGATTCAATGCAATGTTAGACAGAGTTATTATATATCATTCTCTGCGGACTACGGACTAAATTAAATGTCCCAGTAGGAAATGCTTCCATACCTGACAGTTACTCATTACGTCAATCAGGCAGAATTGCTGACAATCGTTTTCCTTCATCTGTTGGACAAACTGATGATTTGTTTTGAGATGCTTTTTCAGGCAGAATTTGCTCTTGATCTATTAACTGATGGCCTACATATGAAGGTCTTTTGCAGTTATTATTATTATTATTATTTTTTTGGGGGGAGGGGGGGGGGTTCAGGTGAATTTGCTTCTTTGAGGTTGAATGGCATGTCACTATACTTCTTATCTTTGTGCTAGCAGCATAGTTGCTTCATTATCCTACTAGATCTTTACTATAATCTTAGCATGGAATCCAATCTGGGCCTGGCCATTTATAAAAATCATGTATGCATAGTGGAAGGTTTCTTAGCACCAGACTGCCCGCCATCTTGTTCGAAGCAAATGCTATTATGACGTGATAACGTGGTATACATTGAATAATTAAAATAAAATTGGCTATTTCCAACTATTTAGTGTCCTATTGTCCCCAAAGGAGCGTCTCAGTGGTGAAATTCAACCTTATACAGTTACTCTGTTGAGGTATCCTGACTGATCCCTCTACTTGCCTCCTGACTGATCCCTCTACTTGCTTCCTAACTTGGGCTTGAAAATTAAAATTAACTACTTGGAACTTTTAACTGACTGACTTCTGAAGGTTTAGGAATGGGAATGATTTTTCATGGGTCCTTAACAAAGTAATGATCAAAATGATGAAAGCTGAAAAATATTGAGATTACATAGAGAATATAATTCATAAGAATTGTATTGCTAAAGAATACTTTACAAAAGTATACTACCAGCAAATATACTCCCTCTGTCCCGTTACAAACCGCACACTTTCTATTTTGGGCGTCCTATTACAAATCGCACACTTCCTAAAATGGCAAAGAATCTTTACTATTCCCTCCACTCATTCTCTCTCCTACATTATTTTAATACTCACAACACCATTATAATTTACTATTCTCTCCACTCATTCTCTCTCCTATTTTACTTTTACACTCACAACATTTATATCATTATTTTTTTCCTTAATTCCCGCGCAAACAGTAACAGTGCGGTTACTAGCGGGACGGAGGGAGTATATAACTAGGGTTGCCTAGGTTACTTAAGGAATGAGATCCGATGTACATGGAAAGGATTGAAATATATTTCAAATCTCTGATAATGATGAATAGGATGTGGGAGAATATGTGATAAGATATGGACTGATTTGAAATTTTCACTCCCCTCAAGTTGGCGCATAAAGATTATGAATGCCCAACTTGCCAACTAATAACCGAAATTGTGTTACTCCAATACACGACAATATATCACCATTTTCTCAACACGTTCGCAAACAAAATAACAGTCCACTTCTACGTGTTATGCACTCGTGAAAAACTGGATTGTTGGCAATGTGCCGAGTTGCCTGGTTGTCACAATAGAGAGTTGTAGCATGCAGTTGTGATGCCTCAAGATCTTGAAGCAGCCATCGTAACCACACCACTTCACTAATGTGGTTGCCATAGCTCGATACTCTACTTCTGCAGACTAACGAGCTACCACAAACTGTTTCTTAGACCTCCATGATATTGGTACTCCACCCAAATAAATAAAGTATCCAGTGCACGATCGTCTGGTCATAGGGCTGCCTCCCCAATCTGCGTCACAATAGGCCTGAAGTGTTAAGTCTCCTCGAGCCGGAAGAAAAAGTCCCTGACCTAGGGAGCTCTTGAGAAACCGCAAGACTTGAACTGCTACATCCATCTGCATCACATTAGTTGATTTACATCAAATTGGATATCGGGTCGAGTCACTCTTAAGTAGAGCAGACGTCCTATTTATCTTCGGTATTGGGAAGCATCGACGAAAGGGCTATTATCATCTGTACTAAGCTGCAAATTCTGCTCCATTGGGAAGTTATTTGTCCGCCCTCCTTGGAGCCCACTTTCCTCGAGTATATCCAATGTATACTTACGTTGGTTAACTACGATGCCCTCTTGTGATCTTGCTACTTCAATCCCAAAAAGTATTTCAAGTGTCCACGATCTTTTACGCTAAACTTTTCATCCAAATACCTTTTGACGACCTCAATTTTGGAAGTATCATTTCCAACAAGAAGTAAGTCATCGATATATATATACGAAATATATACGAGCATCAACATAAGCTTTGTATTTCTTGTTTATGAAGAGGGAGTGATCAACCTGTGACTGTTTGAATGTGACTGTTTGAAGTCAATGGCGAGAAGAGCCGTGGTAAATTTCTTATACCAATTCCTTGACGCAGACCATATAATAATTTCCGAAGTCTGCAAACTCTTGTCTCTCCTTCCTTTGCAAAACCTTGTAGAATCTTCATATATACATCTTCGGCTAAGTCCCCATGAAGGAACACATTATTCACGTCGAGTTGATTGATGGCCCAATTCCGTTTTGTTGCCACGGCTAGTAAGTTACGCATAGTAACAATTTTTGCAACAGGAGTGAAGGTCTCCATTTGGTTTATACTTTATCTTATAAACCCATTTGGAATCAACGGTTTTCTTTCCTGGTGGTAGTGTCTTAAGCGTCCACGTTCCGTTGGCTTCTGAAGCATTGATCTCCTTCTTCATAGCATCACACCATTGTTGATCTATAATATCCTGGTGATAGTATTTAGGCTCATCACGCATAGTGATGGCCGCAAGAAATGCCTTATGAGTGGGAGAAAAATGTCCGTAAAAAACGTAATTTGATAATGGATATACCTTCGAGGCTTCTGGCCTAGAGTGAGGATGAATGGAAGCCGACAAACTGACAACAAAGTACTTGAGATGCTAGGGTTGGTGTTTCTGGAGCTCACTTCGTCGTTGAACCGTATCTATAGGCTGTGCAACGTGTTGTTCATTATCTTGTGCAATAGAAGTCTGCTCATTTGTCTGCACGTGTTCAATCTCTATGACTTCTGTTGGAAATGGATAACGGAAAGTTAAGTTTAACTTAACGTTGATCTAATTTCTAACGGAAGTTCGTTATGTGTTAACGGAACTAGTTACAAATGGTAATCTACATTTGTTGTAGATTATATATAACTCATTTAATGTCTCAAAACCATTTCCGTGTGAATGAGAAATTAATGACAAATGATTTGTAACTTAAATATTGGGTCAAAGTGTGTTTTGGGTTGGTCCCAAAATTGGTGTGGACTTGTTGTGGCTAAAGGGCTGACGAGCAGGCTGAAGAAGCTTCTGCACGGCCGTGCAAGTGTCTAGGACACGGCCGTGCACCGTGCCTTGCCTTGCCACTCGGCCGTCTTGAGCCATGAACTCGACCGTGCATATTGCCTTGCACGGCCGTGCAGTTCATTGGACACGACCGTGCAAGTGCTGTTATACCCGAAAAGTTGTGACTTTTCAAGGGAAAAGCCACCAAACCCTTTGACTCTCTTTATATACTTCCCCTCCGAATTTCAATTTACATACACAGTCATTTGAGTCTCCCTACCCTCTAGTAAGATAGAAAAACATACCCAAATCATTGCATATTGTTGCATTCAATCCTTCAAAGTCCAAAGTTCAAAACAAAGTGTTGTTCGTTAGAGTAATTGATTTGGAGTGCTCCTATCATTTACTTGTAAGTCGTTTTATCTTACTAGAAGATTGCCATTCAAACCGTAAGCACCTGTGCGGGGCAATAACTTCTTACGGAGATTGTATTTAATACAAGACTCGACTTAATTTTGTTTGTTTTCAATCTCCGTTTCTTTCTCAGTCAGTTTTTCTGTTAAGTTCTTGAGAAGTATACACAATTGTCCAACAATCGTAAAAAGTTATTGACGCTTCTTCAAGATCATCAAGATGGCAAATGAGAAAGATTCCACCGAATCAAGTCAAGGGAATGTGACGCCTCCTTCGCAAGGTGATACTACATTTGTTAGTGTAATCTGCAGGTGATATCGTAGATGATTTCCCAAGTGATATCACAGATGATTTCCTGGACTGAAAATTATATAGTTGTATATTTCTTGTTTATTATTTAATGGACTAACGTGCTAATATGGTCTGTATAGTCTATGGTTTATGGTTGTATTTCAGGGTGCAATAGCATCAAAGAAGGAGCTAGACACATGTGGAAATTGGAAGAAATGAATTAATACATTTTATGTATTAATTCGTAATTTTGGCATTCAACAACAACATGTATGTGGACTTTGTCAAAGGTTGTTGCTAAATTATAAAAGAGGTACAAGGATGAAAAAGCAAGGGAGTACAAGGCGTGGAAGCATGGCTTGAGGATTCAACAACTCGGTTGCTACAAAATAGGAAGTGGGAGCTAGAATTGTGGAAACAAATTAACCCACTCTCCCTACACTTCCTCCACGTGCAAGACCAGCCCCAAGGCTGTTATTGGAGTAGCCTTCAAGTATTTGAAGACTATAAATAAGCTTGGAAGGTTTATTTGAAGACATGCCAATTATTTCACATTCACACCTTCGAAAAGCTTAGAGATAGAGTTCTTTGTTTGGTTCTTTTTAATCCTTTCTCCCTTGTAATTTCGCACTTGATTACTTTGGTATCAAGGTGTGTGAAGGCTAGGATAGGATTCCGTTCTTTATCTCTTGTTCCATAGAGCGTAAAATAGATATAGCTATAGGGAACTTTCGGCTTTGTAACTTCATTCATAGTGATTATAAAGTCTTGCCTAAGAGGCACTCTCAAGTTATATTTATATAACTTGAGAAAAACAATTTTGGTGTTTTTATTCATTGCAAACTCTTTTACAAAATTGTTTTATTTTCGAAGTGTGTGTGTGTGCCATCCCAAGTGCTATCGTTGGCCGTTATCACCTTGGATATCACTTGTGATTCAAGCCGTGACAATTTCAATTGGTATCAAAGCCTCTCACTTGACGATACTAAGTGTTTGGTCCTCTTTATCATGGCTTTTGATCCTGCAAATCCAAACCAAAAACGTCTTCCTGTTTTAGATGGTTCGAATTATGCATATTGGAAAATTCGCCTTCGCTCGCATATCAAATCAATTGATCTTCGAGCATGGCGATCTATAGTTCATGGGTACTCTCTTCCACTCTTACCTCTGATGAGGATGGTGATGTTCGAGTTAAACACGAAGGTGAGTGGACGAATGAAGAGATCACTCTAGCTAACTATAATGAGAAAGCTCTTAATGCTATCTTTGAGTGGGTTGACATGCATATTTTTAAACTTATTCAAAATAGTTCCACATCTCAAGAAGCTTGGGATATTTTACAAAGGTTTTGTGAAGGTGATTCTAGTGTGCGTGAAAACAAACTCAGAGGTCTTACTGGCAAATTTGAAAGGTTGAGAATGGGTGAAAGTGATACCATTTCCTCTTATTTTGAAAAACTATTTGACATTGCTAATGAGTGTCAACTTTTAGGTGAACCTTTACAAACAAACAATTGGTTTCAAAGGCTATTAGAACTCTCCACGAGCGTTTTAATATAAAAGTTTCATCTATAGAAGAGGCTCACAATCTTTCTACAATGGATATCAATTCCTTAATGAGCATTTTAAAAAATTTTGAGTCAAACCTTGCCGAGCAAAGTGAAGCTTCTAAGGGCAAGAGTGTTGCATTAAAAGTTCAATCCTCAAGTGGTTCAACTAATGAGGATGACGAAATTTTTGAGGAATTAGGTGAAGATGCCAGTGTTGCCTTACTTACCGGGAAATATAACTCAATGGTGAGAAAATTTAACAAAGAAAATGTGCGAGGTAAAGGCTAAAGAGCAACAAGCCAAGGTGTACAATTCAATGCCCAAGAGGACATTTCCATCTACTCAGAAAGGTGGTCCCATAAGGAGAGCATCATCGGATCAATCCAGATCGATCCAAAATACCTTGAAACAATCCAATGTCATGCTTGCTCTGGATGGGGTCATTACTCAAATGAGTGTGCTAACACTCTAAGGAAGATGGGAAAGAACCTATGGGTTTCTCTCGGTGACAATGAGGATGAGGAGACCAATCAATCGAAGATTCAGATCAAACAGCAATGATGGTCACAAGCGTGACTCGGATTCACATCGGTGATACCCCAGGTGATATCCAAAATGGGATAGCACCCGAGATATCATCCAACAGGTATACAGATTTAAATTTGATAAATGATGTTTGTTTTGTGGGTTACTGTTAACATGGATGCGGGTTGTTTCACAAGATGAGAAGGAGTTCGGCAAGGATGAACTCATTTGTGGTCTTAAGAACCTTTGCAAAGAATTGGTGGATGAATGGAAGAAAGAGAACAAGAAGGTGATCTCTGTCCAAAGAGGTTCAAGACCTAGCTGATGGCTTGACTAGATTGGAAGTTCAACTCACAAAGAAGGATGTGGAGCTGGACAAAGTCAAGAGCAAACTTACTCTTGCGAGACAACATTCAAGAAACTCAATACGAGTTCTACCAAGTTAGATGCAATTCTTGGGTTGTCCAAACCACTCAAGGCGGTATGGGTTTTCAAGAGTCTTTAAATGCTATTACATCTACTTTGTCTAATACAGTAAGATAAGTTAATTTTTGTTAAAGAAAGAGATCATGTTGAACAAATATCTTCGATAAGTCTTCGACAAGGTAAAAATATGTAACTACTTGTTACTCTCTTGGACATTTGAAAATTGATTGTAAAACTCTTCTAAAGAAAGCTTGATCCAGTTCTGTGTGATACTGAAGTGTTGCCTAGCACGTCGAGATATCACCTACGATCGAAGAAGAATTATCAAAGTAGGAAAGTATGGAAACCTAAGTCTAACTTTGATTTGTGATCTTTGTATCTGTTGCTTTAAAAACTAATGTTGAAGGTTCATGGTATTTTGATAGTGGTTGTTCTCGTCATATGACCGGAACAAAAATATTTTTAAAGGAATATGAACCTATTCAAGGTGGTAGTGTAACATATGGTGGTGGTGGCAAAAGTAATATAGTAGGAAAAGGCGTATTAAATGTACCTGGATTTCCTGCCTTGAAAAATGTTTTGCATGTTGATGGACGTAACTAATTTAATTAGTATTAGCCAACTTTGTGATGACAACCTTGAAGTAAAATTCAATAAAAACACTTGTGAAGTCTTTGATTGTACCAATAAGCGTGTTATGGCGGTACTAGGTCAAGTAATAACCGTTATCTTGTTGAGGATAAACAAGTGTGTCATTCTGTGAGGGTTGATGATGCTACCTTATGGCATCAAAAGTTGGGTCATGTCCATTTTCGTAACATTGTGAAACTCATTAATGCCGAAGCTATAAGAGGTATACCTAGTCCGGACATTAGTACAAAAATCATATGTGAAGATTGTTTAAAAGGTAAACAAACACGTGCTACCCGTAGTGCTACCCAACATAATGAGGAGTATTACGGGACAACGCACCGTTTTCAATTAATGCATATGGATTTAATGGGTCCAGTTGAGGTAGACAGTTTAGGAGGTAAGAAATATACTTTTGTAATAGTTGATGATTTTTCTAGATTTACTTGGGTATATTTTTTAAAAGAAAAATCGAAACTTTTGAAAAGTTTAAAGTCTTACATGCTAAAATCAAAAACATGTTTTACGCTCTTATCATGCGAATAAGGTCTGATCATGAAACGGAGTTTGATAATTCATTGTTCTTTACTTTTTGTGAATTAAAAGGAATTAAACATGAGTTTTCTGCTCCTAAAACACCTCAACAAAATGGGGTGGCTGAAAGGAAAAATAGAACCTTACTTGAGATGGCACGTGTGATGTTGTTTTCAAAAAGAATTTCAAAAAGATTTTGGGCCGAGGCCATAAACACGGCTTGTCACACGGCCAATAGGGTTTTTCTAAGACCTGGTACTAGAATGACACCTTATGAAATTTTGAATGGTAGGATACCAAAGGTTCATTATTTTCATACATTTGGGTGTGTGTGTTATGTTCTAAATGATCGAGATTACTTAGCTAAATTTGACTCTAAAAGTGATAAGGCTATATTTCTTGGGTATGCTCAGTACAGTCGAGCATATAGGGTTTATAACCTTAGGTTAAAAACCATTCGGGAATCAATTAACGTTGTTTTTGATGATTTAGCAAGTGTTACAGGTGATGGAGTACGGGAATCTCCATTAATATTCTTTGGAAGAAGCTGGAGAATCAAAATCAAGTAAGTGATACCCCAGTGTGGCCAAAGTGTTGCCACCGATGGGATAGCATCTCGGTATCACCAGAAGACCAATCCAAGAAGCGAAAAGGATGAACGGTCGAGATGATGATCATGTGCATGAAGACTTGAGAAGGGATCCACGGCTAGGATTAAAAGAGACCATCCTTCCTCTCAAATTATTGGAGAAGCTAGTGAAGGGGTACAAACAAGGAACAAAGGACATTTTAGTGACCGTGAAATGGCAAGGTATGTGTGTATGTCCACCACATACCACAAGGTAAAATATTCTGTTTTGTTTCTTCTTTAGAACCCAAAAATATTTACGAAGCTTTAAAAGATAATTTTTGGATACAAGCCATGCAAGAGGAACTTGACCAATTTGCTCGTAATGAAGTTTGGTGTTTAGTACCACGTCCTAGTAATACAAATGTTATTGGTACTAAATGGATTTTCAAAAACAAATCGGATGAGCAAGGAAATATTGTTAGGAACAAAGCTCGTCTCGTAGCACAAGGTTACACCCAAATTGAAGGTGTTGACTTTGATGAGACCTTTGCTCCCGTTGCTAGAATAGAATCCATAAGACTCCTCTTGGCTATAGCTTGTTTTCTAAAAATTACTTTGTTTCAAATGGATGTTAAAACCGCCTTTTTAAATGGTTATTTAAAAGAAGAAGTTTTTGTTGAACAACCAAAAGGATTTGAAGATCCTAATCTACCAAACCATGTATATAGACTTGATAAAGCTTTATATGGCTTGAAACAAGCTCCACGTGCATGGTATGGTCGCTTAACCTCTTTCTTACTTGAATATGGATTCACAAGAGGTGAAGCGAGATAGGACCTTATTTATCCTAAGGCATGGCAAAGAAATAGTCATTGTTCAAATCTATGTTGATGACATAGTCTATGGCTCTACTTCTCAAACGTGTTTAAAAGATTTTGTAGAGGCTATGACATCAACATTTGAAATGAGCATGATTGGAGAGTTAACATTCTTTCTAGGCTTGCAGGTGAAACAATCAAATGAAGGAATATTCATTTCACAAAGCAAGTATGCAAAGAGCCTAGTAAAAAGATTTGGGTTGGAAGGAGCAAAAAGTTCAAAAATCCCCATGTGTTCTTCTCTCAAACTTGGTAGAGATCAAGTAGGTGAGGATGTTGATCCTACTCTTTATCGTTCAATGATAGGTAGCCTTCTCTATCTCACTTCTAGTCGTCCCGATATCATGTTCGGCATGTGTGTTTGTGCACGTTATCAAGCCAATCCTAAAGTCTCTCACCTTAATTTGTCAAAAAGATAATTAAATATGTTTCAGGAACAAGTGAATTAGGGATTTGGTTTAGTAAGGATACTAATACCAATTTGGTTGGCTTTAGTGACTCGGATTGGGCAGGGGATATGGATGATAGGAAGAGTACTAGTGGGGGTGTTTTTACTTGGGCAACAATTTAGTCTCATGGTATAGTCGTAAACAAAATTGTGTTTCTCTCTCCACAGCTGAGTCTGAGTATGTGGCAGCTGGTAGTTGTTGTTCACAACTTATTTGGCTAAAACATATGTTAGATGACTATGGCCTAGAGAGTAATTCTTTGACTATGTACTGTGATAACCTGAGTGCTATCAACATTTCAAAAAACCCAGTTCAACATTCCCGTACCAAACACATTGACATACGTCATCATTTTCTTAGAGATATGGTAGATAAAGGCCTAATTAATATTGATCATATTGATACTAAGTATCAACTGGCTGACATCTTTACCAAGGCCTTAGACCACGAGAGATTTTCTAGTTTGAAAAGATCTCTTGGTCTTTGTAATCTCTGAGTCTGTTCGTCTGTGCTACCCCAGGTGATGTTATCACTTAGGGTAACACTTGTATATTAGTGTATTTTTTTTTCTTCTTTCTTTGCTTATTTACTTAAAAAAAATATATATACTTTATTATTTGTTTAAATCTAGCTAGCTTAGTTCTAGCTGTGGCACATGCTGACCTTTTTGTTATGGTAGGTTATTATTTAGGTTAGCACGTCTGATATCATTCCCCTTCATATGCTTAAAGTGACAAAGTCACTAATATTTTCTTTTTGATAAATAAAAGACAAAGGCATTTATCCATACTATTCTCTCGAGCTCGGGGCACGGTGTTCGCTGCAACGATGTACTCTTGCCAATGAGAAGGTATGAGGTGATTTATGCTAAGTATTAGGGACATGGAGTTCGCTACTACAGTGTACCCTACTTGAAAGGCATAGATCACTTGGTCTCTACACTTGAAATATAACTTGAAGCACGGAGCTCGTTACTACGATGCTTTCTTGTTTAAAGAAGTGTATTGAGACGTGTTTAACAAGCAATGTACTTAAAAAATTATATATAGGCATATAATGCCTAAAGTGCATGAAAAATGCTCAGCTTGTTATGCCTCAAGTGTTTGAAACTGAAAAAAATATTTATCAAGGGGTTTTATATCATATGTGTTATCCTACGTGTTACCATCATTGCCATAACACATTAGTGTGTGCTATATTAGTTTTTTATTTTCTTATTTTCGAAATATTGTTGATTAATTTCTCAAAATCTGAAAGTCTTTTTATTTAAAGAGTTTACGATTTTGAAAACGTCTTCAACAAGTTTCCTTTATCTTTGGTAAACTTAATTAAGTAACTAACCCATATTTATTTTTATTTGTGCTTATAATGTTTTGGGCTTAGTTATAAATTATTTAGATTACTTATTTTTTTTCGTTTATACTTAAAAAAAATATTTTCTTTATTTTTTAAATTTTTTCAACCGTGTAGTTTTTAAGTCGGTTAGGGGTTTTATTTTAAAGGTGTGGTTAGGGTTAATGTTTAAAATATGTGGATGGGGTTAAAGGAGAGATTAAATAGGAGTAGATTAGATAGGTTCTTAAGATGTCAAATCAAATTAAGAGTTTGTTCCCCACTTAATCTTTTTCTCCTATTTTCTCTCAACCTCCTCCGTATCTCTCTCTATCCGTTACCCTCACCTCTCTCTAAAACCCTCCTTCCAGTGTCTTCTTCTCTCCCAAAAATCCTAGGTCAAAAATTCGTTCCAAAATTCCATCATATCTCCATGGCATCTCCATCCAAAGCTAGTACCGAACCATCTCACACGGACCAAATGGACATCTCACCTAGCATTGCTCCTTCCGTGGCATCTCGCGTGGCCATGGAAACTTCCCCAATGATCACTCCAAGCTCTTCTCCACCAACAATGGCGATTGTTCCTACCTCTGGCCCCAATGCCTCGTTTGATCAAGGCATTCCTAAGGTGACTCTCATCCCTACCGAGCCAAAAAGGAAGAGGAAAGCCCCAACTGCCAAGCTGTCTCCCCAAATCGCAAAAAGGAGGTCTTCCAACCGCATTAGATCAATCAGGTCCAAGGCAACTTCAAATACCACCTCTGATCCGGTTGAAGTCTCAGAAAGCTCTATTGATGTGTCCTCACCCCATGTGAGTGACGAGAACTTTGAAGCAAACAAGGAAAAGGAGCCTTACGTGGACTCATTTGATGCTTGGGTAGATGGTGATGAAGAGGAGACTCTCTCACGATTTTCGAAAAAAAGGCCAAGGGCAAACTGTGAGTGCTACCGAAGTGCTAGCAAGAAGAGGATATCATCCGAGGTAACACTTGCCCCCTCTTCTCGTTCCTAAACATTCCTCTAGTGATAATTCGGTGATGAGGTTACTCAAACTGAAGAGGATAAAGCTTTTCCAAAACCTTTTCTTACTTTGGAGTATTATAAAAAGGAAAATATGGAACTTTGGTTGAATAGTCTAAGTAAGAGAATTTTAAAAGAGAAGCACATTGATGAGGGTCATTGGAAAAGGAAGGAGTGGTTCGCTTTTTAAAGGACAGGAATTTTATTAATGCTAATAATCATGCATCGCTTTTGTTGAGAGTGTTATTCGCAATTTCTTTGCCAATTTGCATGCTCATTTGGATGATGAAGGGTCTCGCTAAATATGGAAAAGTGTTTGTTAGGGGAAGAGTCTATTCTTTTACTCCCGCCCGATTAACAAAGTTTTAGGCCTCCCTAATGTAGATGATGAGAGCATTAGGGTCAATAGAGATGAAATGGTAAAATTGCTCACTCACAACAAACTGCAGTCTTGGCCTTTGAAAGAGAAACTTCATGCTTCTAGATTATCTTCTCTCTATTATGTACTACACAAACTGTGCATCTTCAATTGGCTTCCTACAACTAATGAACCTATTGTGACTTTGGAGCATGCGAATGTGTTGTATAGATTGGGTAAAAATTTAAGGATTAACTTTGGAAGATTAGTGTTTAAACACTTAGCTTCATGGGGTAGAAAAAAGGAAGTGAACATTAGCTTTTTCCCCTATCCTTCTCTAATCTTCAAAGTTTTGGTATTTCAATCCTTGCCCATCAAGCCTCGATGTTTTTACCACCGAACCCGAGTACTATACCGTTGATCAACAAGCGAAAAAGGGTAAAAGGTATACTAAAGATCTTCCTTGGAACAAATCGATGAAACAACCCCTGCTCCTCCCGGTGCTATCTCACGTGATACCCCAAGTGCTTCCTGTGTTGCCCTCATACTTTTGCAGAACCGATGCCGCAAGTATTCGAACAACATGATGAATCTTTTGGGCAACTCTGGACCATCAATCCCAAAGGCTACAGCTTCTCAACTTCCCGCACAAACAACCAAGTGCAATAGGAGAACTTGCCGAGGGATGAAATTAGCTAAGCAAGCAGGTAAATGTATGCTTTTATTGATGAAATTTCTTCCCAAACAGGGGGAGGATCTGTTCTTCTTTGGAACTTACGGAGGCTGGTGCTACTTGCGGGTGCTACCACCGATCTTGGCCCAGTGATGGTGGAAGTGATAGGGAAGGAGATCGGGAGGAAGGAGAGGAAGAAGAGGAGTTTGAAGAAGAAGAAAGCCGAACCTTAAGGTTGATAAACCCGAAGGTTTATGTTGCCGCTATCATATGGGTGACTATTTTTGTGGTGGTCCTACAAACAATGTTTTTATTTTGGTGATGTGGTGGTTCCTTAAACAATTTACTTTTATTTTGTTTATATTTGCTAAAACACTTTAGTGGTTTGTTAAATAACTTAATACGCTAGGATGTTTTTTTTGCTAATTTTGGATGATATTTTGCTACAATGGTTATGGTTTTTAATGGTTACTTAGTTTATTTCGAAAACTTTTTAAAGTTTGAAATAAATTAGTTTATTATGATAAATCATTGTTTAGGATTAGCTCCTTGATTAAGGGGAGTTAATTTTTGTGGAGATATTATTCTATGGTCTATGCTCTGTACATTTGTATATAGACTTATCCTACAGACAGAAAGACATTAAGTTTGGAAAGAAATATCCAACTAAGGGGGAGATTGTTAGTGTAATCTGCAGGTGATATCGTAGATGATTTTCCAAGTGATATCACAGATGATTTCCTGGACTGAAAATTATATAGTTGTATATTTCTTGTTTATTATTTAATGGACTAACGTGCTAATATGGTGCCGTATAGTCTATGGTTTATGGTTGTATTTCAGGTGCAATAGCATCAAAGAAGGAGCTAGACACATGTGGAAATTGGAAGAAATGAATTAATACATTTTATGTATTAATTCGTAATTTTGGCATTCAACAACAACATGTATGTGGACTTTGTCAAAGGTTGTTGCTGAATTATAAAAGAGGTACAAGGATGAAAAAGCAAGGGAGTACAAGGCGTGGAAGCATGGCTTGAGGATTCAACAACTCGGTTGCTACAAAATAGGAAGTGGGAGCTAGAATTGTGGAAACAAATTAACCCACTCTCCCTACACTTCCTCCACGTGCAAGACCAGCCCCAAGGCTATTATTGGAGTAGCCTTCAAGTATTTGAAGACTATAAATAAGCTTGGAAGGTTTATTTGAAGACATGCCAATTATTTCACATTCACACCTTCGAAAAGCTTAGAGATAGAGTTCTTTGTTTGGTTCTTTTTAATCCTTTCTCCCTTGTAATTTCGCACTTGATTACTTTGGTATCAAGGTGTGTGAAGGCTAGGATAGGATTCCGTTCTTTATCTCTTGTTCCATAGAGCGTAAAATAGATATAGCTATAGGGAACTTTCGGCTTTGTAACTTCATTCATAGTGATTATAAAGTCTTGCCTAAGAGGCACTCTCAAGTTATATTTATATAACTTGAGAAAAACAATTTTGGTGTTTTTATTCCGCTGCAAACTCTTTTACAAAATTGTTTTATTTTCGAAGTGTGTGTGTGTGCCATCCCAAGTGCTATCGTTGGTGCTGTTATCACCTTGGATATCACTTGTGATTCAAGCCGTGACAATTTCAACATTCAACCATGTTGCTCCCGCTCCTACAACTCATCACCTCGGTCATGGTGAGAAACCCGCAAAATTCACTGGTGTGGATTTCAAGAGATGGCAACAAAAGATGCTCTTCTACTTGACCACCTTAAGCTTGCACCGCTTCTTAAAGGAAGATCCTCCGGCGGTGGAAAAAGGTGATCCCGATCCCCAAAGGCAAATGGCAAAGGAGGCTTGGGCTCACGGTAATTTTCTTTGTAAGAACTACATCTTAAATGGACTTGACGATGCACTATACAATGTATATAGCACCGTCGAGTTAGCCAAGGCATTATGGGACACCTTGGAAAGGAAGTACAAGATAGAAGATGCCGGGTCAAAGAAATTTGTCGTCGGTAAATATCTTGACTTTATGATGGTCGATTCCAAATCGGTAACAACTCAAGTAGATGAATTTCAAATCATTCTACATGGGCTTGATGCCGAGGGAATGATCATGAATGATCCATTTAAGGTGGCTTCTATCATTGAAAAGTTGCCTCCTTCATGGAAGGATTTCAAGAACTATCTCAAGCATAAACGCAAAGAGATGTCCTTGGAAGACATTGTTGTTCGTCTTCAAATTGAAGAGAACAATAGAATCAATGAGGCCAAAGTTGCTAAGGGCAAGATGGAGGCAAAAGTCAATCTCGCCGAGGCTAGCACAAGTGGCACAAAGAGAAAGCATTCCGAAAATGTCGGGAATGCTAAGAAAGGGAAGAAGAAGGGCTCGAAGAAATTCAAAGGGTCTTGCTATAATTGTGGCAAACCGGGCCACTTGTCGAGGATTGTCGTCTCCTAGAAGAAAGAGGCGAATAATGTTGACCACATGGACCTAGACTTTGCGGCAATGATCTTTGAGGCCAACGTTGCAAATTTGGAGGAGAATCGAAAGGCTTGGTGGATAGATACGGTGCTACCCGCCATATTTGTGGTAACAAGGAAAGTTTCTCCTCCTATACTCCCATCTCAGGAAGAAAGCTTTACATGGGAAATTCTGCGACCTCCAATGTTCAAGGCATTGGAAACGTGATTTTAAAGATGACTTAGGAAAAGAAGTAACCTTGTTGGATGTCTTGCATGTCCCAGGACATCCGTAAAAATTTGGTGTCCGGCGCTTTGCTTAGTAAGGCCGGTTTTAGACTAGTATTTGAATCAGACAAATTTGTACTAACCAAGAATGGTTTGTTTCTTGGAAAAGGTTACCTCGAGGAGGGCCTTTTTAAAATGAATGTAATGACTGTGATCCGCCAAAGTGCGATGAATAAAAATTGTGTTTCTTACGTTTATTTGTCGGAAAGTTCTAATTTATGGCATGATAGATTAGGACATGTAAACCTCGACACCATTAAGAAATTAGCGAGACAAGATTTAATCCATATGACTAAATCTGACTCGACTAATAGGTGCGAAGTTTGTGTTGAGGCAAAAATGACAAAATCTCCATTTAATGCCATACAAAGAAACACAACTCCTCTCGAGTTAATTCACACCGACATATGTGATTTGAAACTTGTGCAAACTCGAGGAGGTAAAAAGTACTTCATTACATTTATAGATGATTGCACTAAGTACTGCTATGTTTATCTCTTAAGAAGTAAGGATGAAGCCTTAGGGGCTTTTGAGACTTATAAGAAAGAAGTTGAGAATCAACTTAACTTGAAAATTAAGAAAATTAAAAGCGATAGAGGTGGAGAATATGAAGCACCGTTTGAAGGATTATGTTGGGAATCCGGCATAATTCATCAAACAACGGCTCCATATACCCCTCAATCTACCAATGGAGTTGCCGAACGCAAAACCGTACTCTCAAAGAGATGATGAACGCGCTTTTGATAAGTTCGGGCTTACCCGACAACTTGTGGGGAAGCAATACTCACTTCTAATTATGTTCTTAATAAAATACCCAAGAAAGGTATTGATAAAACGCCCTATGAATTATGGCATAATCGTAGGCCATGTTTTAAATACCTTAAAGTATGGGGGTGTTTGGCCAAGGTTGAAGTACCTAAGCCGAAATAAGTCAAGATTGGTCCAAAGACCATTGACTGTGTCTTTATTGGATATGTCAATAATAGTAGTGCCAACCGTTTCATAGTGCACAAATTGGACATTCTGATATGCATGTAGGAACTACTATAGAATCAAGGAATGCGGTATTCTTTGAAAACATTTTTCCGGTTAAGGACGGGGAAAGATGTAGGTTCTAGTAAGAGAACATATGAGTCTACAACGAGTCCTTCTCAAATAGAAGATGAAGAACCGAGACGTAGCAAAAAGGACAAGAGTGGAAAAGTCTTTTGGTCCCGATTTTTATCTTACATGTTAGAAAACGAACCAAGCTGTTAAAGAAGCTTTATCCGGTCCGAGATAGTTCGTTACGGAAAGAAGCTATTAACAACGAAATTGAATCCATAATGCTCAACAACACTTGGGAATTAGTTGATCTCCTCCAGGTTGCAAACCATTAGGTTGCAAATGGATCCTTAAAAGGAAGTATAAGGCGGATGGATCAATCGATAAGTACAAAGCTAGGCTAGTTGCAAAGGCTTTAGACAGAAAGAGGGATATGATTTCTTTGATACATACTCCCCTGTCACAAGGATCACATCAATTCGTGTTCTCATAGCTATTGCGGCGGTGCATAATCTTGAGATACACCAAATGGATGCTAAGATCGCTTTCCTAAATGGAGAACTTGATGAAGAAATTTACATGGAACAACCCGAAGGGTTTAAGTTCCCGGGTAAAGAAAGGAAGGTGTGTAAACTCGTAAAGTCCTTGTATGGACTAAAACAAGCACCTAAACAATGGCATGAGAAGTTCGATAGAACCATGTTATCGAATGGATTCAAGATCAATGAATGTGACAAGTGTGTCTACATTAAAGGAACATCGAATCATTCGTTATCGTTTGTCTTTATGTAGACGACATGCTCATAATGGGAAGTAATCATGATTTGATCATGAATACCAAAGGCATGTTAAAGAAGAACTTTGACATGAAAGACATGGGGTTAGGCGATGTAATATTAGGGATAAAGATCTCTAGAACATGCCGAAGGATTAGTTCTTTCACAATCCCATTACCTAGAGAATGTTCTTCGGAAATTCAATGTCTTTGATGACCCTCAGGCTAAGACACTGTAGACTTGGCTCTACATTTAGCCAAGAACAAAGGGAACCGAGTTTCTCAACCGGAATATGCAAGAATAATTGGCGATCGATGTACTTAACGAATTGTACTCGTCCGGACATTGCATATTCAAGTAAGCAAACTAAGTAGGTTCACAAGCAATCCTAGTACGATCATTGGAAAGCACTAATGAGAGTACTAAGATATTTAAAGTATACATTAAACCATGGGATACTTTACAATAATTATCCAGTATTAGAAGGATCTTGTGATGCCAATTGGATATCGGACACGAAAGACTCTAAGTCCACAAGTGGATATGTATTCACATAGGTGGAGGAAGCGAGTGTCATGTAAATCCTCCAAACAAACATGTATAGCCGATCCACGATGGAATCTGAGTTTATAGCTTTGGATAAAGGCCGGGGAAGAAGCGAGAATGGCTTAAGAACTTCCCGAGGATATTTCTTGTTGGAACAAACCCGCGCTGTTTGTACTAGTCCATTGTGATAGTCAATCAGCAATTGGAAGGGCACAGAATAGCATGTACAATGGTAAGTCTAGACATATTCGTCGTAGACACAATACCATTAGACAGTTGATCAAGAATGACGTTATCACTATTAATTATGTGAAATCATGTGATAACTTAGCGGATCCGTTTACCAAAGGTATAAATCGAGATCAACTGTATAAACTGTTAAGGGGAATGGGTTTAAAACCCACAACAAAAGAACTTATAGCGGACACTCAACCTTGAGAAATGGAGATCCTGTGCCCTCGTTCAATGAGACAACCAAGTTATAAGTTCTAGTAGAGTTACTTGGAAACAACAACTCGGTTTATTAACCTGGAGATGTTGAATACTCATTCCCAGAACATCCAAGTACAAGCACTTGTAAGTCGTTTTATCTTACTAGAAGATTGCCATTCAAACCGTAAGCACCTGTGCGGGACAATAACTTCTTACGGAGATTGTATTTAATACAAGACTCGACTTAATTTTGTTTGTTTTCAATCTCCGTTTCTTTCTCAGTCAGTTTTTCTGTTAAGTTCTTGAGAAGTATACACAATTGTCCAACAACTTCATCTTCCAACTCTTGCTTCTTACAGTGTCCCAAGGGCTCAGACTTGGCTTTGAACAAGTTTCCTTGAAAGGAAATACACTTTCCATGAACTTGACATCCCGTGATGTGTAGATCTGTTTGAACTCCAAATCTAAAACTCTGTATCCCTTTTGTGCATGGGGTTAACCAACAAAAACACAAGGCCTGCCTCTTGCATCAAACTTGTCTCACACCCACTTTCTTGTTATTTTGGCGTAAACCAAACAACCAAAAATACCGCATATGATCATGGCAAGGTTTCTTTTGAAGTAAAATCTCGTAAGGGGTTTTATTTTTTATAACATTGGAGGGTAAGCGATTAATTACATAAGCTGTAGTCAAAACACATCCCCCAAAATTTCTTTAATAATCCTGCCTCAAAACGTAAAGCATTTCTAAAATATGACGATGCTTGCGTTCGACAACCCCATTTTGTTGTGGTGTGTCAGTGCAAGATGGCTCAAGTAAGATTCCATGATTGACATAATATTCCAACATTAGAAGGGACTGAAAATCGCCGCCATTATCACTCGTAATACGTTTAACTTTTCTATCGAATTGGGTGTTCACTGTATTGCAAAATATAGTAAGATAATGATGGACCTCATATTTATGTTTCATCATAAACACCCATACTCTTCAACTAAAATCATTCACAACAGTCAAAAAAATAATGTGCACCAAAAAAAGAGGGAATTTTATAACCACCCCAAATGTCACAATGTATGAGATCAAAACAAAACTTAGTCTGAATGCTACTTATCGAAAAAGGGAGTCTCGTCATTTTGGCTCAAATATACGAGCCACAATGTTCTTTCTCCTCAGTAAAACTAGAATTTTTAATATGTTAAAAATCAAAAATTGAAGTATGCCCCGATCTTTTGTGCCATACCTGTGTGTCAATTGTTGCCGCCATTGAGGTACGTCATTTCGTTGTCGGTTCCAGGTGATATAGACAATCGCTGCATCTACCCATCCCAATCAAAGTCCTCGAAGCTAAGTTATGTATCACACAAAAATTCGGAAAGAAAGTAAGGGCGCAGTTTAAATCTTCGATTAAGCGGCTAATGAATAATAAACTGCATTTGAAAGTAGGCATATTCATCGGAACATGATGAATATTCAATACATTTGGAAGTTTTGTACTGCCAATCCCCTTGACTGGTATGACGTCGCCGTTGGGAATTTTAACTGGCGCCTCCTTTCCGGTCTCGACTTGATTCTTCAAAATTGAGTTGTCACAAGTTATATGCTCGCTTGTCCTTGAATCAATAATCCAAGTTTTCACACTATTTAGCTTACCAGCCATATTTGTCGTGGGAGAAGATTTCTGCTCGCCTGTTGCTTTCTCCGCGAAGAATTGGATCAACTATTTTTATTGTTCATCGGTGAACCCCGATATTGGACTGTTTTCTCCGGCTGCAAAATGTGTCGTGGTCTTTCTGGCCCCATTAGGCTTATTATTCTTTCCTCCTTCCGGGTACCCAACAATTTTGTAATAGTTCTCAACCGTGTGATACCACTTTCCACAGTGAGTGCACTTGGGCTTTTCTTTCTGCGCAATCTTTTCTTCCTCTCGGCTCGATCGGCGGCTGCTTTGCACCTGAAAAGCAGCGACCTCCACACCCACCTTCCCGACTGTACTAATTTGTTTATGTTTCTCATCCTGAGAGACGAGATGGTAAGCTGTGCCTAAGCTGACTCTCGGTTTCATGCTCAAGATTTGGGTTTTAATTGTCCCAAATCTTGCCTCTAAACCCTTGGGAAATTCATATAGGCGTTTGTTCTCCCTTATCTCGATGAGTTTCTTTGATATGTCACACGTACACCCACTACACTTGCATCTCGGCAATAGTGTAATGGACTGAATCTCATCTCACAGTCCCTTTAGTTTCGTCTAGTATGCTGACACATGCTGACACTGAGAGATTTTTTTGCCTCGTTTGGGTTAAAGCACGCTTTAGCTCATATGCCCTAGGCGCACTCTCGCTCCCAAAACCTTCCAACAAGTCCTCCCAAATTTCTTGTGCGGTATTTGCATGTTTTACACTGCTTCGTATTTCCTTCTACGTGGCACTGTTCAACCATCCCTTCACCGTTGCATTGCAACGTCTCCAAAGCGGTAGTTCTGTCGTGCCTTAGCTAGGGATCAAAATCGCACCATCCACAAATCCGATCTTGTTCTTTGCAAACAAGGCGTTACTCATCTCGTCCACCCAATCTGCACAATTTCCATCGCGAAGTAAATCACTAACAAAAATCGTGCTTGGACTATCCGAAGCAGAGATGAAGTAAGGAGACATTACGTCTACCTTGACTCCTGTAGTCCAACTACCATCGGTTTTGGTTTCACCGCCGCTAGTCATAGCTTGCGGAAAGGAGAAGAGAAAAAGAAAATAAAGTGCGGAAGCTTTAGAGTGTTACCCGCTCTGATGCCATGAAAAATATTGAGATTACAGAGGGAATATGATTCATAAAAATTGTATTTTCTAAATAATACTTTACAAACGTATACAACCAATAAATATACTCCCTCCGTCCCAAACAGGTGTCTGCCTTTTTACTCAAAATGGTGTCCCGTTTGAAGCGTCACCTTTCCTAAAAAGGAAATGTTTTATTAATATTCTATTACACCCACTCACTATTCCCTCCACTAATTCTATCTCCTACATTATTTTAATACTCACAACATCATTATAATTTACTATTCCCTCCACTCATTCTCTCTCCTATTTTCAAATAACACTTACAACATTTTTTCTTCCCACTTTTTTCCTTAATTTGCGTGCCATCCCTAAAAGGGTGACACTCTTGCTGGGACGGAGGGAGTATACAACTAGGGTTGCCTAGGTTATTTACGGAATAAGATCCGATATACTCCCTCCGTCCCAATAAGAGCTGCCCATTTTTTGGTCAGCACGCAAATTAAGGAATTTGGGGGGAAATAAAAATGATGTGAGTGTAATTTGAAAATAGGAGAGAGAATGTTTAATAAGAAATTATAATGTTGTTGTATTAAAATAATGGAGAGAATGAGTGGAGGGAATAGTGAAGATTCCTTTGCCAAAAAAGGAAAGTGGAAGCTATTAACGGGATACCCAAAATGGCAAAATGGGAAGCTACTATTGAGACGGAGGGAGTACATGAAAATGATTGAGATACCTTCCAAATATCTGATAATGATGAATGGGATGCGGGAGAACATGTGATAAGATATGGACCGATATGATATTCAAATTTCATATCCTTAGAGAGTGATCAAACCTCAAAATAAATACTCATATATATTTTATTTTTTATCTAGATAATGGAATTATGGAGAAAGAATTATTCTAAGTTTGTTTAACAAATGAAAAGTTTTTAATCAACAAACCATGACATAGTTATGAAAATCAAGTATTTCTATTAGATTTACACCATTTTAAAACATTTTCTTTTTCATTCCGCTCTTATTTTGTATACCCAAATTACAATGGAATTGTTTTCACAAAAAATTTCTAAAAACAAGCCTATAACAGTTTCAAGGTTTCACAAGAGCCTATAACGATTTTAAGGTTTCTCAAGATGTGATAAATCCTAAGAAAGTAAAATATACTATTGATGAACTTGTCACAAACCGTAACCTACATGGGTATTTATAGTCTAAAAAACCAAAAATTCTAACTAGACGAAAATAAGCAAAACTACGAAAAAGTCCAAAAACTGATACTCCCTCCGTCCCGGTTCACATGTCTCAAAATGGTTCATGCACGGGTATTAAGAAAAGTGATATATGAAAGATAAAAAGTTTAAATGTTGTGAGTATGAAAAGTGATGTAGGAAAGAGAAAGTGGGGTAGTGAATAATTAGTGAATATTTATTGTGAGTATGACAAGTGAGTTTCACAAATAAAAAAGTAATAAAAAACTTTCCTTTTTTGAATTAGGACATTTTAAATGAAACACCAAAAAAAAAGTTGAGACATTTCAACCGAGAGGAGGAAGTATAAATTTCAGAAACTCCTCGTTAGATTTGGTCTTTATGGATTTTAAACCCTTAATCAATGGGTAAAGCCCAATGTCATTTGCACGTATAAAACTTTACTTCAATTTGAAATGTTGTGTGTTTAGTAATTCATTCGGAGGCAAAAGTTGTGCCACTTTGAAAATTTGTCGACCAATTCTTTAAAACAAAACTGACACTTTGTACTCTTCAATTTCACGTTGCAAACCTCCCTGAACTAGGGATGGCAATTTAACCGAACCCGATCCGTTTTGAAGGTGATCCGATCCGAAAAATTCGGATTTGGCAGAAATTTTCCCGATCCGATCAGATTTCGGATCGGGTTCGGTATTTGGTCTGATCCGATCCGAACCCGATCCGATCCGAAATTGATTCGCCCCGAGATCCGATCCGATCCGATCCGTTTTTATTAGGGTTTTAATTTTCTATAATACCCCCTCATGTTTGTTACATATACACTTTTAATCTTTGGTATATAAAGAAAAATGTCAAAATTCTAGGTTTTCTTTCTTATTTCCGATTCCAATTCCAAGCGGCGTCTTCTCTTCTCTCTCTCTATCCTTCCGTCGTTTCTCTCTCTCTCCACCGTTGAAACTTGAACGCTACCGACTCTCTCTATCCGCCGCCGCTCCTCCGATCGACGAACTCTCAAGTTTCTCTCTCTCTGTCCACCGTTGAACGCACCGAGCTCTATCCGCCGCCGCTCCTTCGATCGGCGAACTCTCAAGCTCCTCCGATCGACGAACTCTCAAGGTACTTTCTCTTGATTTTTTCCATTTAAAACTTTTAATTTCATTTTATAATCCTCAATTTCATTCTTAAACCATTCTAAAACTTTTAATTTCGTTCAAGGAGTTGATTTGATTCTGCTTGTGATATTAGGTACTGTACGGATGAATTTACCTTTTTAATTCAGTTTACCTGTTAATTTCATAGTTGAACAATGATTATTGTATTTTTTTTTCACCCTTGAAATCGAGATGTATACTTAGGTTTGTTGATTTCTGAATTTCCCGAAATTTGAGTAAGTTTCAAAAGAGAATTTTTCAGTTTTTGCCAATGAAATTTTGTAAATATAGAGTGGTCACATGTTACAGTTTAAGGTTATAAGATTTACCTTTTGGTAGTTTCTGTTTAAGGGCATTAGAGGGTACTATCCTCTATCTATTTTCACTTTGACAAGCAATAGAAACTATGCCCTCTACCAAACTCTTAAAGCATAGAACAATGAATATTTCCCTCTGGTATCATGTTATTACTGTTTGTTTAAACTGGACCTACTTACTTGTCTATGCTCTTAATTGGTGAATAGATAGAGTATGAGCTGATTTTTTGCTGCATTATTCTGGTTCAATTGGAATTTGAATTAGATGCATCTTTGATGAAACTGTTGTTGTCCAAATCTCATCCCAAATCCGATAGCTCATTTGAATTGTGGTCAACCTGATATAGCTCATTTGACTCTGCCTAGAGACTCTTAGAACCTAAGAATAATGTTAATAGTGAATTTAAGCCCTGTTGAGCCAAAGAATATGATTATGTTTGGGTAGCAAATGCTTTAACTCTCCTTGATGGTGACATTAACCTTCCAGATATAAGAAGTGCAGTCTCGATAAGCTTTCTATTTTTTCTACCTGGCAGTTATTACTTTCTCTGGCTCATTTGTGTTAGGCACGCATTGATAGATCTTTATTCATGGGCCATGTTATGCCTATGACTGATAAAGTGTGAGAGGTTACTGATAGAATAGAATAGCATTTCCATGATCCTTTTTTATTTTTTTTTTATGGAATATTGTCCTCTATAAAATGTACCTCTTCTTTGCTTGAGTATTAATTTTATGTACCTTTACTTGTGTAATAAAACTTACTTTCCCAACTATTTGTATTTATGTAGGTTTGTGATTTTTTTTGCTTGAAGTCAAGTGTTGGATTGAAGTTTGAAGAATGAAGTATTTGGAAACTCAAGTTTATGGATTTGAACATTTATTTATTGGAAATGTAATATGTGATGTTGAATTAGTGTTTGACTACTCTATTTTTTTTTATGGGATTGTAGTTTGGATTGTTATGGCCTATTGGATTGGATTGAAGACTTGTAGTAAAGACTTGTAATATTTGAAAAGGTAAAAATGTCATGTAATCAAGGTACTGTTTTCATTATTGGATTGTATTTTATGGCTTTTTTTTTTCACATGTACTGTTTCGGATCGGATCGGATCGGATTAGTAACAAAAAAAATGTTCCAGCTTCGGATCGGATCGGGGCTCGGATCAAGTAAGTTCGGATCGGATCGGATTCGGATATGACTTTTTAGTATTCGGATCGGATTCGGATCAGGCCTGATCCGAGCCGATCCGATCCGATTGCCATCCCTACCCTGAACTCTCAATCTTAGCCAAAAGCAGGTCACAACTTGTTCTACATCACCAAAACTCGAATTCTTAGATTTAATCCCTCACAATTTCTTTCGAGTTGTTTCGTTGATCTCGACCATATATTTGATTAGTAATTTTGTTAGTTTTTAATTAATAAATGATCATTTATTTCTTGCTCAAATTAATTAACAAATTTATTGGTGCGGCCGACAACTTACACGAATGAGATATTTGCATTAATTCTCGTTATATTATATGTTTTCGCTCCTTTGTTTTGAGCATTTGCCTTCTATCTATTATGTTGAGAGTTTTTATGTATTTTATGTATTTATTCTTGTTTCAATGTTTAAATTATCATGTTTGATATGTTTAGTTAGAAACTTATTTCTACAAAAATGCACTACCTTGTTATGTCTTCATAGCCATTTTTTGTTCGTACGAGGGTTTTCTGAAGGACAGTGTTGGGTCGTATCCAGGGGCGGATCTAGGGGGCAGGTGGGGTCAATTGCCACCTAGCGGCGAAAATAGCACTAAATTTTTTTTTTTTTTTGTTTTGCCCCCACCGGAACTAGGGATTTGGCCGGAGTTACGATTTGGTCGGAGAAGACGAGCCAGAAAACTTTTTTTTTTTTTTTTAAGTAATCAAAACGACATAGTTTTGATAAGTTTCTCACTTATTAAAACTACGTCGTTTTGGTTTTGATTAATAAAAAAAAAAAAAAAAAAAAACGTTATTTCGGAGAAGAGGCAATTGAAACAGAGGTTAATACCATTTCTCTCGACAACAGGCTCCCTCCCAAAACCCTAGCCAACGTTGACCCCAGCGCCGCTCCTCTCCGCCCCTGTCCACCGCCGCTCCTCCTCCTCGACGCCGCCGCCGCCGCTCCTTCTCCTCCTTGCTGCTGCCGTCTCTCTCTCGGTAATTTCCTCTCTCTCTCTACAAATTTGAATGGAGTTTACAAATTTAAATGTGTTTTGATTAATTTTAATTTCTTCACAAATTGATAAGTTTTCAATTGTATTTTTTGTTTGTTTAGGTTTATCAATGGATAGATTTGTATTAAAAAGGCCTAGATCTAGTGCTTCTTCTAGTCCTAGTGTTGGAAATGAAAATGTGGTTGTCGAAATTGATCAAAATGACATTGTTTCTGATCCCGGTCTACGAAATATTATGTGTATGAACATGATTTTGTGTATGAAATATTATGACATTTTTCCTTATTTATTTGTTTTTCATGGATCCGACCCATTTTTTAGTTGTCTGACCCGAAATTTTTTTTTCGGGGACGCTGCCCCCGAACCCCCGTATAATCTTGCCCCCCCCCTCCGGGAATTCCTGGATCCGCCCCTGGTCGTATCTAAAATTTTCTTAAATAAGCATTTGGGCGTTATATGTTACTAGATCATAAGGACTTTTATTGAAGATTTGGTTCAGAAATTTTATAGAAATGTATTAGGGCTGTGTTGAACAGAAGGTTCAAAACTTCAATTACTAAGATACTGGTAGGGCATAGTTTTATTTTATTTATTTCATGCATAAAAAATACTTCATCTGTTTCGTTACAAAAGAAACAAATGAATTTTGCTCAAAAATTAAGAAAAAATGTATGTTGAAATAAGTGTTGTAGGTATAAAAAGTGAGATAACAAAACAAAAGTAGAATAAGAAATAGTTAGCAGATAAATGATATTAGCAGATAGATGACAAGTGGGTCACATAAATAAACAAGTGTATTAAAAAACTTTTTTTGGGCTTACGTTTTTTGTATTAACACCATTATAATTTACTATTCCCTCCACTCATTCTCTCTCCTATTTTACTTTTACACTCACAACATTTAATCATTATTTTTTTCCTTAATCTCCGCGCAAACAGTAAATTTCCACTTACTAATGGGACGGAGGGAGTATATGTGAAAATTTAATGACCTCCTCATAATTTTAAAAAAATATTATTGATAATATTTTTAATGATAAATCATAATAATACTCCCTCCGTCCCAGACCAAGGGTCCTACTTTCCCTTTTGATCCTCCCAGATCAAGAGTCCCTTTCCATAAATGGAAAGTTTTCCATATATTTATACCCTTATCATTTTCACATATTTACAAAAAAATCAATCATTAACTTACTATTCCTCCCACTCATTCTCTCTCCTATTAAATATTTTTAATTTTTACATTCTCTCTCCTATTCCCTACCACACATTTAACTTTTATATTCTCTCTCCTCTAATTTCTACCCACTTTATTCATTTTTCTTAAAAATCGTGAAATATCCCCCATGGATCCTTGGTCTGGGACGGAGGGAGTAATATTTTATTGAAAATAAATAAATTATCATAAATACTATATTTGGTAAAAGATCAATGATATCAAAATAAGAATATTTTTTTTGAATGAAGAAAGTATTAATATTTTTAAAATTTAAAATAGGCATTTTACATCTTTTTTATAGTCAATTGTAAATTTGAAAATTTATTTTCCACCAATCACGTCATCACGTGCCACCAATTTCTAAATTTCCCCCTAACCTTATAAAAATATCATCTTCTTCCTCTCAACCCTTTCCTTCCCAATCTTCTCTCTCTAAAGCTCTCACTTTCTCTCTCTAGAATCGCTGGTCTCCGCGATCAGAATCTGCCACTCTCAGTCTATTAATCGGTACGCTTTTCGATTTTCTTTATACTATTACATGAATCATTGCTTTTTTTTTTTCCCTCTCTCCTAATCTTATTTTAATCAAACTTTTCTCCCCTATGTTTTCATTTTTAGGAATTTATTTTCCCCTCCATCGATTTGAGATCCATAAATCAGATATGTCTTCATTTCCGATGAGGGGAGCAAGAAAATGGGGTTTCCGTTTTCTTTTTATTAGTTTATCGAATTGAAAAAAAGTTGGCTGATTTCTTTAATTGTTCTTGCGCGAGATCAATTATAGCATTTAGTATAAATTTCTGATAAAATATTGAAGTTGGGGTTTTGGGATTCAAACGAAATATGCTAATTTAGACCATTCTCTTACGATTTTTTTTTCTTTTTCCGATTTGGATTAAGCAAATAGTCTTAGGGACATGGTTTTAAAAGGAAATCAAATGGAGCTTTTATGCAATTGAACAGGCGTGTAACATTTGGTGATGGATTATCATTTGACCAAATCAAGAAGATCAAGGCTTTTATGTCCTGAAAAATTCTGGATGTTTTAGATTTTGACCCCTTTTTTTGTAGCTTCAAATGTTAATTGGAAAATAAGTTGTTGAGGCCCGAAAATGATTTAGAAACCAAGTCCGTATGGGAAATTAACCTATGCATGAGGCATGGGAAGAGATCGAACCTGAGACCTCACACGTTGTGAGATTTGGCTCTCACTGAGCCATCCCTTATAGACTTAGTATACATTAATTAATAATTATTATAGTAAGCTACCTTACATTTTTCACTCAGAAGATAATGATTTTTTAAATTTTCAATCTGTGTTTCTTGAAAAATGAAAGAGCCGTTGGAACCTTAGTCTCTTTCTATTTACACTTATTTGCAGATATTTCGAAGGTTATGTTTTTGGACGTTTACTTGCTTTTTTTAATCTTTGTGGTTTTGGGGACTTATAATATTGCCTCTGATGGAAATCCCTAGGTGGATTATTATAGTTTTGATTTTGGAAATTTGCTACTTATTGGACATTATTGTTTGGGAAGCCTAATGGCTTAACTTGATTTGGCTTTCTTGGTCATGAAGCGATTTGAACTGACAAACCTATAGTGCCGAATCATTTTAGTAATATTTAACTTTAATAAAATATTTAATCAAGATTTTGACTTTATTTGATTGTGGAATATTGCTATCCAATCCTTGTTTGTGGGCCTCGTGGTGGCAAGTATATGTGAAGTTCCCTAAAAAAAGGGCAAACTCGTGACCTTATGGTCACCAAAGGAGCAACTTAACCGTTGCGCCTTCCCCTAATACGAGATAATTATCCGGTTTGTTTGTGGCCTTAAAAACTGAGATATTGGTTGTATCATTGCACTGAAAAATGGTATATGTCAGATGTGTGATATTATAGGAGATGAGTAACCTTATTGTTTCTTGTGAGTGTTTGTTAATTTTAGAATGCTGAGAAAATAAAGCTTACTTTTAAATGCTCGATGGGGCATTTAACCTTGCTCTCTTTGTCAGAAGTTTTTACTTGTTAATACCCAAAGTCAGTCACTACCTGATGTGCTCCCCAACTATCTTGCATCTTTTCTTTTATGAAAGATTCAATGATAGTTAAAGATTTATGCAGATACTTGGTATTCCTTACATTTTTAATAACTTATTAATATCTTTATTTTGTGGGTTTTCTCCTAACTTTGTAATAATTGAGGCGTGTAAAGAGAGATGCTCGGCCCAATGATGGTTGTTGTCCATCCATATATTCAAGTTGTACGGTAAAGGTGGTCTTGAAATGTTATTAATCTAGTCCTTGCATTACTTTTTTTTTTTTTAATCCAAAGCCAGGCTGTCCAATGGTGTTTGTTGATTTCATCCTTATCCGTTTCTCCGCTGATTCACTTTCTGTTATCCCATATAAAAAGATACAATTTGTTTGCTGCTTTTGTTCATAACTGTAATCTGTATTTCATTTTGAAACAGAGCTAATGGCATTGCAAGAGAACTTCCACGAACCAGCAGCCGAATTTGAATATCAAGAAGATGTTTCCCCCAAGCAGAAACACAAATCCGTCCCATCTTCAACAAAACTAGTTTCAGAAAGTTCGAGTGGATGCTGCGAATGCAATATTTGTCTAGACTCAGCAACAGAACCTGTGGTCACCCTTTGCGGTCACCTCTACTGCTGGCCCTGCATTTACAAATGGCTTAATGTTCAGAACTCCTCCCTTGAATCCGACAAGCAACCAAAATGCCCCGTTTGTAAATCCAACATCTCCAACTCATCCCTGGTTCCCCTATACGGACGTGGTAATTATTCCGAACCCGAATCCAAGAGGCCCCACCAAGTGGATCCAGTCATACCCAGCAGACCCTCGGCTCTTGTGGGGTCCACAATTCCTCCTCGTATAAATCAGCAAATTTACCCTTTTGGCCCTTATGCTTCTTTTGCTGCAACAAATACATCGTTGACTAGTTATGCTTTTAGTCCTACTGTTGGGGCATTTGGGGAAATGATCTTGGCTATGATGTTTAGGAGTGGTGATGCAGGCTTGTATGGTTACCCGTATGGAGCTGCTGCCTATCAGAATTCGTACCCAGCCATGGCCATGGGAAATGGGAGCCTGAGGATGAGAAGGCAAGTAATGCAAGTGGAGAAGTCTCTTAATAGATTGACAATTTTCTTTTTCTGTTGCTTTATCTTGTGCCTTCTCTTGTTCTGAGTCTTTATTTGTTTGTATAGCTTCTTCTTTTATGGGTGGACTTGTGAGTGTACGGAGATAGATTAGTTACATACTCCCTCAGTCCCATAGAAATACGCACAGTTTGACTTTTTATGAAGTTTGATCATACAATAACGAGAAATTAGAACATTTTAATGAAATTTTAAAAGTTGTTATTGATTTATTACTAACAACACAAACAATTAAAAGTTTTAAAATTTAATTATAATATATCAATTTCTCGTAGTTGTATGGTCAATCTTCATAAAAAGTCAAACTGTGCAAATTATCGTGGGACGGAGGGAGTACATATATAAGTATAACCTATTTATATGTATATATAGTTTGATTATAGGATTATTGAAGAAAATTGTATCCTAAGAGATCATGTTCTTCTATTGTAAATGAGGTATTTAGCTAACTATGTTTGCTAAGTAATGGTGTGTGTGTGTGGGGTTTTGAATAGTTTGTTTATTTGGTATTGATGGACCAGAAAATTGTTGTGCATAAGTAATATTGCTAGTGATTTTTTGTACAAATATGTTTGTATTATTGGTAGGGTTGGATTTTGAATATTAAAAATAATAGTCTTTAGTTTTATAAATTTGATGCCAGATTAGAACAAATAATGAGAGCCCTTAGCTATAAGTTAATTCCGTAACGATAAGCGCATCAGTTTGCTCACTGGATGGTTATGTACTATAGTTAATTTCGTATCGACAAGCGCACCAGTTTGCTCATGGAATGGTATAGTTAATTTCGTACCGGCAAGCGCACAGTTCGCTCACTGGAATGGTATGTACTGGTATCATCGGAATATACCGATATATCGTATTGGGTTTATCGCACTTTTTATTTTATTTTTAATTATTTATAATATAATTACACATTTGACCGTTATTTAACATATTTTTTCATAATCCAATAAAACACATCTTTCATATAAATTTAATAAAATAAAATTTATGATTATATTCAAAATTTGTAAAAATAATAATAATTTAAAAGGATCTTTTAAAATTTAAGAAATATTTTTTTTCCATTTCGCTGAACAGGTGTGCACGGGCCGGTAGGGTCCGGTTCAAGGCGATACGAGCCGGTACAGTTTGATTCAGATCAATGCATAAAACAGGACGGCGCATTATATATTTTGTACCGGTTTTGACCGTAACGAAACATATTGGCCGGTACGAAACGAAACGAGATTGACATGTTTATATCACCACGTTTTTTTTTTTGAGAACATTCCGGAATGGCTAAAAAAGAAAGTTGTTATTAGTAAGACTGTCTACAATGGGGGATGAAATGGGGGATGAAATCCCATTTCATCCCACTAAATCCTTGCAGTGGCCGGATGAAACTAGGCTGTATTAAATGGCTGGATGATGAAAGTTTTCATCCAGCTGAAACTTTGGTTTTTTTTTTTTTTTTTTAAATCCAACAAGTGTCAGCCTCCCATTGGATTGGATGAATGAAATTTTTTTTTATTCCAAATTTTTGAGCTTAATTTTCACCTAGTAAATTATTTTTTTTTAATTTTTTTTTTCACCAAAATTCATTATTTTTTTTTCCCTACAAATTAATATAAGTTTCATTTGATTTGGACACAAAAAAAAAATACTTAGTTTTCAATTTGGGCTGAATTATTACCTAGTAAATTATTATTTTTTTTAATTTTTTTTTTCACCAAAATTCATCATTTTTTTCCCTACAAATTGATATAAGTTTCATTTGATTTGGACACAAAAAAAAAACACTTAGTTTTCAATTTGGGCTGAATTATTACCTAGTAAATTAATGTTTTTTTTAATTTTTTTTTTCACCAAAATTCATCATTTTTTTCCCCCTACAAATCGATATAAGTTTCATTTGATTTGGACACAAAAAAAAAAACATTTAGTTTTCAATTTGAGCTGAATTATTACCTAGTAAATTATTATTTTTTTAATTTTTTTTTTCACCAAAATTCATCATTTTTTTTTCCATACAAATTGATATAAGTTTCATTTGATTTGGACACAAAAAAAAAACACTCATTTCTCAATTGATCATATAGACATTGATGCAATATTTTTTTAATTAAGTGTGAAATATTTTTTTTAATTATAAATAATAATAATAATTATTATTATTTTACTAATCATAAAAATATAAAAATAAAGAATATAAATAAAATAAAATAAAAGTAGTGGGGTATAGAATGATGAGTTGGAGGGAGTTGAAATTTAATTTAAGTTAGCCATTGGAGTGGGGGTAAATGAAATGGGTAGATGAAATATTAGGTGGATGAGAAAAAATGTAAAAAATGTTAAATGAAATGAGAGAGTGGGATGAAACCACTGTGAATAGTCTAATGGTAGGGTTAGAACCGTTAGGTCATTGATGTTGTGGACCAGAAAAAGGTGCAAATGGATTAACCAGTATGATTGTTTGCTATGATATGGAGGAAGGAAAAAAATATCCTTAAGTAAAAGGACAAAGCAATCAACTAATTAACTTTCCGAGTAATCTATTATGTACTCCCTCCTTTCCATAAAATTTTACTCCCTCCTTTCCATAAAATTTTACCTCTTATTTAGGATCTTTCATTTATAAGTCACTTCTTAAATTTTTTTTTTAATACTTCTTTATTTATGGGATCCACTTGTCATACTCACAACAAATATTCACTTACTGTTCTCTAATCCACTTTCTCTCTCCTATCCACTCACAACTCCTTCTTTAATAACATTATTTCTTATTTTTTGCGCAAAACAATAAATGAGTAACCTTTTAGGGAACGGAGGGAGTATTGTTCAATTAATCTTACGGTACAAGTGTACAACCTTAATAATGTGGACCGACCATATTTCACCCCTGGATAAGAAACTCGCCGAAGCAACAATTTCATGTCCCCGACAATCTATCACTTGTCATTCTTTTTAATTTTTATGTTTTTAGGACTTACAAAGTTAAGAATGGACACAAAAATAAAATAAAATAAAATAGCTCCTAAATTTATATTTATAGGTTTCTCAAAGAACTAATGAACGATGAAGTGTTCCTTAAAAAAAAAAACTAAAAAAAAAAAAACAAAAACTGATGAAGTGTCAACAAATGGCCCAAAACAGAGAATATATAGAGGCCCCTGGTTGGGCTAGCTGATGGGCTTGATGAATAAAGCCCAAACGTTATGTTGCAATAACCTTTTCTTTCTTTTGAGGCATTTAGGGTGAGGGCGTAAGTGGTTTGGTTAAGAACCAAATTATACGGTTTGATTTGATTTTCAAGTATTATGAATGATTCGGTTCTCTCTCAAATGTTGGTAAACCTTATGGTTCGGTTTGATTTGTGCACGGTCTGAACCTTCCACACCTAACTGAACCGAACAAAATCAAACAAAATCGCGGTTTAAATCGATTGACTGAACCACCAAATCGAGCCGCGAGTCCGAACCACCAAACCAAACCACACACAATGCTAAGTTGTATGATTTCTTGCCACATACCTCAACATGGTCCGAAACCTTTTTTGATCGCTGCAACGCTTCACATACACGCGTCTTTCATCTCGCATAATTTTGCGGCTTAGATTAATATAAAAACTGAAAGGCCTATTGAATATTAAATTCATCTCATCCATTAATTTCAAAAACAAATGAAAATATTAAAATAATCTCATCCATCCATCAAAATAGATTGATGATGAAGCTGTTATAAATTCACATTAACCAACCGATCCACCGGACCGTAACTAAGGGGATTGTATGAATAATGCAGGGGGAGGATGATAATCACACCGACACGTGATTGGAATAATAATCAGTTAAGAGTTAGCACATGCCCATGCTTTCTGTTTGTCTCTCCTCAATTTCATTATACTCCCTCCCTCCCGGTCGAAATGTCTCAAAATGAGTTCGGCACGGGAATTAAGAAAAGTGATGTAGGAAAGAGAAAAAATTTAAATGTTGTGAGTATGAAAAACTAAATAGGAGAGAGAATGAGTGAGAGGAATAGTTAGGAGAGAGAATGTTATGAGTGTAAAAGTAAAGTAGGAGAGAGAATGAGCGAGTGAAATAATAATAAAAACTTTCCTTTTTTGGGTTGAGACATTTTAAATGAGACGCCCAAAATGAAAAGTTGAGACATTTGGAGCGGGACGGAGGGAGTATATAATTTACCTCAAAATATAAACTAAGGTACCTCTCCGTACCCTTAGACACATCGTGAACAAACACTTTACACTAAAAAAGTCTCCCTAGGCCGTTGCCATTAATGTTTTTATTTCATTTCATTTCATTTCCACTCAAATTAAATTTTATTCACCGACAACCGCGTTACTTATGTAATGTAATTGGCAAGAATTTTCATTCACCTCTTATTCTATAAATAGTGAAGGAAAACAAGAAACAACACATTCCTTCTATATATTTCTTGAACCAAGAGAAAAAAAAATGGCTATTATTAATGTTTTTTTTTGGCTACTTCTTTTGTTTGTTGGCATTGTTTTTCAAGGGATTGATTGTGCTGGTTGGCTTAATAGTCATGCAACTTTTTATGGTGCCGATCAAAACCCTACCTCTCTCGGTAAGATCCAATCTGATCCGATGATCACTTTGTCTCGTAATAAGTGTCATAATTAAAAAACATATTGTTTATATACTTGATTTCATCAAACTTTTTTATTAATGTTGGTGCCATAATTGATGTGTATATAGGGGGAGCTTGTGGGTACGATAACACCTTCCATGCTGGTTTTGGAGTGCATACAACAGCAGTGAGTGCCGCCCTCTTTAGAGGAGGAGAGGCATGCGGCGCTTGCTACCAGGTGATGTGCAACTTCAAGACTGATCCCAAATGGTGTATTCGTGGAGGTGTAGTTACCGTAACCGCCACTAACTTTTGCCCTTCCAATAATAACGGAGGGTGGTGCAATCTCCCACGACAACACTTTGACATGTCAATGCCCTCCTTCCTTCGCATAGCACGAAATGGAAACGAAGGCATCGTTCCTGTACTCTATAGAAGGTACATACATATATAGGCGGATCCAACACATGTTTATATTATAAAACTTTAAAATGTAAAATATGTGAAGAATTTTTTTAAAAATAAAATTTGAATTATTTGTTTGTAGAGTGGCATGCAGAAGGAGAGGCGGGGTTCGATTTACACTAAAGGGACATTCAAGCTTTAACATGGTGATGATTTCTAACGTTGGAGGGAGTGGAGAGATTAAGAATGCTTGGATGAGGGGGTCTAGGACAAGAACATGGGTGCCGATGCGCAGAAACTGGGGAGCAAACTGGCAAAGCAATCTTAACCTTCAAAATCAAATACTGTCTTTTCGACTCCGTTTGGTTGATGGGAAGATCAGAAATTATCTCAATGTTGTTCCTTCGTCGTGGAAATATGGCCAGACATTTTCTTCCCGGAGTCAGTCTGCTTAGAACGAGAACCTATTGTTCATCATGGACTGATTTATTTAATTATTTCAAGTTTAACAGTAAAAATAAACAATTAATCACTCATTAAGTGAGTCGTGGGCATTGTAATATTAACTGTTGTGATTGTACCCTTTTAATTAAATGTTTGTGGATCCACAGTGATTTATCTCCAAATTGCAACTTGTAACAGAAAACAATATACTACAGTATTTTAGTTAAATATTATTTATATTTTTGTAAACTCATAAACTGACCCTCTTTACTTTTTAGTTTAAGATATTATTTTAAAAAGTTACTAGTTAGATTTAAACAATTTTAATAGCAAATTTTAATAGCAAATATGCATAGGCATAAGTACATTTACTGTATATTCGCTCCATTTCGTTCGAAGCTTCACCTTTTACTCAAATGGGTGTTTCGGTAGAAGCTTCACCATTCTTAAAATGAAAAAGGTTTATTATTCCCTCCGTCCCAGACCAAGGGTTCATCTTTCCCTTTTGATCCGTCCCAGACCAAGAGTTCATTTTCATAAATGACAAGTTTTTGAATATATTTATACCCTTATCAACTCCATATATTTACAAAAAAAACCATTCATTATACCCTTATACATTTTCTTTCCTATTCCCTACCACACATTTAACTACTATTCCTCTCACTCATTCTCTCTCCTATTAAATATTTTTAACTTTTACATTCTCTCTCCTATTCCCTACCACATACTCACATTCTCTCTCCTATTCCCTACCACACATTTAACAACTTTTCTTATCCCACATTTAACTTTTATTCATTTTTTTTAAAAAAATCTTAAGAAGCGTGAAATCCACCCCATATACCTATGGTCTGGGACGGAGGGAGTAATATTCTATTATACATATCCCACTTCTCATACTCACATTCATAAATTATGGGTTCCACTTATCATACCCACTAAGAGCATCTTTACTCATAACACTTCATTCCCATCCCTCTCTCCTCCATCTCAGCTCCACGTCATCAATTATCAAAAACACAACTCCAAACAATTTTATCCCCATTCATGACAAAAGTCATCAGTTTCTCTCTCCTACTTATCCCCATCATATTTTCTCTTTCCTACTCATTTATATTACATTTATTACTACTATATATAATTATTTTAATATTCTTGTATTTTTATTATTTTTTATATGTTAATTGAAAATTTTGTAAAATAAAAAAAAAATTAATTTCAAAAATATTTTCAAGCAGTGACACACGGCATCTGGCATTCCAAAAAACTTAAAAGTCATGGCATGAACTTATAAATGTCATGGTTGTGGGAGATTTCCCTTGCCACCTCAGCCACGCCATTTGTTAACTTCATGGTTGCAAATGGTCTAACTTTTCTCCCTCACACATTTAAATTATGGGTCCCACTTGTCTTACCCACTCACTTATTCTCTCCCACAACCATTTTTCACTCAACATTTTTCTTAAATTTTGTGTCAACACCAAAATAGTGAAGCTTGAGTCGGGACGGAGGGAATATCTATTATTATATTATTATAAGCATAGTTTTTTTAGAATACTTCAGATAAACTTATACTCGACTGAAATTTATTAAGAAATTACACAAATTGAACAATTTTAATAATTTTTTACCTTTTGATATTGATATTATTGTTAATAGTATCACAATAATAATTTTTTTTTATTAAAATGTACATACGAAAAATGATATGAAAAACTTTCATGCTCAAATCAAAATAAAAAGTATTTATTCATTTAATATTGAGTTGGTCTTATAAAAAACTACTCCCTTTCATCACCCTCGAAAAGACACAAATTTTTATTTTGGGTGTCTCATTTAAAAAGGCACACTCCTAAAATGAAAATTTTTTAATACTTTTTTATTCATATGACCCAATTGTAATGATTACAATAACTATCCACTAACTATTTTCTATCATACTTTCTCTTTTATACATAACTTTTTATATTCACAACACTTATTTCACTATACACTCTTCTTAATTCTCGTACAATATCAACTTTGTGCCTTTTCGAATAAAAAGACTGAGGGAGTGGTTTTTTTCCAAGCTTAAGGAAAAATTATTTTTACACTTCACTTCACTTCACTTAATTAATAATATATGCAATGACACATTTTTCACTGACATTTTTTTATGCACTGAGACTTTTTTACTCTACACTGACACTCTTTTATACTGACACTTAATAATATATGCACTGACACTCTTTTATACTGACATTTTTTTAACACTAACACTGACCTTTTTTTACACTAATACTGACATTTTTTTTACACTTGCACTTAATAATACATGCACTTATAATTTTTACACTGACATTTTTTTACACTAACACTGACACTTTTTTACACTGACACATAATAATACATGCACTGTTACTCTTCACACTGACATTTTTTTACACTAACACTGACACCTTTTACACTGACATTTAATAATAAATGCACTGACACTTTTTGCACTGACACTTTTTTACATTAACACCGACACTATTTTACACCGACACTTTTTATGTCGTACACTGACAGTTTTTTAGACGTGTATTGACACTTTTTTACACTGACGCTAACACTCTTTCACAATGATTGACCAACGGGAAGAGGAGAATTAGAAATTCTATCATGGTCTTCGACATCTATGTCAATACAATTTTCAAACAAATTGATTCATATAGTTGCCGGATTTGAAGATATATTTCAACCTATAATGATTTCATCTCCAATTTCGCTGATTGACAATAGAGTAAATCGATAATTCGTCGGAAATCGATCTGATGCAGTCGGAGATGTCAAGACTAAGGCGTTATGGAAAAAAACTAAGGTAAACTAAGGCGCCAACGGGCGACGAAGCCGAAGAAATATGCAGTTTCAATACCGCTGAGATGAACGCTCTAAATTAAAAAAAAAATCCTTTTTTTTCTTATCTTAAAAAAAAAAAAAAAAAAAAGGCATTTTTTTGAGATTTTGGCTTTAATATTTGATCATAATCTGTTAATTAAAATAAAAATTTACTTCCAAATGGATAAAGAGTATTTATTCATTTTAATTAATATTCACAAAAAGAGAAAATGAGAAAAAAAAAAAAAAGAAGAAGTTGCCAGGTGTGTTGTGCCCATTTTCTGTCTTCAACTTCAATAAACCCTTCTCAAACCCTCGAATTTTTTCCCCAAACCATCTCCTTCCTTCAAACCTCTAAACTGAACGGCGGCGCTGTCATCGTATCACCGATCACCTTCCGAGATGTTTACCATTCTCAGAAACAGATTAAGATCGAATATTTCGAAGAGCAATGAGGCCTTTTCGATTAGAAGAAGCTACTGTAATCTCCCTGAAATTGAAGGCGCAACTGAGTTCAATCTGTTTCGAAGAATTAGCGCTCTAAAAAACCCTGAAGAAAATGTCATTCCATTCTTAGATCAGATAGTCGAAAAGGGTAGAATTATCGAGCAATCCCAAGCTCTCAGCCTTGTTCGCGAACTTCGCCGCAAGAATCAGTTCTCTCATGCTCTCCAGGTTCCCTGTTTTTCTATGCCCACCACTTGTTCGATCTATTGTCTCAATTAATGCTCACATTTATGAATATATGATTTTAGACTCTTTCATTTGTGAAATTGTTGTAATCTGTTAATTGGAGCCATCATAACCATCCGTCTCCTTATTTATCAAAGATGTACAGTCACACAGATTCATTTTAATTGCAAAAATACGGTCTGGGCTGATGTCAGAATATATCTTTGGAATGCTTGTCAAATCCTGTAACGAGTTTAAGAATTTGGACCTAGGTATGAGTTTTATGCGGTTGAGTCACTTTGGAGATGCCTGGTTTTGGTCCAAATTCCATTTCTAGTGAATTCCCTTTGTTTAACAAATTCCCCTTTCATTTTTTACAATCAGAGCTGACTTTTTTTTTTTTTTTTTTTGAGTGGCACTCAACTAGGATTGAACACCTTATACACTCCCTCGGTCCCATAACAGATGTTTCTTTCCCTTTTGGGTGTTCCATTACAAATGTTACTATCCCGAATGTCAATGGGACCCACTTGCCACACTCACAACAACATTTCACTTACTATTTCCTACTTTCTCTCTACTACTTTACTTTTCATACTCACAATACTACTTTTTCCTTAATTCTCGCGCATTCAATTTTAGTAACATTTATGGACGGAGGGAGTATAGTCAAGAACAAGTAAGTTGTTTCAGTTAATTGTGCTAGAGACTTATTGATTTTATTGGGTGGGACAGTAAAGTCTGTATTTACACATGTACTGTAAGTTAGCCTTCTTTCTTGAGCATCTCCAAGAAATCTTGATCCTTTTACTGTCTCACCCTCTCAGAAGAGTGATGATTTTGGTGATGACTGTGGCTTCTTGGGGATGCTATTCCGTTTGTTATTGGAATTTGAAACTCCTCATCAATTGCTGTATGGTGGATTTCGTTTAGGCAAAATATGCATTTTTTTTTATCACTTCTTAAAATTATACTTCCCCGATCCTCTCTGCTCCACAAGAAGGTTATGTATCGACTTTTACAGTCAACTTGATTAAACTTTGACCAAAGATTTATAACACGTTACCTGTCAATGTTATAACTGATAACATAGTTTATTTATGAAAACAGTTATTTGATATTGTCCTGAGTTGACTTCCAGTATAGAAAGTGTACCCCTTGTGTGTGTTTGTGTTTGTTTGATTACGTGGATTGTTAAAAAGGAGTCTCATGAAGCCTGATATCTTGTTGTAAAAATTTGGGGGTTGTGAGCTGGCTTAATCTAATCGGCCTTATTCATTATAAGATTTATTACATGAATTCTACTGCATGCTTCTATTTTTGCAAAGACTTTGCACGCCATCTGGCAAGCACTTATAACTTTCTTGCTTGGAGTCTTGTTATCACGTGTTACATTTTCTTTCACGCTTGTAGTTCCCTCTGTTAGAAACTCCCGCTGAGTGAAAACTTATTTACAAGCACTTGAAAAATAGTTCGTAGTTAATTATGTCCAATCTTGATCATTGAACTCAAATGGCAAGCACTTATACTTTTTCTCGTTTCATGGCACCTTTGCATTGCTTGTCTAGATTGCCAATCAAGTTTATGTTGCTCTCTGTGATAAACTTTGTCTTAGTAAAGACACATTTACAAGTAGATAATTTTTTGTCCATTGGCTATTTGGCTTGTACTTGATTTTTCTGTAACAAAAGTAGCTTTGGCATTCTCGTTTAACTTTTAGTGCAGTGCTGGTAATTCTGATTATCTGCCTCAGTTGATTCACTCAATTCTCATGTGCATGCCTTTTGATTTCTGAATCATGATTATTGACCTTGATATCTATTAAGCTGTCTAATTTGTGAATTCTGTTTGTGTTAGAGCAGGCTTCTGAGTGGATGAGCAGCAGACCTGTCTATCCATTCTCTACTGCCGCTAGTGCTGTACGGTTGGATCTTATAGGGATGATACGTGGAGTGGATGCTGCAGAGACCTATTTTAATGAGTTGACCGAGGAACAAAAGAATGAGAAGACCTATGGGGCTCTTTTAAACTGCTATGTCAGAAAAGGCCTTCTTGATAAGTCACTTTCCCATTTTCAGAAGATGAAGGAGATGGGCTATGCTTCTAATCCCGTGGGGTATAGTAATTTGATGTGCCTCTATTCACGGTTGGACCAAAATGAGAAACTCCCGGACTTGCTAGCGGAGATGAAAAAGGATGGTGTCTTACCTGATAACTTAAGCTACAGAATGTGCATAAACTATTACGGGCAAAAGTCCGATTTTGATAGCATGGAGAAGCTCGTTAAGGAAATGGAGAGCCTCCCTCATATTTCAATGGACTGGACCACTTATTCTATGGTGGCCAACTTTTACATAAAAGCTGATCTATCAGACAAAGCCGCTTTTTTCGTAAAGAAAGTAGAAGAAAATGCTGGTAAAGATTGTATAGCTTACAATCACTTGATTACTCTCCATGCTCAACTTGGGAATCTTGAACAGGTAATGAGAGTGTGGGATCTCCAGAAAGGTGTTCGTAAGAAGCAAAATAACAGGGACTATATAACAATGCTGAGCATGTTGGTGAAGCTTAACGAGCTTGAAAAAGCTGAGAACTTGCTCGATGAATGGAAGTCAACTTGCCGCACGTTTGACTTTAGGGTGCCAAATGTCCTCCTCCTCGCTTATTCTCGTAGAGGACTTCTTACAAAAGCAGAAATAACGCTTGAGAGTATAATTAAGACCGGAAAAACTCCAACACCCAACAGCTGGGCTATCATTGCTTTAGGTTATTTGAATCATGGGAATATGGAGAAGGCGTTGAAATGTATGGAGGAAGCTCTGACAGTAGCAGAAGGACATTCTGGATGGAAGCCGAATCCTAGGCTTGTTTCAGAGATAGTACAATGGCTTAGTGCGAATGGGGAGACTGAAAAAGTAGAAGGTTATGTTAAGTCATTGAAGAAGGTGCTTCCGGCAAGTAATAAACAGGTCCAGGACTTGGTTAAAGCAAGTATAAGGCCCCAGAATGAGATGGTAGGAACTTCAGAGAGCACGGAGGCTGATGAAATAAATGAAGACGGAGAAACAGAATGCCATGAGATGAAAGCTTAAGGGCATAGAGAAGTCAACTTGTGAAGCTCTTTGCTACCAGCTGAGATAGGTTTCTGAAGTCAAAATTGCTTAAGATGGTGCTGGTTTTTCCTGCATTGGAGCCTGAAGAGTTGATTCCACTGCTAGGTCTGGAACACAAAAGCATGCATATGTTTTGCTCATCTATTGTACATTGCAGTTTTTAAGGTTGTTTGGATTGTCATTTAAGGAGTCGAGCCATGAACACAAACAGTGGCAATGCACCCAAGTGGCCTAAACTTGAGACATGATTTTGATATTGTATTCTACAGATATTTGCTTCACTTGTTTACTCTTGGGCTTCACTTGAGGATCCGGGGTTCGAATGGCAGGTCAGTTTGACTTTTGCTCTATTCGTTTTGCGGGGTTCGAGTGGCATGCCAGTTTGAGTTATGCTCTATTCGTTTCGTTTGACCATTTATGAAGGGTAATACTGGTTTTTTTTTTTTTTTTTTTTACTATGTTCTTTCCACAGATATGGGATACCCATTTATGAAAGATTAAATAATTGATCGCATTTAATCTTTCATAATTGTTGCTCGTATTGATGGGATGGAAATATAAATAAAAAATACACTTGAGACTTTTTTTTTTTTCAATATTAATATCTTCCCTTTCAAAAAACTCCGAACTAGACATGATAATGGAAAGACAGTGTTAAATTGTGTCAGGTGTCTGTTGTTGGTGAAGATGAACAAGAGAAGAAAACATAGGCAAGCAATTGATACATTTAGTAACACCGTTCCTGTTTAATGTTCATAGTTTGATTTTATACGGAGATTAAGGAAAAATAAATGGTAAATTGCAATTTTGTTACCTGAGTTTTACCATAAATTGCAATTGGTTATTGAATTTGTAAAAGTTGCAATCCGACTCCTCAGTTTAGTGAACCGAAGCAATGTGATGTTGTAGGATGTAGGTTCTAAGGAGGATTTAAGCGGTAGAGCTTTCAGTAGGCGTTACACACGAACCACCAAAGAGGAATGAGAAGGAGGAGCGAAAGTAGGGACAAGTCAGGAAGGGAAGAACAAGTATTGCGGGAGCGGTAAGGCATGTACGTCACTGTTGCTGACATCGATATCTGAGCCAGCTATTTATAGTAGTCAGAGCTTGACAGCTCCGTACTATGCACATGACAGATCACGTGCTTTCCGTACCGGTACGCGTCAAGCCCTTATTCGCTGGGTTTGTACGGAGCGGTATAATGACGCCGCGTGTCCCTTGTGGGGACCAGTCCCGCAATTCCCCTTTTCGTCCTGACTAGGCCACGTGGAATCCCTTAATTGGGTCCCGTGGCAAATTCCGCTACTCTATCCTCCAATCCACAACTCCTTGATGATTCCCAAAATAAGCGGTAGAAGAGTTCCAATTGACCTTGCTCAATCAATCGGAACCAGCTTCCGCTAGACATAGCGGAAGGAGATATTACTTTTCCATCTCATTTATATAATTGAAGATACATAGATGATCCCATATGCTAAATATAATAGAGAAGTCATCACGTGCGGTAGCACGTGCTTAATCTTTACGGAACATGTCCTACATTAGTCCCTCTGTGCGGGAGATTTTTCTAGAAATTTCCCGGACATTAGCGGTTTCGTAAATTTTATTTTGCGGAACATCCTTACGAGTTCATATAATATGATGCATGAGGCCTTAGTAAAGCTTTGGGAGCTGCATCGGTGCATTTAATGCGAGGTGGCCGTAATCATTGCTTTGTGTCGAGACGGAAACGTCTTTTCGTTTCCCCCTATATATATAGGCGCTCGCTCTTCATTTACTACTTTTGGCTCACGGAGACAAATTGCGGGTTGATAAATCAAGTTTGCGGTTGCATTTCTTCGTTTAATTGGATTCGTTATTTTGACCATTCCGTCTTTTGTTACGCATAATGCCGGTGTTGAGAAGCGGCCAGTAAAGGTGAGGAAAGGGTTTCTTCTTCCGAGGGCGAGAAAGAATCTAATTACGGAATGGTTTCTTCTCCTAGTTCGTCTAAATCCGAGGAAGTTAAAGCGGCGGTGAGGAACTTGAAACCCTTACCCCGAGAAGGTAAAGCCTCTGTTGGAAACCCTACGGTTACGCAAATGACGTTGGTGTAGAGCTAATTAATACTAGAACCCATGAAGTTCATGACCTCCTTCATCTGTCATTTAAGATGGCTCCCTTCTTTGGTTCCTTGAGACATGTTACGGGATGAAGCAGTGTCTTGGTCCGGTCCGTATTCTAACCATGGTAAGACTACAGGGATCGTTAAAGAGGTCCTTTTAAAGGATTCAAAACAAGTAGGTTACCGCAAGCTTTTACGTTTGAAGATAGAAAGGGGGGATATTCCGTGGTCCGTCTTGTTGTTTGCGGTTCATAAAAAGTGGCTCGTGGGCGGGTTTGGACTAGAGATGTTTTGGGGAATGAGAGCTATGTTTCAATTCTTAAAAGTAGCGGTATATACGAGTGTGTAAGGTCCTGCCAAAATCTAACTGTGGCAAAAAATTTTGATCATTTGTGGACTTTGCTTTCTCGATGGGACACGAAGAACCACACTTTTATCGCAAGTTGGGGTGAGTTCACTGTAACTCTAGAGGATGTGGCTGCCCTGTATGGTTTAGAGGTTCTTGGAAATGGACCTCTCGAGAATTTTATGTCTGCCGAAGAGGGGTTATGTAACGCCCCGAGCCCGAAGACCGGGTCGGAACGCTAACTGATTTGATGGACTATCCCCACAAACCACCACAAGTCTTTCCAGCACGTGTTGTCCTCACTTACGTGCTCACTGAGAAACTTCCCAGTGGGTCACCCATCCTAGAATTTTCCCAGGTCAAGCACGCTTAACCTCGAGTCCTTATAGGATGAGCTTAGAAAAGAAGATGCATCTTGGTGATATGAGTAGCACTAATCAAATCATATCAAACATATCAGCACACACATTTTTGGGGCGCCACAATCTCCCAGCTTAGGATCCTTGCGTAGTCCCGGCCCCAAGAAGCCTACTGGAAACCCCGGGCGGTGTGGATCCAAGAGGGGCTCGTACGGATTGAGGTGACTCCCACCGACTCCGCGGTGTGCGCTTTGTTCGCGCGGACACTTTGCTCCACACTTCGGCCGGGTCCGCTACGATACCATTTGTAACGCCCAGAGCAGAAGACCAGGGTCGAACGCTAAGCGATTTGATGGACTATCCCCACAAACCGCCTGAAGTCTTTCCAAAGACGTGTTGTCCTCACTTACGTGCTCGGCTGAGAAACTTCCCGGTGGGTCGCCCATCCTAGAATTTCCCCAGGTCAAGCACGCTTAACCTTGGAGTCCTTATAGGATGAGCTTCCGAAAAGAAGATGCATCTTGGTGATATGAGTAGCACTAATCAAATCATATCAAACATATCAGGCACACACATTTTTGGGGGCGCCACAGGTTAAGAGTAGAAGCTCTAGAAGATATCCGAAAAATTTGCGGAAAAGAAATTAAAGGGCGGAAGAATGATTGGAAAGGGTGGATACTAACTTGGTTTGGTGTTTTCGATAAAGCCGGTACATTTACTCCCGCAGATAAGAAGGATTCTGAACACTATCTAGAAGCCTACTTATCTATGTTTTTGACTATGTTCCTGTTTCCTGGAAAGCCTCACGATGGACCGTATGAAAGGAATTTCGTGTATGCGGTGAAATTAGCTGCGGGTAAAAAACTACCCATGGGCCCTTTGTTTCTGGGAAATCTTTATGCTCGATTTGATAATCTTACGGAAGCCGTACGCAAATCTGTTGGGAGGTACTATGTTCATGCGTTCTTACCGGTCCCGTTCCTTCATATGTTTCTTCTTGAGCACTTTGAGAAATTAGGTGTGCGGGAGGAGGTTTATGCTGGACCAGGGGGGACGTTAGTCCCTCGGTCCTGGACTTGGATGAATGTAAAATTTAATGTTGGTATCCTTGAACTTATTGATCGCGAAGATGAATTCTGTTTCCGTCCGTATGGAAAAGTTCCGATGAATACGATTACTTTAAATTGGTACCGCACTTCTGGTCAACATATGGAAGTTTTTGAATTTGGGGTACTGCGGAAGGGCAGAGAGAGTGAATACCCTATTATTGCGAACATTCTTCCGACTTGTCTCCCCGCCTTGAATGAACTTGAGGTTGGATCAGTAAGATACAGTCCTGAACGATGCGCACTGCAATGTGGTTACGACTTAGTTTGTGTTGGGCTGCTTGATGATATATATTTGGATTTTAATGATTCTTGCAAGCGGTTCTGTTATCCTGGTGGGTTTTCTCAAGTATTGGAGAACATGGGGGTGAAAGTCATTCCTGATGCGGTGTGGGTAGGTTCGAGGACTATACAAGCGCGGGATTTTTGGGTGCATAGTCTGAAATTGATGCGGAAATTTATGAATGGAACGCCTCGTGCCCTTGTGGAAGAGCAAGTTTGGAAGAATGACTTTTATCTTAGCTGTTGCGGTGTTGTTTATTCTGGCCCCCTGTCTTCGAACATGAAGGAAGGTTCGCTGAAAATTTCGCAATTTGGTTGCTTAGAGGAATGCAAGGAACGCCCCGAATTAAAACTTGGGAAGCCAAAAAGAAAGGTTGGGAAAGGAGTTACAAAGGATAAAGAAAAAATGGATCCAGGTGCGGAAGAAGAAGTTTCTGCTGGGGTTGAAAAGATATTGAAGGTATTATGCTTCCCAATATTTATTTGAAGTATCTTTTGGGTGCTCAGTGATTCACGAATTTCTTTCTGCCTTTTCCAATTCAGGGGAAACAACAAACAAGCAAGAGTTTAGCCGAGAAACCTTCAGAAGAGAGCGATTCTGAGGTATATCTAGGCCTTATAATAATATTATTATTATTATTTATATATATATATTTTTCTATCTTTTCCCCACCTTCTTTTTATTTACTTTCAGCAAGAGAAAGATGAGAGTCAAAAGAAAAGAAAAAAGAAAAGAAAGGAACGGATTGCGGAAAGGAATACTGGCAAGAAAGATAATATTACTACCGAGAGTGCGGGAGGAAAGAATGAGAAAGAAAAGATGAAGAAAGGAGGGAGGACGGTGCAGCGGGTTGATCGTCTGGATAGTTGCTCTCATTCTCAGTTTGTAAGTTGGGTTTAACGAAAGATAGCACCTCCTTTTCTTTGTTTTTTTTTTACTAATTGTAGGTCCTCTAATATATTTATATATATATTTTTTTTTTAAAATACGGCAGAAAGTAGTAAAGAGGAAAAGGAAGGTTGATGAAGAAACTGCGGAAGCTTCAAGCCCTACCGGGAAGAAGAAAAAGAAGGATGTCATTATTAAGAAAAGAAAAACTCCCCTAAGGCAATCTCAAAGACTCCGGAAGGTAAGCTCTTTCTTTAGGAATTTTCTGTACGTGCTTTTAAGGGCTTGGTACTAAAAAAAAAGTTCATGTATGAAACAACGTTCATTTATGGTGCGGTCTAGTGGAGTAAGCGAAATACCTATTGATTTGTCGGGGGATGATGAAGAAGTAAACGTTGATCCTATTTCTAATGCGGATCTTGGTGCTCCAGATGCACCCTTGGGTAAGATGTTTTTGAGTACGATTTCCCCGCAACTTCCTCCTTCTTTTCCGGAAGTCTCTATGCGTCCTATTTACTTATCTGAATGCGGAGTATGGATTGACCCACGGACTTCTTTATCAATATCAACTCCTGCAGATGCTACCGCTATTTTGAAAGAGAAAGGCCAAGTTGCGGTATATGGCCAAGCTGGTAATCTTGCTAGTGAAGTAGCGGAAGAGAGTCTTATGGATGATGTTGCGCACAAAATTATTGACCAGCGGTTGCAAAAGAGTGGTTTGAAGAGGTTGTTTGAAGCCGCTACTTCTAAGCATCCTTCTTCCGCAGAACTGGATGAGTACGGTAGCATGATAGCAGATTGCAACATTATAAAGGACTTTGATCAATCGCAAAGTCTTGGTGAAGCGGTTCGGCTTGGGGATGATACGGATGAAATTGAGCCTAGCCTTGTGAAATCGGCTTTGCGTCAGAAAGTTTTACCTGCGGAAGATGATAAAACTGTGAAAGACGTTGAAGCTGCGGAAGATTCTGAAAATTCTATTGGAAGTGAACATGAGGTTGGTGTTCACATTGAGATTGTTAATGAGCATGATGCCAATGCTGGCGCTCAAATTGAAGCTGTAAATGAGCATGCTGCCAATGCTGGCGCTCAAATTGAGGTTGTAGATGAGCATGATGCCAATGCTGGCGCTCAAATTGCGGTTGTAGATGAGCATGATGCCAATGCTGGCGCTCAGATTGAAGTTGTAAATGAGCATGCTGCCAATGCTGGCGCTCAGATTGAAGTTGTAAATGAGCATGCTGCCAATGCTGGCGCTCAAATTGCGGTTGTCAATGAGCATGATGCCAATGCTGGCGCTCAGACCAATGTTTTAGTGAATGTGCTTATGCAGCCCGAAGAAGATGCAAGAATTGTGGATACGCAAGATCTTAGCAATTCTGCAGTGGAGGGACGTGATACTGTGGCTGGTGATCAATCCGCAAGCTTAAGTGGATTACTGTTGTCCAACATTGAGATAGAGATTGGGGATGTGGGAGATCACGCCAACCTTACTGGTGCGGAGCATGATATCAAGGTTGATGATCAAACTGCGGGCTTAAACGAAGGACTCGTGCTGTCACAACGTGCTGAGGAAAAATTGAGAGTGCAAGCTTATAGTAATCCCGCAGGTGCGGTTGTTGTGGAAAGTTCATCTGATTCAGGTAATAAAGTTGGGGATGCGGCAGTGGAAGTGGTTGAGGAAACTTCTTGTGAAGAAGAAATTATTTCCACATTTGCGGATAAAGCTACTTCGTCTCTTGTTATTACGCAGAATGAGCAGAAGGAAGGTAACCAACTTGCGGTTGTGGAAGAAAAAGGAGGAGAGCTTATTGATTATAGGAGGAAAGGTATTGCGGGGATTGAAAGCGCATTTGGTACAAAAGTGGTCACTGCGGAATTTGTTCCATTATTTGCGGGGAGATGGGGATACTTGGCGTGGTTTTTATGTTGGTCAAGAAAATGCAGAGCGTTTGAGGGGTTTGCAGAAAAATGTTCCGGACTTTTTCTCTAATGTGTGTTGCACTTCCTCTAAACGAGTGGTTCATAATCTGGGTTTATTGGCGTCGAACTTGGTTTTCTTTGAGAACAACCAATTGAACCAACTGGAAGCGGAATTGCTTCGCATGATGAAAGATGAATTTAAAGATTTGGAACGTGATGGTTTTTTGGTCGATTGGGCTTTTGAGGAAATTGACCGCGCTCTTAAGTTTCCTATAGAGCAAGAAATGAACCAACTTGCGGAAAAGGAATGCAGCCTTGAGAAGGAAGTAGCAAAACTTCACATAACTGTCACTGGTTTTAAGGAAGAGATAGAAGATTGTAAATCCCGGATTGCGGTATGCAATCAACAACTAGTTCTTGCGGAAGAAGAACTCCTTGGAAAAGAAATCGAGCTTAACCGACTCAGATCAGAACTGGAACTGCGATCCCGCATGCTGCTTGATGCATAGTAATGATTATAGTGCTATAAAACATTAGCTTTTGTGATGAAATGCGGTTTTTTTTTTTTTAAAAAAAAAAACTTCTTTTGCTATAGTATGTCCTTTGAACAATTTGCTTGTGTAACTAATTATGCGGTAAACATTTATGTTCGCATATGCTATGTTTAAAATGTTTGGATGTTTCCCGTATGGTATTCTTCCCCTCTTTTTTTTTTTAATGCAAGTATCAATGGAAAAAATAAAAAGAAAAACTTTTGAGGGTATTTCATGCATATATTGATAGTGGAAACAGAATATTGAGTACAAAGCTGTAAGCTCAACATTGTTTTTCACAAGATTGATACCAGCAATAAAAGCTCTGGCACAATACAATTTTAGGAAAATAGAAAATTCTTTAAGTAATAAATGCTTCTATATAACGGAAGCTAGGATTACTATATGTAAAATAGCGATCTTAGGAATAAAACCGCTTGAGCCATTTTGCATTTAGAGGTGGGAGCAGCTTGCCTTCCGCTGTTGCAATTCTATAGTATCCCGATTCGTTAGCCTCCTCTACCTTGTATGGGCCCTCCCATTTCGGGGCAAATTTAGGAACAGAACCTCCGCGAATGATTTGGGGGGCTGCTTTTAATACCAGGTCCCCTACTTCAAACGTTCTTGGCTTTACCATCATATCTTAAGCGCGGGAGATTTGGCGAGAATAAGTTTGGAAATTCTTGCGCGCTACGTCCCTCCTTTCATCCAATAACTCCAACTGAATTGGCCTGATATCTTGCACCAAACCTTGCTGTAAGGCAACACGAGCTGAAGGGACGGCCAATTCCGCGGGTAATATTGCTTCAGCGCCATATACCAATGAAAAAGGAGTATGTCCTGTAGCTTTCCTTTTGCTTGTTCTGTATGCCCATAATACCTCCGGAATCTTATCATCCCATGCGCCAGGAAAGTCTTCCCGCAACTTGCTTAGGATTTTAATAAGGGTCTTGTTGGTTGCCTCTGCCTGCCCGTTACCTTGGGGGTATGAAAGTGTGGAGAAATGATGATGAATCCCATATTTTAGCGTGAATGCTGAAACCTGGCTATTTGAAAATGGCGTTCCGTTATCCGAAATGATTTGCTTTGGAATACCAAACCTGCATACAATATACTCCCGCATAAAGTTAACAACTGCCCCTGCGGTAGCGTTTTTCAATGGGATGGCCTCACTCCATTTAGTGAACAATTCCGTAGCTACTAGGATCCATATTCTTCCCCTGGAATGCGGTATTATTTTTCCAATGAGATCAAAAGCCCATGTGTGGAACGGATAAGGTGCGGAAAGGGAATGTAATGGTACGGCTGGGGCATGAATCAAATTTCCGTGGACTTGGCACGTTTTACATTTGCGGACAAACTCTGTGCTATCCTTTTCCATAGTTGGCCAATAATATCCCGCAGTCAAGATTTGGTCTAACAGCTTAGCTCCCCCAATATGCGCAGGGGCATGCACTTCCTTTAAAATCACCACAGCTTCCGCACTATCTACGCATCTGAGTAGAGTTCCCTTGTATCCTTGCCTATACAACTTTCCGTCAACCAAGCGGAATCGAAAAGCCCTTCTTTTAATAGCCTCAGCCTCATTTCTGCTGGCAGGGAGGGATCCTTCCTGAAGGTAATCAATGTAAGGGTGGCGCCAATCACGAACTCCCGCAATACAACAGGCTTCCACTGGAGAGATAAAATGCTGACAATCAATACAATTTGCTTGGACTTTTGCGGAATCTAGAGCCATATCCGGCCAATAGTAACCCTGCCTTTGAATCCGCCTATAGAGGGGTAAATCTATATCACCACAAGTTTGCTCATGTATTTGTTCCAACCTGAACTTTGCTTCTTTTGGTCCTACACAACGGGATAATGGCCCTCCTGGATTGCGGAAATACAACACCCCATTCTTCAGGTAGTATTTTTGTAATTCAAGCAAATCTTTGCGTTCTTCATTGCTCTTCAACTGATGCACTATTGGTCCCCGCCAATCTATCATCTCTTCTTCCCCAAAGAACTCGTTCAAATTGGTTGGGGATCTTTGCTTCAACACCGCAATTTGAGCCTCCTCTTTTTCCATAACTATCTTGGATCCCAAGGTTGCTAGAGCATCCGGATGCCTGTTACTGGTTCGAGGCTGCTTTTCAATTGTCACTTCTTCGAAATAATCAATCAATTGCTGCACCATAGTGCGATATGGGGCTAAATTGATGTGTCGTAAACTGAATTCTCCACTTGCTTGACTATTAAGTTGGAGTCTCCCTTAATGGTCAGCTTGCACGCTCCCCTTTTTCTTGCTTCAATCAATCCCAATACTAGTGCCTCGTACTCAGCCTCATTGTTTGAACACGGAAATGCTAACTTATAAGCCTTTGCATAAACCAGTCCCTCAGGGGAAGTGAGAACTACCCCCGCACCTCCATCTTTTGCGGTAGCTGACCCGTCGAATTCCAAGGTCCACCATTCTTGTTCATCGTAAACTTCCGCACTCTCGCTTTCCCATGGCAGCTCCTGAACTGGAGGCTCATAGCTTCCGCTTGGGAAAGAGGATAGTAAATCTGCTAAGGCTTGGCTTTTCACTGCTTTCGGGGTAGTGCATCTAATATCATATTCTGATAGAATCAAGAACCACTTTGCTGCTCTTCCAACCAGTACTGACTTAGATAATAGGAAACGGATAGGATCACAACCTGTGACTATTTCTACCGGAAATGCCAAAAAATAATGCCGCAACTTTTGAACTACGAAGATCAACGCCAAACAATGCCTTTCCAGCTGGTTATACCGAACTTCCGCACCCGAAATTACTCTGCTCAAATAGTAAATTGGCTTTTCCCCGTCTTGATCTTGTGCCAACAAAGCTCCAATGGACCTTGTAGTGGAGGCTAAATACAATAAGAGTGGGGAACCTGGTTGCGGTGCTACCATAGTGCTGACAGAACTAAGGGCTCGCTTAACTTTTTCGAAAGCTTCTTGATGCCGCCTCTCCCATCTGAAACTTGTTCGGACTTTTAGTAATTCCATTAAAGGATGTCCAACTTCCGCAAGTGCGGGAATGAAACGCCTCATGTAGGACACCTTGCCCAGGAAGCTCTTGAGTTGCTTTTGGTTCCTTGGTGCCGGCATCGAGAGGACTGCCTTCTGCTTCTCCGCATCCACCTGGATACCACTGCGATCCACAATATGACCAAGAAATTTTCCTTTAGTGACCCCGAAAACACATTTCCTTGGATTTAATTTCAGCCGGTATCTTCTGCACCTTACAAAGACTTTCCGTAAATCCTCCAAATGTGAGGATTCCTTCCGAGATTTTACTACCAAGTCATCCATATAAAACTCTACTATGCCATGGTGCATATCATGGAAGATTGCTGTCATTGTCCGCTGATACGTGGCACCCGCGTTTTTTAACCCAAATGGCATGACTGTGAAATAAAAATTACCAAATGGAGTCCTGAAGCGGTCTTTTCAAAGCATCCGCAGATCCATTTTAATTTGATTATAACCCTTATAACCATCACACATCGAGTAAATTTCATGCCCTGCCGTTGCATCAATCAAAGCATCAATAGAGGGAAGTGGGAACTCATCCTTAGGCGTGCCCTATTTAAATCACGAAAATCCCGACAAATGCGAATCTCATTCGCTTGCCTGGCACGACAATAACCATGTTACACAACCAAGTTGGATGTTCACTGGTCCGATGATTCCCGCAAAGAATCATATGTTCCAACTCTGCTTTGATTTTGATTTCCAACTCCGGTTTGAAAATGCGGGACTGTTGTCTGATAGGCTTTGCCATTGGGTGCACGTGCAGCTTGTGCGTTACTACCGCGGTATCCAAGCCAGTCATTTCATCGTAACTCCATGCAAAAACATCTTTGAATTCGGTCAAAAGGGCAATAAACTGCTCTTGCTGCGACAAGCTTAAGTCGGCCGATAACAAAATAGGTTGACTAACGCCTTTCCCCAAATTTACGTCTTTCAACTTGTGGACCTGAGGGCGCGGTTCATCTCTTAATTCAGCGGGTTCACCTTCAATTATACCAAAGCTCTCTTCATTCCCTTGTTTAGCCATAACATAACATTCGTGGGGGTCATCCCCCGCAAACATGGGGAATTCCCCCGCACACCGTCATAAATTGACCGTATACATCACTCGGCCATCTGGTAAGCAAATCCGCTTGCTAGTTCCCATTGTTGACTGGTCGGCCTTTCTCTTGGTAACACTTGATTCTGCGGTTATCTGAAGAGAATTGAGGTCTGCAAGGCACCCTTCCGCAAATTCATCATAAAATAATGCATCCGCCAAATGAGCCTCCATTCGTGAAAAAGGCCGGATGGAAGGCTCTAAAGTGATCTGTTTACCCCCAACAATTCCCTTTGCACACTGATGTAGAGTGGATGGAATAATCTTATGCTGGTGAAGCCAAGCCCTTCCAATCAACAACTGATAGGTCGTATCCGCATCAATAACGTGAAACTTTGTTGAAGTCCGCAAACTCCCCATGCTTAAAGGGATAATGACGGACCCAATGGTATTAACTATGTTTGATCCAAAGCCTGTTATGGCTATGCTATGTTTTTGCAAATCTTCTTCTCCAAACCCAGCCTTCTTGAAAGTGGCGTACGGGATGACATTCACCGCAGACCCGTTATCAATAAGCGCCCGTCTAAATTCGACCCCATGTATTTCCGCGGTAACATAAAGAGGCCTATTATGCGGATGTTCAACCCTCATATCAGCGTCTGTGAAAACAATTTCGGAAGCCAGCTCCTTCCACTTCCTGCTCAAGGAACCCCCTTCCCGTAAACACGGCTGATCATTGTCTCTTGCTACCTTAATCAGAGCTCTTGTGGCTTCCAAGCGAGCCGCCGCGTCAAACCCAAGCTGGTCAAAGAAAATGCGGAATTTTGGAGTAAACTGTAGTGATTCCGCTATAGCTGCGTCATCTGCGGGTGGGTCAGAGTTACCAGGCAATAATGCGGCTTCCTGAGCAGCGGTTGGCAATTCGAACACAGATGCCATGTTAATGGACTTTTGCTTTCCGCTGTCATGAGAAGGCAAAGGGTTGGTCCGTACACTATTATTTCCTCCCTCTACGCCAAAGCCCTTTTCAATAAATCGGTTAATCACTTTTTCAACTCGGATACAATCTCCGGAAGGATGGGTGACCCTTCCGTGAAAATGGCAATAGTCTTTGTGTTTCAACATTGCCGCAAAGAGGCTCGTTATTTATTGGAGGCAACTTCACATCTCCACTGTGCACCATGTTCCGCAAAGTATCCAACACTTGCGGCATCGGAAAAGGGAAATCGGGGGCTTCTTGGAACCGCGGTTTAGTCATCCTATCATCCACTGAAGGGGTCTTTTGCCTGGGAGATTCTGCTACCGCTACCTCCGCTGGTCTCTTGTTAAACCTTTGATATCTCGAATTGTCCCCCCTATACTGCCCTGCGGTAGACCAAGAGGTACGCGGCTCCACTACAGTTTTGAGTACTAAATTGCCGGGCAAAGATCCGCTAACTCCCGAAACGCCTTAAACTTGTGAATGGCTAAAAATTGGCGGTAGTTCTCATCCATTGCTTGACGCAATGTCGACAAGCTCATCTTCGGGTGCCGGTCTAACTAGGTCAAGAGATCTTGCGGAAAACCTCTTAACGAAATCCACGGGCTTTTCTCCTGGCTTCTGAATCTCGCGGGCTAACTTAAACATAGTGAGCTCTTCTTGGGCATAAAAGAACTTAGCATAAAAATGTCGTGTCTGCTCATTGAAATCGTAAATGTCATCTTTATGCAAGCGGTAAAACCAGTGTATGCTTTTCCGGGTGAGGAGGTGGGAAACTCCCGCAAACACAAACTGCTGTTACTAGCGTGCGGCCCCAGGGTCTCCAAATATCGCTGGAAGTGCTCATGAGGGTTAGACTCTTCCCCCGTATACTTGGTAAACTCACGGTGCTTGTATTTCTCGGGGTAAGGCTGGCAAGTGATGCACGCTGGATATGGTTTCCCGGCGGAATGGTCGGACGACACTGCTGTATTGCTACGGGATGAGAAGAGTGTTCTCGCTTGTTCAAATGTTAACAAACCAGATGACGGGGTGTTTACTTGCGGGGGGATAGTGCGGTTCTCCAGGGGGTCTCTACTTTGACTTCTAGTAGCATCGTCATCATCAATGCAAATGGGTTCAGTACCAATCTTAGCTTTTCCTTTTGCGGCTTCCTTGATAGCTTGGGCTTTTTCCTTCTCTAGGGTCTCAATCCGCTCTAAAAGCGCCTTTTGGTTATCATAGAGCAACTGAAAGTCACTGGGTAATGGGAAGGTTAGGTTGGAGTAGGGGGGTGCTTTCATCTGATTCTCTTTCGACAATGGGTGCATCATTAGCCGGGTCTACTTGCGGTTCAAAGTGGGGGTTGGGTCAGTTTCCGAATTGCCTCCTACTTCCGCATTCCCGGATGCGGTTTTCTTTGATGGTGCCATGTGAATACCTCCCACCGTGGTCGCCAAATGTAGGATGTAGGTTCTAAGGAGGATTTAAGCGGTAGAGCTTTCGCAGGCGTTACACACGAACCACCAAAGAGGAATGAGAAGGAGGAGCGAAAGTAGGGACAAGTCGTGAAGGGGAAGAACAAGTATTGCGGGAGCGGTAAGGCATGTACGTCACCGTTGCCGACATCGATATCCGAGCTGCCTATTTATAGTAGTCAGAGCTTGACAGCTCCGTACTATGCACATGGCAGATCACGTGCTTTCCGTACCGCTACGCGTCAAGCCCTTATTCGCTGGGTTTGTACGGAGCGGTATAATGACGCCGCGTGTCCCTTGTGGGGACCAGTCCCGCAATTCCCCTTTTCGTCCTGACTATGCCACGTGGAATCCCTTAATTGGGTCCCATGGCAAATTCCGCTACTCTATCCTCTAATCCACAACTCCTTGATGATTCCCAAAATAAGCGGTAGAAGAGTTCCAATTGACCTTGCTCAATCAATCGGAACCAGCTTCCGCTAGACATAGCGGAAGGAGATATTACTTTTCCATCTCATTTATATAATTGAAGATACATAGATGATCCCATATGCTAAATATAATAGAGAAGTCATCACGTGCGGTAGTACGTGCTTAATCTTTACGGAACATGTCCTACAGATGTAAAACTCGTTAGTCAGTTAAAAAACTAACGATATGAACATCATGTGCCACACACATGACATATTGGGGGCAAATTTGACATTTTGCTGAGCATTTGAGGGTAAAAGTATAATTACACATTAAATCATGAAAAAACACAAAACCTATCTACCCTACCCCTTTCTCTCTCTCTCTCCATCTATTAGGGGTGTGCTCGATTCGGTTTGGTTCGGTTTTAGGCTAAAATCGAAATCGAACCGAAAGATATCGGTTTTTGTATTTTAAAACCATTAAGCTTCGATTTTATTCGGTTTCGATTTTATTCGGTTTCGATTTGGTGTCGGTTTGGTTCGGTGTCGTTCGATTTCAACAAGATGAGAAGAACATGCATATATTGATGGTTGGATTATGATAGTTACATTCAGCAAGATGAAATTTATTAATCCCTCATTAACAAAGCAAGATGAGAAGGTGCAATATTAAAGTACTTGAGATTTTCATGACAAATTTAAGTGTTCCACCTGCCACTATAAATAACAGTTAAACTACCGTAAGCATTATTTTAACTCCAAAGCAAGATGAGAAGATGAAATTTATATATATATATATATTAAAATGACACGTCGTTTTAATAATATCGGTTCGATTTTATCAGCTCGGTTTTTCATTTGAAACCAAAACCGAAACCAAAAGTTTCGGTTTTTAAATGGTTAAAACCATTAACTTTTCAATTTTGTCGATTTCGGTTTTTTCGGTCCGATTTTCACGATTTCGATCCGATTTTTTCGATTTTCCGGCTTTGTTGCACACCCCTACCATCTATTGTCTATTGCAGACCCCTCTCCATCTCCCCCTTCCTCTTTCTTGAACAATGCCGACCTTCTCTCTCGTTGCTGGTCACTCACAAGCTTCCCCGCCAAAGTCACTCACAAGCTTCCCCGCCAAAGCTACTCCAGCAGATTTCGGCAGCCCTGTTACAATCCGGCCAGCAACTCTCTCTCTCTCTCTCTCTCAACCCCTAAACTCTCTCTCTCAATGCCGACCTTCTCTCTAGTTTTTTTTTTTTTTAACAACTCCCCACTCCCGGTCCCACCACCACCTCAAGGTCAATTTTTTTTTTTATTCATTTTAACAACTCTCACTCCCAAGCAAATTTTTTATTCATATTAAAATTAATTTTTAACAACTCTCACCAATCCCCATCCACCCACGGTCAAACTTTTTTTTACTCATAATTAAATTAATTTATTTTTTAACAACTTTCCCACCCAACCCCACTCTTCTATTCTCGGCTACCCACCCCACACCCTACCTTATCACCACCCTAGCCTACCATCATCTTATCCTTTACATTTCCCCCACCACCCTACCCTACCCTACACCCACCCATCTCACCCCTACCAATCCCCACCTCCTACCCTACCCTACCACCCCACCTCTATCACCCCACCCCACCATCTCTCTTTCAACTTATCTCAAATTATATTTTTATCGAAAATATTTTCATTAAATACATTAAAATATTTTTCGAAAAACATTTTCCTTACTAAACGGCCGAAAACATGTTTATGTCATTTTTCGGAAAATATTTTACGGGAAATCATTTTTTGAAAGTCGTTTTACGCGAAACAAACGGAGCCTAAGAATCTTAAACTGAGACAGACTAAAAAGGAATAAAGGAAAAGTAAAAATTTCAAACCGGTACACTAAAAAGAAAAAAAATTTCTTAAACCCGGATGCAGGGAGAGAGTAGTATCATATTATCAGTATATTTTTATATGTGTTGAGTAAATTTCATCTGGCAGATAAAAAAACCCCACGGAATTTGCCACATTCCGTTGGTAAATACACCAACACCGGCGGAATCCTTCGTTTGTCAAACCATTGGTACATTTACAAGCTAATAACTTGCCAAAACATTCCATCAGTATTTTCTAAAATTAGTAGCCCATTTTAGTCAATAATTACTGGCAGAATGATCTCTGAGGTGTATAATAAAAATACTGACCAATATTCGCAGCTAAAATTGTTTAAAAATCAACTTTTCAGTAATTCCTCTGTCTCCCAATATAATTTTTCATAAATAACCTAATCTTAATTTAACCATGAAAACAGTTATGATCATATGTAAAAGGAGGGAGAAAAAAAAAAAATTAAAATCCGCGGTCTCAAAGTTCAAACCAATAAGAGCAAAATATCCAATTTGAGGAAATGATCAGTTGTATTACACCTTCAAGTTCAACCGATGAAGTTAATCTGGCAAGCCGCTGAGCGTCTTGGATACTGCAATATTTCTTCCGTCACCATCTCCATCCGAGAGTTTGAATCGTCCTCCTCGTCAAGATCGAAATAAATCGTTATCTGCTTCAAAGCTCGAGCCTGATCAAGCAAATACATAACCAAATCCATTTCATTTTCCACCCCTTTGAATTCTCTTATCACAACTTCCTCCAGACTAGATGGAAGACCAGGCAAGGTCTGAGGCGGATTCCATTTAATCATACTGGTCGTCGATGTTCCTTTTCTTCTTCTGTGATAACAAGGTTTTGAATCATGCTTCACGAGCCCCTGACAAAATATTTATGAGGAAATACGTGAGTTTCAAGTTACGTATTGTTATACTAAAGTTGTGAAAATACATCTGTTTATATTTTTGAGAAAATATTTTAATTACACAGATTGTTTATATCCAACATGTAGGTATATGTTTAAGCTGCCAATTAATCACGCTAGCTATACGTACCTCTGGAAAGACTAGAACTTGTAGAAAAGGCGTGCCTCCAAGTAAGCGTATCAGCCAATCCCAAGCATCTATTTCAGTGATCCCTAACTCCAAATGAGTAACGCTATAGAATAAACACATATTGGAGGATTTCTTCAAGGACTGCAATAATTTGAATAAAATCAACATATTATTGTTAAGAGACATGCATTTACCATAAAAACCTTATAAACAAGCTTAAGCACGCGGAAAGAAAATAATTACCAGAATACTGCAGCCATGTAACGATATGGTTTTAGCATAACCAATGTGTCCACACATCTGCCTTAGATGAGCATCTACCCGTGCCTCCACTAACAAAGGCATACTGTCGATTGCATAATCCAACGTTATGTGATCATTGAGTTCTAGATACTCTAGATTAGGGGCAGTTATGCAAGTCTTGTATCCATGAATATTGTTATCCTGATCATGGAATAGGCTAAACCACAAGGATAATCTTTTCAAAGATAGTGCAAAGATATTGACAACCTGAACTCCGTCCCAGTTTTGCCTTACTATATGGAGTTCCTCAAGAACAATGCAACTCGAAATGAGCTTCTCCAATGAGATATCACCCAAGTAAGTAACTGAATCAAGAAGAAGTGTCGTGAGGTTTGGGAGGGTTACGTGAGTTGGAAGGTCTATTATAAAACCCCCACGTAACTTAAGAAGTACCAAAGTCTTGCAACCAAACAGCCTCGATGGAAGGTGAATAGAATGGCAAAAAGAGGAAGATAGATCAATTTCACGGAGATTATAGACCACAACGGCAGCAACCCATGAATACATGCAAGATATTGCAGCCTCTTGGAACCATGAAATACGGAATCTTTCCAGATTCTTTCCATCAGTAAGAGAAAGTACGTGATTCACAGACTCCTCAAAGCATTTCATTTTATGAGCGTAAACGCCCATGTCACCTTGATGATTATGAACCATTAGATCTGCGTCGAAATCAAGATTTGATAGATCAGCAGTCGCTACATTGTTCCATCTCTTAGATAGAACGCTCGTTGCCAGAGAAAAATTAGTGGGAAGGAATGAGAGAATCATGCAAAGAACCGCGTTGGGTAAATAACTGATTCTATCTCTTTTTTGATGATCTGTATGAAGTTCCCCAGAAAGCTCCTGCCTTTTAGCGTTCCGATTATGCGAATCCATGGTTACTGATATTTCATTCATAAAGAAAAAAGATTAATAAAGTTCATGATGTGCAACACCCCATTTTTATAGAAGTAAAATTAGTAAAACACACTGTAATACTTAAGAGCTCAGGATTTCCCAAGTCAGTTGAAGCTGTCTAGGAATCAATAAAGTTCAGATGTGCAACACCAACACCCCATTTTATTTGTCCTTTTAATTTTCATTTATAAATTCAAATTAGAAATACCCCATTTTCATTGAAATAAAACAGAAGAATTACCAAATGGTATAGGAAAATGGTTACTTCAGAATTTTAATTAAGTCTTCTTTAAATATATTTCATTTAAAGGCAAGAATTTCAAATTCCAAACTTAAAATCAGATCATATCAACATAGATTTACTTGCTATATATATATATATATATATATATATATATATATATATATATATACAAGATACACATTAAATGATGTCAATCAAATCAAAACTATATATATATATATACACATAAAATACATATCTAAAACTCATAAATTAACACACACAGAGATTGATGAATAGATAGAGATGAGGTGACCATGGAAACCTGAAAATGGAGAGAAAAGAAGCAAATGAGCCCAGATACACAGAAATGTGATGACTTTTTTTTTTTTTTTTTGGACAACCACCGCACCAGCTGGGGCTAAGTAAGATTAGGGTTTTATTACGACAGCCACTAATTAAGATGGATTAATTTTAACTTTTACCCTCACGTTTTTATTTATGCATGGAGGTACTTGTACTTTTTGTTATTCCACTTACTACCCTCTTCAGGCTAAGTGGTATACATGTCCGGTTTACAACAATATTTGAAACTATTAAATTCTAGGAAAAGTTTGGAGCATCAATGACCTATTAACATTTTTACCTATTTGTCACTGAAATATTTATTTTTACAATTTCTTTCTTAACTTAAGTACTTAATTTACCATGTCATTCTTTTGTCTCATTTACGTTGAAACTGTAGTTAAATCTTCTTATTTGGCACGCTGACATGACTTTTAATTTGGTCAAAATTTGTTGATTTAGAAATAAAAGGGAAGAAATTATAAAATAACAAACTATAATTTTGAAAATTGAAATGTTAAAAGTTACAAACACCCCCTTCTTTTACCTTACAAACTCATAACCCAAACCTAAAATATTATGAACATTTTTTAACTTATAACCATAAAAGTGTAATTATATTACTATTTATTGTAAAAGTTAAAAGTTTTTAATAATTAGTCAATTTATTTTAAAATAAATAATAATTAGTCAAATAACCCCCATCCCCTACCGTCCGGCCACCCCCATAACCACCATTCAACCACCCGTCACCACTATTCAACAACTGTATCACTACCATCTAAACACCGCATCTGCCCCATCTCACTACCATTGCCGCCCATCCACATCCATGAAATTCAAAAATCAGATGATGAAACTCACAATTCAACAACTCATCTCCACCATGCAATACCCAATAGATCCATGATCAATCTTTAATCCAAGAAACCCATATATTCAAAAACAAAATAAAAAATGGACACAATCAGAAACCATTGGTGTCGAAAAATGGTAAAGAAGCCGAAATCATAGTCGGCGCAAATCAACTCTGTTGGTGGAGACTTTTAGGGCGTTAGATTAGACATGTCCAAACGGTTCCGGTTCCTGTTCCCAAATAGCCGGAACCGTATTCGAACCATATTAATCTGGTTCCCGGTTCTATCCGCCGGTTCCGGTTCCAACGGTTCCACCGGTTCCATCACCATCTAACTTTTTTTTTAATCCAAACCTCTTAGGACAGTAAAGACGCTAACTAATCTGGGTTTTTTTTTTTTTTTTTTTTTTCACTTGGGGAGTATGTTTTTGGAAAGAATGAGAAGTGGACAAAATTTGGTTAATATATTATTAAAGATAGAATAAAAATTCTAACAATATTTTTAGGAAAAAAAAGGGGCGACACCCTTATAATTTTATTAATATAATTGAAAATATTACAATGAGGGGGACAACCAAGTCTTTCCCTTTTATAATTCAAGGGTAGACAAAAGAAGCATATACCTCTATAGTCTATATTACAACATTATCTAAATTCTAGTCTAATTTAAATAAAACAACACTACACTACAAGTACAAACACTAAATAAATGCTAAATATTACATTTAACTTACATTGAGTTCCAGTTCCCGGTTTCGGAACCGCCGGTTCCTCGGTTCCCAATATGGTGGATTCGTATTCGAACCGTTTCAATTCGGTTTCCGGTTACGTTCGGTTCCCGATTTCGACGGTTCCCGGTTCTCGCCAATTCTCGGTTCCGGTTCTACCCGCCAGTTCCGTCGGTTCCCGGTTCTATTTGGACATGTCTACGTTAGATTAGTCTGCATCTATCCGCAAATTATAGAGAGAAATGGAGGGAGATAAATCTAAATCTAAATTTGAAAGAAGAAGAGAGCGAGAGAGCAGAAGAGGCAAAGGCGTGAGGGAGATAGAGATTAAGGTAGAAGATTATTGTTTGTTGGGCGTTGAAGGAGAATAAAAAGAATGGCGGTGTGGAGAGAAGGTGGCGACCATGATAGTGGGAAGGTTGACAAGAGAGGGAAAAGTAATGTGGGAAGGTTGGGCCAACGGTGGGTTGGGAGCAGGAAGGGTGGCTCATGGGTTGTGGCTTAGATTGGAGTGAGGGATTGCATTGTTGACGATTAAGAAGAAGAAGGGCGACAACATAGAGAGAGAAATGGAGAAGAAGATTTTTTTTTTGGTTTTATGATACGGTATTAGGTTAATGAAGGGATAAGGGGGTGTTTGTAAATTTATATTTCAATTTTAAGTGCCTATAGTTTAATCTTTCACAGGTTTACCCCCTTTTATTTCCAAATCAACAAGTTTCGACAAAGTATAGTGCCAACTCAGTATTTTTATGATGTCAGCGTGTCAAATAGGTAGATTTAACGGCAGTTTGGACGGAAGGATGACAAAGTATAGTTCCAACTCAGGATTTTACAAATTAATCCCCCTCCTAACCTACTCATCTTCTTCCTCTTAACTCTCATCCCATCCTCATCCTTCCCCCACCACTCCTCCGCCGTCTCCTTCTTCTTGGGGGTCACCGAAAACAGAGGAGATAGATAGAGACGGGAGAGAAGAAGATAAAGAGGGATTGAAGAGATCATGTTAAAATTTTGATGATCTTTTTGTTGTATATGACTCGATTGTGGGTAAGGAATCAGTAGGTTAGGCACACCAAAAGATGTTATCTTTAAGGTATTTAATTCGTCTCACTATGGTGTAACAGTCTCAACGAATTTCACCTCCAGGATACAAAACCTACACACTCTTAATCAAAGTTACACTTCTTTGAATTAATAACTATGGAACAATAATCGAAGCTTTAAATGTTTGACTCGAAGAATAGATTTGTAAAGAAGAAAGACTCAAGGAAGTAATAAACTCAGTATATTTCTGTATATTCTAGTTCAGATGAGTCCAGCCCTCTTTATAGAGTTAGTGTTGTTTGTCTTGAACAGACACAACTTAAATCGAACAGTCACACCTTTAACATTTGCACGGCCGAGTCTTATCGGATGCACGGCCGCTCCAAAATGCTTTGCACGGCCGGATCACCAATATTAGCACGGCCGCTCCATATTTGCACGGGCGTGCCCTTTGTTTGTAAACGATCGATCCGGGTGTGCCTCTCAGAACAGTCATACTCTTTAGCAAATGTCCATTCAAAAAGTCACAACCCAAAACGTTTAAACTGGTTTACTTCCTTTCACCTAATACCCTCTTTGGTATTAAGAATAATTAATGTTTAAATTAATTAATTTATTTATTTCTTTCTTTCTTATATTATATATATATAATACTCAAAACTTTAAGTCATACTTGACATTTTTCCATAATAAATGGAAGCTCAAGTAAGCTCATGAGAACTCTTCAAGCTTAGCTATTATATACCAAGTTTAGCTTCACAAGTTTTATTAGTAATCCCTTGTGGGATAAAAAGACACAAGAAGAGAAGAAATGAAAATGAGACTTTTATACCATGAATGAAAGGTTGCTATACAAACTCAATATGGAAGATGACCAATTATTATATGTGAATACTACTACATATAACAATCCCCCACTTATTTACATATAATAACACAAAACAATTAAGTGGACGAGCCTTAAACTTTATGGCTGAATGTGAAACCTTTAGGGAGACATATTCTCGTCATGTATTTCATGTTCCTTTTGATCTTGGCAGCACCTTGTAGTTGGGCCTTGTGCTTAATCCTGGTTTTCACAAGTACTCTAGGAATTTTACCGGAGTAATCCGTAAGAAGCGGCCTCTCACTTCTTTACTTGTATAGGTAGACTTATCGAGAATGTCCACAACGCATTCTACGAAAGCTATAAGTCTATTAAGGATTTTGAATCCATCCTAATCTTGTTGTGGTAATGAAAGTGCATAGGTCAGATATGAAACTTTCAAATAGTGACACCCCCACTATTTTTAAGTTATGCACTCGAAATGTATCAAAGTTTCCATTTCACCAATGTCTAATATTGAATTTTCTTTTAACTTTAAACATAAGGTGACAAATCTATGACTTGTACCTTAAGATAAAATTGGTTTCAATTAAGACATTGTTTAGACCGGTAACAGTCCCATATCTCTCATGACCTTTGTAATTTTATCCCCTGATAAAGATTTTGTTAGTGGATCAGCTAACATCTGATTTATAGGAAGATGCTCAAGTGCTATCTTTTCCTTTTTAACCATATCTCTAATATGATTATATCTCATAGCAATGTGTTTGCTATGATTTGATATTCTCCCATTCTTTATATTGAATATGGCAGCTTGATTAGCATAATACAAAGTTGTGGCTCCTTTCTTAGAATCAATAAATGGTATGGTTCTTAGAAATCTTCTAAACCATATTAAATCTTTACTAGCCATTGACATGGCTATGTACTCAGATTCCATAGAAGACAAAGCAATACATGTTTGTATTTTTGAAGACCAAGCAACTATGGCTCCTCCAATGGTAAATAACCAACCACTCATTGATTTGGAGTTGGTTACATCTGATGCCCAATTTGCATCACTATAACATTCAAGTATAGGTGAATTACACTTGTAATGTAAGCCATAGTTTATTGTGAATTTTAAGTACCCTAGTACTCTTTTTAGTTCCGTCCAGTGTTCTTCACTTGGATTACTTGTAAATATACTAAGTATGCCAATTGCACATGCAAGATCAGGTCTTGTATGATTAACCATATACATTATGCTACCAATTATCTTGGCATATTCTCCTTGATTTACGGCCTCGCCTTTATTTGGAACTAACTTCATATGAGGGTCAATAGGACTTTTACTTATTTTGCAATCAAAATAATTAAACTTCTTTAATATTTCCTCAATGTAATGAGATTGAGTTAATATGTAAGTTTTGTCCTTTTTGATCACCTTAACTCCTAAAATGACATCTACTGGACCTAAGTCCTTCATTTCAAACACTTGCTTTAAATAGTTTTTTGTTTCATTTATACAATTAGTATCAAAACCAAATATTAGCAAGTCATATACATATAAAGTTATAACAACTTTATAGTTAAGAGTAACTTTAGTAAAAACACAACTTTCTACTTTACTACTCTTAAAATCAAACTTTTGAATTTCTTGCTTAAACTTCTTGTACATTGAAGTGGTGCTTGTTTAAGTCTATATAGAGATTTCTTTAATTTACATACTTTATGTTCTTCTCCTTTAGAGATATAACACTCGGGTTGTTGTATGTAAATCTCTTCATCTAAATCTCCATTTAAGAATGCTGTTTTAACATCCATTTGATGAACCTCTAGTACATAGACGGATGCTATAGCAAACATAGTTCTAATTGATGTAAATTTAGTGACCGGTGAAAATGTTTCGAAATAGTCAATTTCTTATTTTTGACTATAACCTTTGGCTACTAATCTTGTTTTGTACTTATCAATAGTACCATCAGTTTTGAGTTTCTTTTTCAAAACCTACTTGCAACCAATATGTTTAGTATTAGGAGGAGGATTGACTAGAGTCCATGTTTCATTATCAAGTATAGATTTGATTTCATCATCCATGGCTCTTTTTCACAAGTCTGAATCAAACATAGACATAGATTCTTGAAAAGTTTTAGGATTCTCTTCTAACAATATATAAACATGCCAGGACCAAGGTTCTTTTCAATTCTTTGTCTTTTGCTTCTCCTTAACTCAACTATTTCATCATTTTCATTGTTGTCTAAATTTTCGTCATTAGCAATGGCATCACCATTATCATGTTAACTTGATGCATTTTCTACTTCAAGTTCTTTTGACAATTCATGGTTTATATCTACCTTGTCTACACTTTTTATGTTCAAATGTTCATAAAAAAATAGCACGCGTAGCTTCAAACACACGAGTGTCATTAATTCTCATAAATCTATATGCTTTGCTTATTGAAGAATAACCAATAAATATAGATTTCACAGCTTTGCTCCCAAGTTTATTTCTTTTCAAAGTTGCATCTAAAACATATGCAGCACAACCCCATACCTTTAAATGTGAAATATTAGGCTTACGCCCATTAAATATTTCGTATGGAGTTTTCATATGTTTATTCACAATTCTGTTACAAATGTAAACAGAACTTAATAGTGCCTCTCCCCAATAGCTCATTGGTAATTTTGAATGTATAATCATGGCACTAACCATCTCCATTAAGGATTGATTTTTTCTCTCGGCTACTCCATTTTGTGGTGGAGTATTAGGTGCTGATGATTCCCTAACAATTCCATTTTGTTGACAAAATAAAATCATCTTGTTTGGGAAATATTCACCACCTCTATCCGATCTTAATCGTTTTATCCTTAGATTGGTTTGATTTTCAACTTCGGCTTTAAAAATTTTAAACTTGTCAAAAGCTTCATCTTTTGTTCTAAGTAAACACACATATGCAAACTTAGAAAAATCATCAATGAACGTAATAAAATAACATTTTCCACCTCTTGTCAAAATATCTTTGTTGTCACAAATATCGGTATGAATTAACTCAAGTAACCTAGTTGATCTTACTACACTTTTAAAAGATGTTTTAGTCAACTTAGATTGAGCGCAACATTCACAATTATTCATAGAATAAATAGTCGAAGATTTAGGAATATACTCATATTTAATCATATGACTCATTGCATTCATACCAATATGTCCTAATCTAGAATTCCAAAAATCATGCTTTTCAACATTAAAATTGGAATCAACAAAGTAAGCAGAACTGGTAATTTTATTATCAATGCTCAATAAATACATTTGGTCTTTAATGTAGCCCTTTTCAACAAATGTCCCATTTTTAGTGATATTCGCTTGTTAGGCGCGGAAGGTTACCTTAAAGCCATTTTCGTCCAATTTAGAGATGGATACAAGATTCTTCCTCATAGAGGGAATATGATACATATTTTTCAATGTAAGAGTCTTTCCCGAAGTGAGGGGAAGAATAATGGTCCCTATGCCCAAGACCTCGCTTGTAGAAGCATTTCCCATATAAACAGCTTTCGGCTCTTTTACTTCTTCATATATTTTGAACAAGCTTCAATTTGGAGTTACATGAAATGTAGCCCCTGAATCAATCTACCAATCTGAGTTGACATTGTTGACTAGACAGATTTCGGAAAGCATGCTAATGAGTTGCTCTCAACTACATTTGCTTGTTCATCTTTCTGTTGCACTTTGCGGTAATAGCAGTTCTTAGCCAAGTGGTTTGTTTTTCCACAAACATAACAAGAACTCTTCTGCTTTTTCTTAGCTTTACCCTTTCCATCATTTTTAAAATTGTTTTTCCGTTTGAATTTTCCTTGGTTTCCCTTGGAAGTTCCGGCAACACTTTTATTTTTCACATAGTTTACACCATCAATTTTCTCAGAAATTGAGCCACCACGTTTGAGACTTTCAGTCTCAATTTGGATGCCTTGAAGAAGTTCATCTAAAGAGATGGCCTTCTTCTTATGCTTCAATTTCTTTTGATAATCTTTTCAAGAAGGTGAAAGTTTATCAATGATGGTTGAAACTTGGAATGTCTCAGAAATGGGTTCACCCACATCGGCACATTCAATGGCTATGTCATTGAGTTCATTAACTTGATCAATGAAAGGCCTCGAGTCTACCATCTTGTATTCAACAAATTTATTGACCAAAAAAGATTTATTACCAGCATCTTCATTGACGTACCTTCGTTTGATTGCAAACCAAACATCAGTGGCGGTCTTGTGTATTTGGAACACATTGAACAACGTGTTGTTTAATGCTTGCAGAATGGTGAATCGGCAAATGAAGTCATCCGACTTCTATTTCTTTACTTTTTCCGCAGCCTCGGTTTTCTGTGCCTCGGTTGCTTTATCATTTTCATTTTCCTTTGGACAAGGATTACATAGCACATAGAATACCTTTGCAATGGTGAGAAGGTATTCCATCTTCAAGCTCCAACGCTTGTAGTTCAGCTCATTTAGCCTCTCTAACTTATCTGCTTCGGGTAATTGTGCCTTCATCAAAACTGACTCCATCTATACGAAATTTAAATACCTTAAAAATAACATCTTTTGGTGTGCCTAACCTACTGATTCCTTGCCCACAATCGAGTCTTATACAACACTTTTTTTCCTTATTATTATATGAGCGGCCTATAAGAGTCACTTATTTTTCTAGAAATTGATTAATTGAATTAGTTTTGAAGATTAGGTTTTTGTGAGGAAGAAGATGAGTTGGGTTGGGACTGACCTTTAAATTTTTAATTTTATACTTAGAACCATTTATATTTTGTAATTATAATTTAGTTGATTTTCTTCTTTTACCCTTAAAAAATAAGTCACATACATGTTACATTTCCACTTAACTGAAAAAATGAATGTTGTTAGTCCAGATATCAATGATGCAACAAAAAAGTAATTTATGTATTTCAAATGCAAAAAAATAAAATAAAAAATTTGAGTATTAAATTCAAAGTACCCCGTACTTCTGATGCAAATTTTCCTAAATTCTATACTCCGTATATCTTTAAAGTCATTAAATGGGGATTAACAAAAACTCATTTTAGTCCCCAAAGAAGCGGCTCGGTACTAAAAAAAAAATCATTTTACGCTTAAAAAAAAGTCATTTTATGGTAATTAATTTGATTCAACATTAATAGTAACATTATTCTTAACTATTTTAATTTTTTTTAACAAACTGGAGTACTTTTAAAGTTTCATTAGTAATTACACCTATATTTTAATCTATTATTTTAAAAGTAAAAGTATTTTTCTTAGACCTAGAAATGAAGTATAAAAAAGTAAATATTAAATTTGAAATCAATAATTAAAATCAAAAAATAATAGTAATTTAATGACTTAATAATGTGCAAATACATCTCTCTGATTTCATTTCAGTGTAAAAGAAGAGGAGCAATTATTGGAGTGTTTTAACTAAGGGTGTGCTCCCGAGTTTTTAATGGAGAGAAAAGAAAGGGAAGGAAAGGAAAGGAAAGGGAAGGGAAGGGAAGGGAGGGGGAGGAAAGGAAATTAATTTATTTTCTAGGTGCTCTCGAGTTGAAAGGGGAATGAAAGGAAAAAATATAAAATTACATTTGTACCCTTAATGAAATAAAATGAGAGATCATATTTGAGAGGTAAAATAGGAAGATCAAACAAATTTCATTAACAACATTTCTTTCCTTCCAATTCCTCCCACATTTGAGAGGATTGGGTAGGAGGGAAATGAGACCATCATTTCCTTCCCTTTCCTCCCCATTCCTTCCTCTAAAAAACTCGGAAGCACCATTGGTATGGATGACCAAAACTGGTTCCGGGCCCGGTTCCGGTTCGGAACCGCCGGTTCCGGTTCGGAAAATGTATGAACCTTAACCGGCCCGGATTGTTCACGGTTCCGGTTAATCCGGTTCCGGTTTTCTCCCCGGTTCGTCCGGTTAGGGCTTTCCGGTCCCGGTTCGGTCGGTTCTATTGAAAAACAATGAATTTCGTCCGGTTCACGGTTCCGGTCCGGTTCACCATTTTTGTGACCCTTAACCGGCCCTTATCCAAACCGGTTCCGGTTATCCCGGTTCCGGTTATCCCGATTCCGGTTTTCGTGACGGTTCATGGCGGTTCCGGGCTTTTCCGGTCCGGTTCCGGTCCGGTTTTCCGGTTCCGGTCCGGTTCCGATCCGGTTTGGCCATCCCTAACCATTGGGGAGGAAATCATTGAAAAAATTTCCTCCCTTTTCCTTCCCTTCCCCTCCATATTTGGACTCGGGAGCACACCCTAATACTTGGGGAAGGCAGGATTAAACTCTTGCCTTTATTCGTTTAAATTTCACTTTCTCGCCCTATACTTTTTATATATGCATGGAGTTCCTTGTACTTTTTGTTAATTATCGTCTTCATCCCACCTAACTCATTTTGATGGACCTTACTTTTCGACGGACTTTTATTACCAAAGGATTTCAAATTTCTCTCGGAACAATTTTGTCCATTGGCATTGCCGGCCAACTTCCTTTGATGGATTTCCAAGAGTTTTTTTTCTGTCGGTTTTGTTAAATTTCTGGCGAAAAATAACTCCCGATAGAATTTTCAGACGGGAAATGAACTTTTTGTAACCAATAATTTAAAGGGATTTTTTCCCTATTAAAAGGTGGAATTTATAAAAAAAAAAACACCACATTTCATATTCTACCTTGGGATCCATAAATTGAAATCAATTTTACCAATAAATCCCTGGCTCCTTTTAAAATATTTCATAATACCAAACTGCCCTCCCTCCCAATTCCGTTTCTCTCTCTAATCGCAATTCCCCTTCTCTCTCTATCCGCAATTCCGATCTTCTCTATTCGCAATTCAATTCTGATCTTCAATTTCGTATTTCCGATCTCTCTTTCTCTCTCACGCACCAAAACTCTATCTAGGGTTTACTTCCAATCCTTTTGATTCTCCATTTCATTACAATGGAACCCCCAAATCTGACTGATTCCAGCAGCGAGTTGTTTGTTAGAGGGGATGCTAATTGGGCTTCGGATGCTAGTGAGGCTGCAGTGGTAGCTAGGAATTTGAGGAGGGAAAGAGATGCTGGGAACGGAGGAGGAGGAGATAGAGAAAATTCGGGTGAAGGGTTTGGTCAAACGAAATCAGGACCTCCCCTTTCCTTTGACCAACGGGTCCTCAATAGGGAGATATGGTGGTGGTGGTGGAGTTTGAAGATCATAAACTTGTGCCTCTACCCCCAGCTGACCCCTTGAGGAACTACACTCCTAGTGAAACCCGATGTGGTGTTGATCGCAGTGATGTGAAGCCACTACAAATCGTGCAGACTGAGGGACCAAGTTTCCGTGTTAATGGGCACTATGTGGAATGGCAAAAGGTAAATTATGTGTTTTGACACGAGAACGAGAATTTCATTTCTTATTATGACTCTTATTCAATATATACTGAGTAAAGTAATCAATTGGATTTTTTGTAGGCAGTGGAATTTTCGTATTGGGTTCACTCCTAGGGAAGGCTTGGTCATACATTCCATTGCATATGTTGATGGGAGTTGAGGCCGAAGACCCATAGCCCATAGGTTGAGCATCGTAGAGATGGTGGTGCCATATGGTGATCCAAATGATTCGCATTACAGAAAGAATGCGTTCGATGCTTGGGAAGATGGCCATGGAAAAAACCCTCATTCTCTTAAGAGGGTTTGCCGTGTTTATTTGCCCATGTTAAATTTAATATCTCTCGCTAGTTGTCTGGTTATTAAAGATCTGCTATGCTCAAATGCCACTTTCACAGGGTTGTGATTGCTTAGGATATATCAAGTATTTTGATGCCCATTTTACGAACTTTACTGGATGCGTTGAAACAATCAAAAATTGTGTATGTTTGCAAGAAGAGGATCATGGAATCCTTTGGAAGCACCAAGATTGGAGAACTGGCTTAGCAGAAGTTCAGAGATCTAGGCGACTGACAGTTTCTTTTATATGTAAAGTGGCCAATTATGAGTATGGCTTCTATTGGCACTTTTATTAGGCAAGTTAAATATATTCCTCACCTGAGAACTAAGTTTACCCATTTCTGTTATTTGCTAAACTTTTCTTGGTCTGTAAATGCATGCTCATTACGATATTTAGAAGCGTATAAATGTGTTTAATATGAGATTCTGTTGAATGTCGTTTTGTTTGCTGTGGCTTTAAACTAGCTCTAATTTTGTTTTCAGTTTAGATGTAAAACAAATTGCACTGTAGCCAAAAGGGGACATCTGCTAGATGGTTTCGCTCACTTAAAACTTTTTACTCAACCAGCCTTTGTCCCTAGAGATTTGAGATCAGTTTCACCAGACTCATGTGAACTGTTTCTATTGCGATGAAAAATATATATATGGTTCATTACTTTGAAGTGGTTGGTGTTTACCCTCTTCATTTTAGTCTCGAATGGATGTAGCCTATCATTTTTTTCCCTTTGCTGAAAATATATCAGCAGCATATAAAGAGGAAAGTGTAGACTGAGAGTTTTTAAATGAATTTATCAGATCCGTTGTACAAATAAAATTGTTATAATCTACTACTCCCTTTGTCCCTAAATGAATGTTGAAAAAAATTTCAAGGTCACTCTTGATCAAGAGCAAATTTGATTTTTTTTTCAACGTTCATTTAGCGACGGAGGGAGTATATCTGAAGGATATATCCAGTTCGAGCTTCAGCTTTAGCCTTACATGATTCCAGCATGGAAGTCTATTGGACTTCTGTTTCTCTACAATGAAGTGTATTAACTCTGCTACATGAGCTGTACTTCATACTCTGGACATGATTTTGGTTTTCTTAATCACATGCCATTAAATGCAAATTTCCAATGTAGTTCTTATTTGATGCCACGCGACTAATGATTATGAGTTTTCTACTGTCTCCCACAACTACATACAGAATCTCATTTTGTTATTCCTTTTTGGTTTTGGTGGATTGCATCTTGCTGTAGTCTCCATTGCTTAAAAATTAACGTGTTTTATGGTGGATTACATCATCACATTTTTTTAACCTTTCTAAATTGAGAACTGTGAAGTCAATTACACAGTTATTTTGCTATTTAGTATGTGTGATTTACCCGTTATTCATGATTGTTTGTGCACAACTGTGAGGTCAATTTCTTAGTTATGATTGTTGAGGTCAATTTCTCAGTTATTGTGCATAACTGTGTGATAGATTTCACTGTTTTAATGTCATTCTTTTATAGAACAACAGTGAGGTCTATTTCACAGTTGTTGGTTGTAATGTGAATAACTGTGAAATGTTTTTCACACTTCTAAAACTGAGAGTTCTGTTTCACAGTTATTTACGAATGTAAAATGGTTTGGTTTTTGGCCTTTCTAAACTGAGAACTGTGAGGTCAATTTCACAGTTAATTTGGTACTTAGTATGTTTGGTTTACCCGTTATTTATCAGTTATTGATGATTATTTGTGCACAACCGTGAGGTCAATTTCTCAGTTATGATTGTTGAGGTCAATCTGTGTGATAGATATCACTGTTTTTATGTCATTCTTTTAAAGAACAACAGTGAGGTCTATTTCACAGTTGTTGGTTGTGATGTGAATAACTGTGGAATGTTTTTCACACTTCTAAAACTGAGAGTTTTGTTTTACAGTTATTTATAAATGTGAAATGGTTTGGTTTTTGACCTTTCTAAACTGAGAACTGTGAGATCAATTTCATAGTTGTTTTGCTACTTAGTATGTGTGGTTTATTTGTTATTTATTTGTTATTCATGATTGTTTGTGCACAACTGTGAGGTCAATTTCTCAGTTATGATTGTTGAGGTCAATTTCTCAGTTATTGTGCATAAATATGTGATAGATTTTACTGTTTTTATATCATTCTTTTATAGAACAACTGTGAAATTTATTTCACAGTTGTTGATTGTGATGTGAATAACTGTGAAGTGTTTTTCGCACTTCTAAAACTGAGAGTTCTGTTTTACAGTTATTTATGAATGTGAAATGGTTTGATCTTTAACCTTTCTAAACTGAGAACCGTGAGGTCAATTTCACAGTTATTTTGCTACTTAGTATGTGTGGTTTACCCGTTATTTATCTGTTATTCATGATTGTTTGTGCACAACTGTGAGGTCAATTTCTCAGTTATGATTGTTGAGGTCAATTTCTCAGTTATTGTGCATAACTGTGTGATAGATTTCACTGTTTTTATGTCATTCTTTTATAGAACAACTGTGAAATCTATTTCACATTATTGAAAAATAATTTTATTTTATTTATAAAATTTGAAATATATGATGAGTAAACTTGTTTGATTCGTCTTGGTGATGCGATTAAAACAATGGTTTCGGATAATTTTTTCGACTTTTAGATTTTGAGATATTGCATTTTAAAAATGTAAGAGAAAAAAAAAGGAAGAGAGAGAAAAGGAGAGAGAAAAAAAGCAGGTAAGGCGCTGAGAGGACGCATCAAGAGAGAGAGAGAGGGTGGTATGAGGGGCAATTTGGTTCAGAAAAAATTGAGGGACTTTTTGGCTGTTTTGATAATGTTAGTTCTTAAAGGTAGTTTTTATTTGAATGTGGGACTAATTGGTCAAAGCCTCTCATTTAAATACAAAAGCATCAATTTTATTAATGTAACGTACCTTAGCATTAATGGGATTCCTTAATACACCCAGAGGTTTCATGAGAGCTCTAAACAAATCACATTTAATCCCCTAACTAAATCCATCTAACTTTTGGATAATCCCAAAACTTTAAACAAGCACAACCAAAGCCCCTTAACCAACCCCATGTAACAATATTGGCACCTAACACATTTAATTTTCTTCAACTAATTGATTAACATCCATAAGTAAATTAAATAGAACAAATTGTAATGTTTACTAGGGGTGTAAATGGTTTGGTTTGGGCTAATTTACGGACCAAATCACTAAGTAATCGCTTAATCGGTTTGAAATTTTTTTAAACCGAATCGAATCATGAAAAAATTCAAACCGATTGGTTCGAACCGCGGTTTACACAATTCAAACCACGGTTCAAACCATGAAATAGAACATTGCTTAAACCATTAATTAGAACATGGTTTTAAACTACACAATTAATTGTCATGCTTGTTTTAATTTTTCAAACATAACATACATAAAAGATTTAGTATTTAAACACATATTGAAATTGTGCTTCAATGTTTACGATAACAACATGTCATTTGGGTACTTCTAATGATATGTGCTAAAGAGTGAATTAACATTATTACAAGAAGATAAATCAAAAGAAAAAAGGGTTATGAGCTAAAACCCATGAATAGAATTAGGGGTTTTCAAATATAAATGTAAGGTGAAAATGAAAGATATACATATCTACGGTTAATATTTGGTGGTTTGGTGGTTTGGTTTATTGGTTCGATTTAGTGGTTCGGTCTCGCGGTCTCATACCGTGGTTTGGTTCGATTTCGAACCATGATTTGAACCGAACCAAACCACGATTACTTGAAAACCGAACTAAACCGCATGATTTGGTTTGGTTCGATTCCGAATCATGATTTGAACCGAACCACTTACATCCCTAATGTTTACTCCCTCCGTTTCAAATTACATGTTGTTGTTCAAGTATTTTTTATTTCAAATTATTTGATATTTACAATTATTTATTTAGGAATCTTTGATATGTTTCCTCTGTCCCACCTCAAATCGAACTAGTGATAAAACGTACTCCCTCCGTCCCATATTACCTTACCCAGTTGCTACAGTAGCAAGTCAACAGAAAATAACTTTGACCAAATATTAATATCAATCTATTCATTCTAATGAAATTTTAATAATTGCTATTGATAAATCATTTGGTTATTTTATGGATAACAATTTTTAAATTTTTATTATGATAAGTAAATTGATATTAAAGTTTGGTCAAAGTTTTACCCAATTGACTGAGTTCAGAACAACTGGGTAAGCATTTCTGGGACTGAGGGAGTATGTAATTTGATCAATATTTAAATAAAAATTAATAATTCTAATAAAAAATTGTTATTGTATCACAATTAATAATATTTTCAATAACAATTTTTAGATTTGTTTTAGAATAATTATTTTTTATTTAAATATTGGTCACTATCCGATTTGAGGTGAGAGGGAGGTTAATATGAAATATATCTTATATAAGAACAACTTATTTAGATAATTGGATTATTCCAAAGGTGTATAAGTTTTTTTACACGTATTAACTGCATTTCTTAATATGCATGAAAAAAATTAAAACAACGTATATTTTGAACATGAAGTATATTTTCAATCTTTTGCCTACTTTATATTTCAAAATTTTGAATTGAAATAATGGCCATGAACAACAAAGTCTTTTTAGAATAACTATATTGGTTGAGTTTAAAATCTTGATTAGTGAACACAATAGGATTGATTTAATTTTGATTATTATTCTAAAAATACTTATAGATAGCCATTATCTGCAGTGGAGCAACCGAACCATTCTGCGAATCTGAAAAGATGCAAACAATTTTTTCAATTAAAACGAGTAAGTTTTAGGGGAAATCTGTTTTTTCATAAGTTATAAAAAGCCCACTTTTATCCTTAAAAATATCGAGTTTAGACCTTAAAACATTGAGTTTAGGCCTTAAAATACCTAGAAAATAAAATAGTGAGTTTAGGCGTTAAAACAGTGAGTTTAAGCTAGAAAATAAAATAGCGAGTTTAGGCCTTAAAACAGTGAGTTTAGGCTTTAAAACACTAAGTCGATATATTTAAAAACATATTTTTTTATAACTTGTGGATGGATGGAGAAACAGGTTTTTCCCAAAATTTTCTGTTAAATTATTAGGTGCCTAATCCCTTTATACTTTTTCGCATGAAAAGTAGAAGTAATTACGACAGTTGACTAACCGTTACAGTTTTACGAAAACAAACATCCAAACAGCACCGCTACCCCTCCCTATATAAATCCACCATCCCAGCCACTTCAAGCCAGTCACCACTGAAGGAGCAAGCTTTGCAAACAGCCTTCTCTGTTGAGCACAGTAAGCCCCTGTTTGGCTTGTTACATTTAAATATTAATTCATTTTTTTTTTCAATTTATCATTAATAAAACTGAGATTAATCTTGTTTTCGCAGGTTGATTTTTCCAAAATGGGATCCCAAACTCCTCCTCCTTACAAGCTTCCAGTAATTGATTTCTCCTCCAAGGATCTGCTAACCAAGGGAACCGATTATTGGACCTCGACTCGCGAAAATGTCGTACGTGCACTAGAGGAATACGGTGCTTTTGAAGCGATTTACGACAATGAAGTCAGTAGAGAATTGAAGGGTAAAATTTATCCGGCGTGTGCAGAGATCTTTGATCTCCCAATGGAAACAAAGCTCAAGTACACTTTTTCCGACTTTCCTTTAATGAATGGTTACTCTAAGCCACCACCTCAATTCCCTCTCCGCGAGAGCATGAGCATAAGGGAGCCCATCATTCTTGACAAAGTTCAAGAATTTACCAATCTCATGTGGCCAACCGCTGGAAATGAATTTGTTTGGTACGTATATCTCATAATTTTGTCACTTCAGTATTACGCTTTTGATTTCTTCGTATAGTTTTGACTTTATTTTAACCGTTTTTGCAGTGAGACTCTGAATTCGTACTCTAAGCAGCTAGCGGACATGGATAAAATGGTGAAAAGAATGGTGTTTGAGCATTTTGGGGTTGAGAAATACCTTGATCGCCACATGGAGTTCACTAGTTACTTACTTCGATGCACAAAGTACAAGGAGCCCATGAATGATGAGAAAGAAGTTACCCTTTGTCCACATGTTGACCCTGGAGTTCTTACCATACTTCAGCAAAATGAAGTCAATGGTTTGCAGATTCAGGCGAAAGACGAGACCTGGTTTGATTTTGTGCCTTCTTCACCATCTTCATTCATTGTTCTTGCTGGTTACGGACTTATGGTAAGTTAAAAATTTGCATTTTTAGGCAAAAAAATAATTAAAAAAAAATTCACTAATTTTTTGATACATGGTATGTAGGCGTGGAGCAACGGGAAGATACACGCACCACTTCATCAGGTGGCAACGAAGGGGGAGAAAGTGCGATACTCAGCTATAATGTTCACTTTTCTTGATGATATAATACAAACACCAGAAGAAATGCTTGACGAAGAAAACCCAGTCGCGTTGTTCAAGCCTTCCAACAATCTTCAGTCCTTGTTGTCCTTCCTTAAAGCTAGCGATGTAAAACAAGTCAATATCGGCCTAAACAACCAGTTGACCTAGCTGTGTGTGCGAATGACTGCTATCTTGGACGGGGGTCCAACTAATCAAGTATTCCTAGCTTTAATGTTGTGTTTTTCTATGCATCGTTCAAGTCTTGTTGTTGTTCCAGAATTTGATGTTCATGAGTCTTGTTGTTGTTCTTAGTTATTTATGTTCTTGTTACTGGTTTTATTTTGTTCACCAAATGCAACTTCATTGCATAAAGTATTTAAGTGTTTTCGAGTACATTTAATTTAGTAAGACTTTTTTTATCCGGAATTGACAAACCTTATCTATAACATAATATAAAGATCCTGGGTCACTCCCCTTAACACCAATTAGTTTTAAGGTATAGCCTCAGACTTTAAGATGGTATCAGAGCATGTCTATTACACGTGCAAGAGCAATTGAATTAATACTATGAATAATCATGGAAAACACTTTTATTCAAATGAGAAATAACACAAACAGGAAGTTAAACAACTCACTTGAAGCACAACAAAAAAAGGAAAAAAAAAGGGGGGGGGGACAGAATTTCCTTATTCACCAGTATTTTTCATGAATTCCTCCTAGAATGTACTCTAGGGAAAAACATCCTCTCCTTCTTCGCCATTCGGGAGTTTGACAATAGCAAGCCCCAGCTTTGTCTGATCCACGCGGAATGACCATACTTGGATTGAATCGCCAGCCTCAAGACCATTATTCGAAACTACATCGTTCCAAGGTTTGACCAACACATACATCTTACTATCATTCATATCCCATTGCCTCAACTCAGTATTGATCTCTTCAAGGTTAAGGTTGGGTTGTATGAGCACAACATCTACCCCCCCCCCCCCCCACCACCACCACCACCCCTCCAAAACCCACCACCTACCCCACCCCTATCCCCTACTCACCTACCCTGCTACCCCAGATTGTGTTTTCATTGGAAAATGTTCATACATTTTAAATAACAAAGATTCATATTTTTGTAATCCGCTTTTGAACATTTATTTTTACGATAATAAAATGAATAACAAAAAAATTGTTTAGGGACAGTTTTTTACCAAAAACATACTTTCAATTAGGGACAGTATATATAATGAGATCCTGATTCTATCTCCAAAATGAAGCCAATACTGAATTTAAAGAACCGTATGAAAACTACATGGAGCCAAATACTTTCTCATTCATTAACTAAGGGTGAGTTTGGGAGTGCTTTTTTGTGGCTTATAATCACTTTTGAAGCTCAAAATCGCTTTTAATAGCGTTTGGATAACAATACTGATTATGATTTTAAGCTGTTAAAATGCAAAAAACTGTGTTTTCGTAGAAACAACTATGACCCAGCTTTTGCTAAAAGTGATTCTTAGAAGCTGTTATTTGTGTTGTTATTACAATAATAACCTCTATCTCTTTTATACATTTATTATATCGAGATACATATCATAAAGGTCATTTTTGGTATTTATCTTAAATAATCAGTTTTGAACATATACTATCCAAACATACTTATAAATTTTAGTATTTATTACAAATAATCGATTTTTCTAAAATCACTTTTGAAAAATCACTTTCAGGAAATCAGAAGTAATGCCAAACTCACCCTAACAACTGTAAGAGTTCCTGACTTTTAGCTTTTCCATTACAGAATCCATATAGATGATGAAAACCCCCCTAAAGAAGCACAAAACTTTACCCTTACTTCTCAGAACTATTGAATAACAAGATAGGTAGAGTACCAGCTGTAGATATGGACTAAATTCCCGAACATTAGAGCGATAATAGAAAGAAGGATGAAGAAAAGGATTTGCAGCAAAAAAAATACAGCACGTAGCTCAACAAATATAGAGATAATACGGACATTCGATTCATTAAAACTACTGTACATAAATTCAATAACATGAAAAACATTGTGCCGCTAGCACACACAATCACAAAAGACTAAAGTAGCTTTCAGTGGTAGCCTTCTTCAAAACAAACTACGCAACGGTTTTCTGTTCGTGCCACAACAAAAAACTAACACCCTTTTTAGGTAAATGTAACTTGACATGACCGTGATCCCCTAGGGAACATACATATCTTCTCAACCAATTTATGCCTATCCCCTGGTATAGAATACTTGGTATTAATTGTCAATAGTTCCAAGACTTCTGCATTCTTCAGAAAGTACCTTAACATCTCAAGTTCATCGGAACACTCATTGATCACGACAGTGAAAGAAATAGTAGTCACTCGTGACAGCAAACACTTGGGCACATTATAAGGTTCAGTCCACCAAGAGTTACCAGAGCATAAGTAGCAGCAACTTCCCTGATCACAGCGAACAAAAACTTCTTAGTTAATGATTAAAAGAATGCCAAGTAACAGAAAATGGCATTACAACTGTAACAACCTTCATGGTTAGATGTTCCAAGTTATCCATGCTTTCAAGCAAGTTGTTTACCACAATAGACCAGTCACGACAATATTTCTTCTCTACCTCCAACCATGTTAAATTATGGAAACCAGACGAGATGTTCAAAGATGCAGTCCTGATGGCCTGCCAAAATAACAAATTAGTTTTAAGACATACATTAGTCCTTCTCGATGATGAACAGTGTAGTAGCTAGGCAACAAATAGCTGAGCAAGTTACCTTCAGTGAATGGCCTAAAATTAAGAGAGACTTCAGGTTGGGAAGTTTTTCCATCTGAAGTGTATCCACATGATCATCAGGGTAATCTAGTTCAAGCCTTGTCAGAGAAGGTATGCAAATGTTAAGGCAGAGTAAATTATCAACAAATTCTCTCTTAAGGGCAAGGTCGTCAAGAACAGGGCAGCTAGAGAAAAGCTTGTGAACTGAATCTTCATTCTCGTAAATAACATCAGTTAGATGCAAAATCTTAAGATTTGGGAAGCTAACAATCGAATTCCTAGCAATTTCGATGTTGATTTTAGAAAGATGAAGCGTTTGAAGGTTAGGGAAACATACGGAGGCCTGTGCAGGAATGCTGAAATATAAATCGCCTTTCAGCTTTAAGACCACAGCTTTGCAATATATATGACTAAATGGCAACTCCATACAATATTCTTCTGACTTAAGATACAAAATCAAATCCAAGACTCCAAGAGTGCGTCCAATAGCAGCACAAATCCAAGAGCGTAGATAGAAAGGGAAAGGGTCAGAAAGTTCTAGGCTAGACTTGAAACAGAAATTATGTATATAATGTGGATTGAGAAGGAGCAACACCCTGTTTACAAATTTGTTAAACTTATCCCTCTTCATGTTAAGCGCCTTTTTTGGAAAATACCCAGAATCATCAAAATCAAGGTTGGTAATGGAAGTCCATAAAAACCTCCATTTGGTAGATAAAACACTAGTTGCAACTGCACATTTGGTGGGAAGCAACGACAGGATGTGAGTAAGTAAGGGGCCTGGCAAATTGCTGATCCTATCTATACCACTAAGTGTACCTTTGAAGGCCTCGTCGGAGTTCCATTTAGCTGATTTCCCCATTGATAAGTGGGAGTGGGAAGATACAAAAAGGGGGATAAACAGGGAAATAAAAAGTACAGGAAGGTGCAGAATTGGGGATTAGGGTTTAGGGCCGAAAATTTCTAAAAAAAATCTTGTTTATACTTCAAATAAAATTCAATACTAGCGAATAGAAAGGAGTTTCATAGAAATTACTGTTGCGCCATTGTTGAACCAGAGAAATCAACAATTGCTCTTCGCAATTTCTCTCCGGCATCTATTTTTCTTTATTGCATGTATCCACCACCAAAGACAAGTATAGTGACCTGGAAATATCTAGAAAGAAGAACCTCCATAGATTAGAGATTCATCTCCTTCGGCCCAAATTGATTTCAGCAACCTTCGTGAGTTCGTGGTAGAAGCTGCTGCTGAAAAATTCTGTTTTGATTTACGGATTACGCTGCAATTAGGGTACGATTGTTTGTTTATAGTAAAACCACCGGTGAGTTTAAATGCACGAATAAATAAATTTGAAAAATTAATTAATAATAAGATATAAAAATAATACTTCCTCCATCCCACCTCAAGGTTCCACCACCACCTTTTCTTTTTGGACCGTCCCACCTCAAGGTTCCCTTCCTGAAATGGAAAGTTTTTCATATATTTATACACTTATCATCTACATATATTTACAAAAAAAATCATTCTCTCTCCTATTTCCTACCACACATGTATTAACTTACTATTTCTTCCACTCATTCTCTCTCCTATTAAATATTTTTAACTTTTACATTCTCTCTCCTATTCCCTACCACACATTTAACTTTTATATTCTCTCTCCTCAAATTTTCTATCCACTTTAATTAAATTTCTTAAAAAGCGTGTCCACCTCAAGGTAGAACCTTGAGGTGGGACGGAGGGAGTAATAATTTAAGAAAATACTCTCTCCGTCCCACGATAATATACAAAAAAATCCCTTTTGAACGTCCCTCAATAATCTGCACTTTTCCTTTCACTATAATCAAATTTTATATAATGTTAGTCTTAGTTAGAAATTAAAAGATATACTCCATTCTTTAAAAAAAAAATCAACTTTATTAGAGTTGACTCAGCATCGTTTGTGAATGAGCTAAATCAATAATTTTAATATTGTCTTTTAATAACCTTTTCCATTGGTTAAAGACTAAAAAATCTAATAATATTCTATTTTTAAAAGAGCACTATAAATTGGATAATATTTAGAGGGAGTAAGTGCACTTTTATAAGTTATTTTTAATGACTAACTGGAAGAAAATTTAAATTGCAACAATTTTTTTTATAAGATTTCTTATGATAATTCATAAAAGGTATACAATGCTATGATAAACTTGTACAATTTTTATTTAGCAAATATCTCTTTTTAATAGTGTAATAATTATGGTTAAAAAATAGTGTAATTATTAAATGTATGGAAAGTAATGAAAATGATTTTTCAAATTCTTATATAGTTTTGGAGGAAAAAGTTGTTTAGATCACTTGAGCCTTTATATAGATATAGATATAGATGTATGGAAAGTAATGAAAATGGCTTTTCAAATTTTGATATAGTTTTGAAGGGAAAAGGTGTTTAGATCACTTGAGCCTTTATATATACTCCCTCCGTCCAGTTACATACTTCACACTTTCTATTTTGGGCGTCCAATTACATACTTCACACTTTGTCTCCTACATTATTTTAATACTCACAACACCATTATAATTTACTATTCCCTCCACTCATTCTCTCTCCTATTTTACTTTTACACTCACAACATTATATCATTATTTTTTTCCTTAATCCATGCGTGAACAGTAACCGTGAAGTATGTACTTGGACCGAGGGAGTATATAGATATAGATGTTTTTCGGAAAAAGTTTTTTCCCATTTTCCGGGGTGTTCGGGTAAGCACCGAAAAATGGGAAAAATGTTTTCACCCTTTTCGCCGTAGAATGACTTACAGATTTTTCCTAAATAAAACATTTTTCGAAAAAATGATAATACCCTTACACACCTAACTTTTCATACACCCCACGTTACCGACCCCACTCACCAGCTGTTGCAAAGTGATCCAGGAACCTCCTCCTCATAATTTTCCAGATATCAATGCTTCCCTTCTTTTTGCTCACGAAACCAAGATAGGGCTGTTCTGGAGAAGGTAATCGTGAAAGCCTTGCAGAGAATGTCATCTACCTTGGTGAGGAGGGTCATGGTGGATTCAAAACTTTGCACATGATCCCGTGCATCTGTGGTTCCTCCGTACTTTTCAAAGCTTGGGATCTTGAGAGCTAGATTGTGAGGTAGATCATTAATTCTCTGGGATAAAGGACGAGTGGCACTAGTATCATCCTCCTCGACTTCCTTCCTTCCCATTTCCATTTCATCAATTCTCTTTTTCAAGAGGAGGATATCCCTTACATCAATACCCGAGATATAGTGGGAACTGCGATGGGTCCTCTCTTTTTCTCTGTGTCTATTTACTCGGCTTTACTCCTCATGTTGTTGGTAATTATCTCCATGTTCAGACGGTGCTCTGCCATTCAATGGCCTAGAATGACGAGGAGGAGTTCTGTCCCTTCTGGGAGCTATCTCTGGACGGGGAGGACTCTTATGACGAGGAGGGCTCCTAGGTCGAGGAGGAGTCCTAGGCCGAGTAGAGGGATTTTGACGGGGAGGAGTCTTTTGCCTAGCATGACTTAGCCTTGCTCTCAAGTATGTTGAATTAACCTCCTGGTCCCTTTGATTGTTCAACTTGTTTCTCAAATCTCCATCTCAGGCATTCCCGTGTCCAGGAGCTCTATGACGAGGATAAAGGTCCTGGACGAGGATTTTCTTGGATCTACCAGCAGTGTCGCGATGTGGGGGATTTTGGCCAGGGGGAGATTTTCTCTATTCCCCCGACTACAACGCCTATCAAAGTGACTCTTTCCTCCAAGGGAATTTCCCGTCCTGATGGGTCTTATGAATTCAGTCAGGGAATGATCCGGGTCTAACTGTAGCAAGGCATTATGTGTTTCATAAATGTGTTGCAAAGTGTCCATCTGGTGGTGCAGAAGAGTTCTGTGATTAATTGGTGGTAAAGATGATTATGTGCCTCCCTGGGCGGCATTCCTCCCAATCTGACTAGCAGCTGGTCGTCCTCGTCGTTAACGACAAGAAGGGTTCAAGGGAATTTTCGACGTTGGATGTCCACTTGAACGCAGGGTCATACCTAGCGGTGGCAACCATCGTTCAGAGGTGGAGGAGGTGACAGTCCCCCATTGGCAAGAGAAATAGTTGTCCCAGCATTACCATGAGTCTCCTCCATAAGATGGTTATCCTGATCAGGAGTGATGCTAGCGGTGTGTCCGTATTCCACTAGGATTAGGAGAGCGGAACATAATTTTTTAGCTATTCAAAGGATAATTCGATCGATTTCCAGGCAATGGAACCAAACTGATGATGGCAAAAACGTCGGATCAGCCCAAATCCAGCGGTAAGGTTGTATCCTGGATGTTTGAATAGCCTGAAAGAGACGAACAAACACGTAAACTAAATTGGGGCTTCACCGGCGAAGGCCCTCCGGAATGAGAGTAAGTATTTGTGTTGTAGAGAGCAAACTAATTGACAAGAGTTCAGAGTCAAAATATGCGTTCACCTGAATTATGTGAATTATGGCTTGTATTTAGAGGTGTAGGATATAGAGTCCTGCCTTGGATAGGTAGTTAGGTGAGATAAGGATTCAAGTCCTACTCGTATCCTAATTCCTCACAGTCCTTATTGTAGTAGGATTAGAAGAGCCTTCTGTATGTATGCCTAGGAGGCTTGCTCCTCGGCATAAGGTGTTGGTCGGCATAGGAGTATGTCGGGTAAGGGTGATGATCAAGGGTAGGGAAGCCCATACCCCTTGTCACAGTTGTGGCTTTGCTGACGTAGACCTGGTGCAGGTCGACCTAGGAATGTGCCTTGGTCGGCATGTAGGTGTGCCATGGTTGGCATTTCTGTATACCTTGGTCGGTATTTATCAACATCTCTGCCTTAGTCATTATATCGCTCTGCTATGTACAAGTCGACATAGTGGGATATGACGAGGAGAGTGAGACGAGCATAGGTAGGGAAGCCCATTCCCTATGTCGTATTTGGGACTTGTACTTATTTTTCATTGGGCTTAATCCATTGGACCTTGTCCGTCATATGGCCCATGGTAATACTTGGTTTATACCGTTCAATCTGCAGAAGGCAATAGTATTTCGCTTATTGCGAATTTGTGGTCCAATTCCCAAATACCTTGCTCCATAGTCTTTCAATCTCCCCAAAAAAAGGCTTGATCAAAGTTTTTTCTCATGCATCTGATAGTATGTTCTCCTCCTGCACTCACGATCTCACCACACCAGTACATCCAACCACTTCCGGGACAGCGAATTATACGAACCGAGTCATAGGATATGACTCGACTTGGTCCATCATCATGGACATCGACCCAATGAAAAATTCTCTTAAAACTAAAGGGAGTTAGAAGTATCTGAACGATATTGGCTCCGGAAATTGAGCTGTAAAAAGATGTCCATTTATGAGTTTCGGAAGAAAATTCCTCGATGGTGAGAAGACCCCTATAGTTTGAAAATGATGTCGTACGTGTTGGGACGGTTCAGGCCAAGGTAGGACGAGATATGGGGTCTGGACAGGTGGGCGACCGCCCACGAGTTATGGGCGACCGCCCATGTGTAATTGAGGACGTCGGAAATACTTCTGGACTTATGGGCGATCGCGCAGGAGGGATTGGGCGACCGCCCATGTGAAGAACCAAGCAAAGATAAACTCTCTGGTCTGGTGGGCGATCGCCCAGCTGGATATGGGCGACCGCCCATGTGACGGGATTTTGGTAACAGTTTTAAAATCGCTGCTGTTTTGGAAACTAAGTAGGGTTATTTTTGGATTATTTTTAATTCCGTTTTTAATTAGGTTTATGGCTGGTGTGTTAGTATAAATACTTTTAGGGTTTATTTTGTTGGGTTAGACTTTTTATCAATTAAATTCATATTTGCTTCTTGCAAACCCTTGGTCAATTTATTGGCTTGCAGAAGGATTTCTTCGAAAGTTCTTGTTATCTTGGGAATTGTTATTCCTTGCAGAAGGATTCGATTTCGATCGTTCCTTGGTGACTATTCCGCTGCGTTACTCTACATCAGTTGGTATCAGAAATCGGACGATCCTAGGGTTCTCCGACGAGGTGATGGCAAACGATGGGAGGAACGACATCACTGCAATCCTCGAACGCATGGATCGCCAACACGCAGAATTATTGGCGGCTTTGGTGCAGTTACGGGTAGGTGGTGGCGGTGATGCCAATCCACAACATCGGGCAGGTCCTCGTGGGTAAAATCTCCACCGTGATGAGTCGATGGGCGGGGAGGTTTCTGATAATGATGAAAGGGAGGCCAGGGCAGCGCTCCACATGACCAACGTCCTAAGATTAGGGCGGATATTCCGGCTTTTAATGGTGAGTTATCTATGGAAGATTTCTTAGATTGGCTTTCGGAAGTTGAAAAATTCTTTCGTTTGATGCGTATTGAAGAAGATAGTAAAGTCCCATATGTTGCTTACAAATTGCGGGGTGGTGCATCTGCATGGTGGGATCAATTGACTAGGCAGAGGTTGCGTGAAGGGCAGCCCGAAATTCGTTATTGGAACGATATGAAGAGGGAGTTAAGGGATCGTTTTCTTCCACGTAATCATGATCAGGATCTCTATATGAAATTCTTGTCTTGTAAGCAAGGTAGTCGTACTGTTGATGAATATGTTCATGATTTCCATGCGCAATCGGCACACACTGATTTATATGAGACAGAGTCGCAGATGATTGCTAGATTTATGTCGGGCCTACGGGTTAATATCAAACATCATATCGAGTTGTTTACTTCCTACTCTTTGAATGAAACAATCTCGAGGGCGAGGAAGGCGGAAAGACAGTTGGCAACTCCGTTTCGTGCTCCGACTACATTTAGACGATTTGGTGATGCTTCTTCTTCGAGTGGCAAAGGACAGTCGTCGGGTGTTAATGTTGATGGTGGCAAGGAGATTTCCCAATTTGCGGGTCCGAAGGTTGATGATGGCAAGATGACTGCACCTCCGGCGCCCACACAAAACCCATCGGCTCGTCGAAACACCAACGCACAAGGTACTAATCCTTATGCAAAACATTATGGAGATAAATGTTTTAGGTGTCACCAACCCGGGCATCTTTCCAATAATTGTCCACAACAACGAAGGGGAGTTAATATGGTGGAGCGCGATGAGTTTGATGACGGGGTGAATGAAGAGGATGGTGATGTGGTACATGTAGATCCCAATGGAGATGATGACGAGGAGGAAGAGCACGAATCTTACGTGGTCCGAAAGCTTATGTTGACTACTCCTGCGGAAGAGGCCAATCCGGAGCGACACAACATTTTTCACACCAAGGGGAAGGTTATTGATGTTGCAGTTATGATCATTGTTGATAGTGGGAGCAGTGAAAACCTAGTGTCTCGTGGTTTGGTGGAGAAATTGAAGCTCGAGGTACGCAAGCATCCTACTCCTTATTCTGTGGGGTGGATTAACAACGTGGGCACTATTAAGGTACATGAGCAATGCCTTATTCCTCTTTCTATTGGTAGCTATAAGGATGATGTGTTATGTGATATAGTAGATATGTCTGCATGCCATGTTTTGTTGGGTAGGCCTTGACAATATGATCTTGGTGTTGTGTATAATGGCCGGGAGAATTTTATTCGTTTTACGAAAGATGGGGTGCGTTTTCATTTGCATGCTTTGAAAATTGGTTCTAGTAGTAAACCAAAAGTGAAGCCTATTATTTCTTTGTGTACTGCCCATGAGTTTGTGGAGGATATTGTGGATGCTCCTTTTGTGTTTGCGGTGGTGCAAAAGGGAGTTTTGGGACAGGTTGGTTTGGTTCCTACGTCATTGTAGTCTTTATTGGATGAGTTTAGTGATGTTATGCCTGACGAGCTTCCTGCAGGGTTAAAAGCACGCCACTTTGTAACTAACCACACCTACTTGATCAACACGAGCATAAAAATCCATGGCACGGCCCTGCATCGATCATGGTTCAGTGGCGGAAAAAGAACGAATTGCTTCGTGACAAGGTTAAATATGGAATATGATTTCATGTAGTCCCCATCGTCCCAAGAGCATAGACATAGCCCATTGCTTATAACTTCAGCTTTGCAACTTTTCATGGAAGGACAAAGACTAACAATCTTAGAAATAGAAGATCGTGAGTCATTCGAGGGTTAAATCCAATAAATTTCGTTCAAAGAGGTCAAAATTTTCTCCACAAGGCTGCTGATCGGCTTGAGCTGCTGGGAGCATGACTCGGGCTGTTGTGCAACGCAGCGGAAGCAATTGACAATAACAATACACAAAAGCAATTGGAGTCGGAGGGCGCCGGCCTCTTGCCAGGACATCGAGCCATCACATCCAACACGGGCAACGAATGTCCAGGGAAGAGCTTTGGATGTGATGAGCCCGGACCTTTTAGACCGGGCCCAAGCTCGATCTGGTCCAAAAGCCAAGTGTGGCGTGGCACCTCTAGGCCCGCGATCACCAAGACCGCGATCATGAAGACCGCACTAGCCGTGATCGTGTCCATCTAAGACCGCATTGACCATGTTGACCACGATTTCATACCAGACTCCCGATTAATTACCAGACTCCCAGTTAAAGTCAAGACCAATAAAACAAGGGTCCATACCAGCTCTGACACCAAGTACAAACCCATTACCATCACATTAAATGGTGGCTCAGGCGCCTATCATGCGCGTAAGGCGCCGCACTAACTGTCGCCTGCTTCCCATATTATTGTCCAATCAGAGACATCCATCTACAGTAATCCTCACTTTATTGTACGAGCCAAGCAGGCGCGAACACGTGTAATAGGTCAAAAGGAAAACATCTTCTACAAGGCTGACGTCATCCAACGACTCTCTCACACTATATATATTCTCATTTGTCCTCTTGGGCAAGGTAAGTGAAAAATCACCATTATAAGCCAAATTATCTAAACCCTAGCACACAACACACTAAGACATCCTAAGTCTTATTCTCCGTTATCAAACCCTCAAAGTATTACTCTCACACCCGAGAGTCTGAGCCGAAATCAACTCCGGCTTGATATCTAACGGTAACAGTGATTTTTGTCTTTATTGTGTTATATGTACAAACAATCATATAAGCCAGATTATCCTATTCAGTGAGACCACAAAAGTTGTGATGTCATCAGGATGAAGCTTGAGAGATGTAGTCCTGAACGAAGGATGGCTCGGTGATGTGGGTTAAGAATTGTTTGGATAGGCACTTGAACCTAAAGACAGACAGATTTGGAAGGCAACTTAAAGAGTAATTCAAGCAAAAATCATTCAGAGATATAACATGTTGAAGGTGGTTCATGCTTGGGTTTTGTGTTTCTCGAGAATTCCATGTCCAATATTTTCGGACCAGACAAGGAAGAGAGGAAGAATAAGTTGATGTCTGTATGGTTGCTATATTTCTCCAAGATTAGCCTTATTCATATCTTAGAAATCATTTTTTAAATAAGCTAGAGAATTCGTATTTAATTATACATAAATCATATAATTCCTAATTATATTATAAATCTAACAAATCTCTTTATTATAATATAAACTCCAATCCTAATTAGAAATATTTTTAACTTAGGTAACTCTCATAAATTAGCTCATCAAATCTCCTTATTCTAATATAAAAGAGTTGGTTTTATAAAAAACGCGTTTTTCCTGGTACTTAAGAAAAACGTGTTTTGTGTTTCCCCGTTTGTGTCAGTGTCAGTTTAACAAAGTGCCAGTGTGACAAAGTGCCAGTGCATGTGTAACAAAGTGCCAGTATAAAAAAGTGTCAGTACCAATTTAACAAAATGTCAGTGTAAACAAAGTACCAGTGCATGTGTAACAAAGTGCCAGTGTAAAAAGTGTCAGTGCCAGTTTAACAAAGTGCCAGTACACTAACACTGGCACTTTGTTAAACTGGCACTGACGCTTTTTACACGGGCACTTTTATATACATGAACTGACACTCTTCACACTGACACTTTTTTACATTGATACTGGCAGTTATTAAAAGTGCCAGTGGTAGTGTTAATAATTGCCAGCCATTACACCGGCACTTTTTAACATTGATACTGGCACTTATAAAAAGTGCCCGTTGTAGTATCAATCAAAAACACATGCACTGGCACTTAAAAATACATACACTGGCACTCAAAAACACATGACACTCAACATTATTTCTTTAATCCACATGCTGGCACACACCATACACCTTTGCTGGCACTCACCATTAACCTTCCAGGCACTCTACCAACACACATTTCATGAAAAAAGATATTCCCGAAAGATATTCCATTCGTACCAAAATAAATGTTAATTTTTAAGCCAATCTTGATTGAATTTGAGTAAGAAGTTGTGAAATTTTAACTATTCCGATGTAATTTCAAGAGTAATCTATCTATATATAATAATAAGATAGTGGTAAATTGTTGGCCATTGAGGGGCAATTTGGTCTTTTCACGTCGTGGCGAATATGTAATAAACAAGTCCTAAATGCAACGTGGCAATATATTATTGGGTCAAATGTTTTTTTTTATTTTTTTTTCCCAATTTGGACAAGTGTGGGTCGGTTGATAAAGGGTAATTATGACATTTTCATGGCGCGTACATGTCACGCGCCAACAAACGAACGTTAATGCAGATAGTTTCTTCTTCTTTTTTTTTTTCATTTTACCACGTGGCTTCCTTTGATTTGCTGGATGGATTTCGAATTTTAAAAAAAAATCCTATTTCTTTCACCTCAATTATTTTATAACAATTTTATTTTTTTTAAAAAAAAAATTATACCAAAATTCATAATTTTTTTTCCTCTTTAAATTGAGACTTCTTTCATTTGATTTGGACACAGAAAAAAATACTCTTTTTTAAATATAATTCTACTAATTATCCTTTGTTTTCCTTTCTAATTTTTTTATATATTACTCGCTCCGTCCCAAAATGATTGTCCCACTTTTTTTGCTTTTATTACGAAGGAACTTTGAACAATAATTGTAGGTTTATTTAACTATACAAATGAAAATCTAAAACTCATTATTGATACACCATCATTAATACTATCAATTGCAAGTTTTAGATCTTCATTTGTATAATTAAATCAACCTAAAATTATTGTTCAAAGTTTCTTCGTAATAAATGCAAAAAAAGTGGGACAAATATTTTGGGACTGAGGGAGTATTAGTGAAAAGTAAGTAAGTGTTTAATATTTTATTTAATTATAAATGATAATAATATTAATAATTTTACTAATCTTGAAAATAAAGAAATAAAATTAAATAAAAATGGTGGGGTATAGAATGATTAGTTGGATGGGGTAATATGGCTATTTAGTTTAATTTTTATCGATAGATCAAACAATTTATTTATTTCTTTAAAAATAAAAACTTTGAAGCATAGTATATAAAGTATTTATAAATTTGTTGAATATCTATCCGTTTAAAAATATTGTGTTTTTGGCCCCCTTTGATTGGCTGGATGGATTTCATATTTTTTTTAAACATTTCTATTTCTTTGACCTCAATTATTTTATAATAAATAAATTTTCTAAAAAAAAATTACACCATATTTCATAAAAAAAATTATCTTTAAATAGAGACTTCTTTCATTTATTTTTACACAGAAAACAAAAACCCTCATTTTAAAATATAAATTTCTTAATTATCCTTTGTTAATTTTCCTTTCTAATTTTTTAATATATTTTTAGTGAAAAGTAATTAAGTGTGAAATATTTTATTTAATTATAAATGATAATAATATTAATAATTTTACTAATCTTGAAAATAAAGAACAGAAAATTAAATAAAACTGTTGGGGTATAGGATGATTAGTTGGATGGGGTAATATGGTTATTGGGTTTATTTTTTTTTCGATAGATCAAACAATTTATTTATTTATTTTTTAAAAAAAAAATTAAGCATACTAAATAAACTATTTATAAATTTGTTGAATATCTATCCGTCTAAAAAATTTGTGTGTTTATAAAAACGAATATCGGGAAATATGGTCATCATTTTTAAAATTTTGATTAAAGTGTAAGTCATTTCATATTGTGGCATACCTAAAAATAGGTGAAGCAAATATGTCTTGGCATGCCGTGATAGGGTGAAAATTTGGCCCGTGTCCTAATCGCGTCGACAAGGCACATTTATACAGAGATATTTTCCTTTTTTTTGGGACACTTGGCGGCGTTTAATTGGCTTCTTGAATTTCGAAATTTTTTTTCCATTTCTTTGACCTCAATTGTTTTATAATAAATTAATCTTTTTACACCAAATTTCATTTAAAAAAATATTCTCTATAAATAGAGACTATTTTCATTTGATTTGGACACAGAAAAAAATTCTTTTTTTTTAATGTAAATTTCTTAATTTTCCTTTCTAATTTTTCAATATATTTTTAGTGAAAAGTAATTAAGTGTGAAGTATTTTTTTTATTATAAATGATAATAATATTAATAATTTTACTAATCATAAAATTAAACAATATAAAATTAAATAAAAGTGGTGGGGTATAGGATGATTAGTTAGATGACCATCATTTTTAAAAATTTGATTGAAGTGTATGTCAATATTATAAGAAATAAAGATAATATAAATTGATATTTTAAAAGAGGAAGAGGAAGAAGTGGATTGGATTTGATGAGGGAGTTGAGAGTTTGGGGAATTTATATGTATATCTATATGTATATGTATATCTATATCTCTATCTTTCTATATATAATAACAAGATTGTGGTAAATTTTTTGCCATTTAGGGGCAATTTTGTCATTTGCCATTGTGGCAAAAGTGCAATAAACACGTCCGAAATGCCACTTATTCGGTTACTTTTTTTTTTTCCACTGTGGACAAGTGTCGGCTGGCTGGTGAGGGGCTATTTAGACATTTCGTTGGTCCGTGTAAAACACGCGCCGACAAGGTCGCGTTCTCTCAGCTTCGTTTCCTTTTTTCAATTTTTTTTTTGCTTTGACACATGGCAACACACCATTGACTGGATGGATTTCAAAAAAAAACTTTTATCCCATTTCTTTTACCTCAATTGTTATATATTAAATTAAATATTTTTTATTTATTTCTTACACCAAAATTCATAAATTTTTTTCCTCTTTAAATAGAGACTTCTTTCATTTTATTTGGACAAAGGAAAAAAAATCCTCTTCTTTAATTATAAATTTGTTAATTATCTTTAACTAATTTATCAATTTCTTTTAAGTGAAAATTAAATAAGTGTGAAGTACTTTTTTTTATTATATATGATAATAAATAACTTTCGATTTCTTCATTTAATTATTTTTATTTTATTTCTTCATGAAGTATAATAATTTTTTCTATCTTTAAATAGAGACTACTTTTATGTTATTAGGGTAATAATATAATATGAGGGAAAGATGAGCCAAATATGTACGCTACGCTTCGTTTTTTTCAAAAAAAAAAAATTGGTTATAGTTGATTTCCATAATATTGTAATGATTGATCTTACATTTTGTAATACTTTTTAAAAAAAAAAAAAATCCAACAAAATGCATATTTTTTCCCCATATAGACTTCTTTCCTTTTCTGTTGACATACAAAAAAATATCCTTTTTTTTAGATATAATTTTCTTAATTATCCTTGGACATTTATATGAGATATGGGAACATTAGTATAATAAAAATCTATCTATATATAATAATAAGATAGTGGTAATTAAAGGGGGAATGAGGGGTATTTTCGTCTTTTCATACCGTAGCATATTTGCAATTAACAAGGACAAAAGGCGACGTGGCAGTCTCTCATTGGGAGAAGTTTTTTCTTTTTTTTTTTAAATCAATTTGAACACGTGTCACTTACCTGGAGAGGGGCATTTTCGTCTTTTCATTGGCGCGTGGATGACACGCGCCGACAAGGGCACGTCCGATGCTGATTTTTTTTTCTTTTTAAATTTTGACATGTGGCACCGTTTGATTGGCAAGAAGGATTTAAAAAAAAATTATCCCATTTCTTTGACCTCAATTTTTATATATTAAATTATTTTTTTTTATTTTTTTTTTGCACCAAAATTCATAATTTTTTTCCCTCTTTAAATAGATACTTCTTTAATTTGATTTGGACAAAAAAAAAATCCTATTTTTTCAAATATAAATTTGTTAATTATCCTTTACTAATTTTTTCATTTCTTTTTAGTGAAATTTAATGAAGTGTGAAGTAATTTTTTTTAATTATAAATGATAGTAAAAAAAAATCCTCTTTTTTAAATTATTTTTTTTTTTATTTTTTTCACCAAAAATCATAATATTTTTTTCTCTTTAAATAGCGACTTCTTTCATTTGATTTGGACAAAGAAAAAAAAATCTCTTTTTTAAATATAAATTTGTTAATTATACTTTACTAATTTTTCAATTTATTTTTAGTGAAAATTAATTAAGTTTGAAGTAATTTTTTTAATTATAAATGATAATAAAAAAAATTCCTCTTTTTCAAATTAATATTGTTTTATTTTTTTTACACCAAAATTCATAATTTTTTTCTCCTTAAATAGAGACTTCTTTCATTTGATTTGGACAAAGAAAAAAAATCATCTGATTTAAATATAAATTTGTTAATTATGCTTTACTAATTGTTCAATTTCTTTTTAGTGAAAATTAATTAAGTGTGAAGTAAAATGTTTTAATAATAATAATAATTATTATAATAATAATTTTACTAAAAAAAAAGAATGTAAAATAAAATAAAACTGATGAGGTATAGGATGATGAGTTGGAATGATTTTAAATATGTATAAACAAAATCATTGTATGTTTATAAAGTATATATGATTATTTAATATAATAATATATATATATGGCGGAGTGTGATGAATGTGGGTTTGAGTTTCTATTTAATATAAGTGGCAGGCTGTGATTATTCTACAAATTACGCGTTTCGTTCACGCGTCGACAGTGGCGCGTGTACGCAGGAGGATTTTTTTTTTCATTTCTGCCATGTGTCAACTGTTCATTTAAGGGCAATTCCGACATTTACCTCTGTGGTATATTTAAATTTTTTTAAACAAAATCGTTGTTTATTTTTAAAGTATATCGGGTTATTTAATATAATATAATATATATATATATATATATATATATATATATATATATATATATATATATATATATATATATATATATATATGTGTGTGTGTGTGTGTGTGTGGGTTTGGGTTTCAATTTAATAAGTGGGATGGGGTAATATGGTTATTGGGTTTATTTTATTTTGATATATCAAACAATTTATTTAATTATTTAAAAAAAATTCTTTGAAGCATAGTTCGATATCTATAATTTTCTGTAATAAATATTTTAAATTGTACGATAATATATTTTCCATTTTACTATATTTGTATTACTGTTTTAATCTTACGTTGTGATATTTATAAAATTCAAGGTAGATATTTACCCAATGTTGATCTTCTATTTTAATAGTAACGGCCTGTGCATCGCGCGGGAGTAAGTGAGATGGGGTAATATGGTTATTGTGTTTATTTTAGTTCGATATATCAAACAATTTATTTAATTTTTTTTAAAAAAAAAAATATTTGAAACATAGTAAATAAAGTATTAATAAATTTGAAAAAGAATGATATTAAATTTTATTAGATAACTATACTATTCTTTTGGTATGAACAAATCTTTTGTTTTTATTTAAAAAATTCTCTTTATCAAAATGAAATAAAATATCACCTTTTTTTAACTAGATTTATAATCTTCACCTTTTTTTTACTAATTTTAATAACTTACTTCGTATGTGATAAACATGTTCGTGTGTTTTATTTATTTTTTTAAATGATAAAATACTACATAACTGTATATAGAAATATGCATATTTCTTATGATTTTTATTTTATTCCTATTTTATTGTTTTTTAATTTTCATGTACTGACAATGTAGTCTTTAAGGAAGTATTCCATAATGTATAAATCGATTATTTTTTTGATTTATTTTAATTTAATTTTTGTCTTTTGAATATATAGTTACGTTCCGTGCATCGCACGGGAGTCAATCTAGTTGAATTAATACTATGAATAATCATGAAAAACACTTTTATTCCGAAGAGAAATAACACAAATAGGAAGTTAAACAACTCACTTGCACCACAACAACAAAAAAATATATATATACTCCTATATATACTCCCTCCGTCCCACGTGAATGCAAACTTATTTCTATTTTGGTCCGTCCCACGTGAATGCAAACTTCCCAAAATGGCAAAGAATATTCACTATTTCACCCACTCATTCTCTCTCCTACTTCACTTTTACACTCACAACATTCTCTCTCCTCACTATTCCTCCCACTCATTCTCTCTCCTATTTAATTTTTCATACTTACAACATTTAACTTTTTCTCTTTCTTACATCACTTTTCCTTAATTCCTACACCCAAAAAGTTAGTCCACTATCACGTGGGACGGAGGGAGTATATATAAAGGGGGGGGGGGGGCGCAGAATTTATTTATTCACCGGTATTTTTAGTGAACTTCTCCTAGAATGTACTCTAGGGAAAAACATCCTCTCGTTCTTCGTCATTCGGGAGTTTGACAATAACAACCCCAGCTTTGTCTAATCCACGCGGAATGACCATACTTGCATTGAATCGCCAGCTTCAAGCCCATTATTCGAAACTACATTGTTCCAAGGTTTGACCAACACATACTCCCTCTGTCCCACAATAATCCGTAGAAAGACCCTTTTTGGACGTCCCACAATAATCTGCACTTTCCCAAAATGGAAATGAGACCCACTTCTCTCTATTCACAATATTTTTCAAATTTACTATTCTCTCCACTCATTCTCTCTCCTATTTTACTTTTACACTCACAACACATTACCTTTATCACCTTTTACCTTAATTCCCGCGCCGGCACACAAAGTGCGTAGAATTGTGGGACGGAGGGAGTACATCTTACTATCATTCATATCCCACTGCCTTAACTTAATATTAATCGCAAGGTTAAGGTCCGATTGTATGAGCACAACATCTATTTCATTCTTTTTATCTATTTTTTTCCATTCCTTAGACCATCTCCAACACCACGCCATTTTCGTACGCCATCGCCAAATTGGCGAAAAATTGAGCTCCAACAACGACGCCATCTTCCACACCATTTTAGCGTTACCCCTTACATGCGCCAAATTTGGCGCACCAAAATCCTTTGCGCCATCCTAATTTTTTTTTTTTTAGTTATCCAAGAAATCTGGAAGTAGAAGGGGAAGGGGAAGTGGAAGGAGAAGGAGATTTACCTTGATTTTGGTGGTGGCGGTGGCGATGGCGGCGGCGGAGAGCAATTTCATTGCCGTCTCTTTCTCTCTTTTCTCTGTTTCTCTCTCTTGCGTTTTTTCTCTTGCGTTTTTGAGGATAATTGAGGAGAGAAAAGTGGTATTTATTATTTATATTTTAGAATTTGTATCATTAATTTTTTAAATAAAATTACAAAACTTTAAAAATATGTTAAAATATTGAAAATGAAATAAAAAACAAGAATTAATTGCATAAACTCACTTGAAATACAAATTTAAAATACAAACACAAATAAAAATAAAAATACATTCAAAGTGAAAATACAAATTTAAAATACAAACACAAATAAAAATACATTAAAAGCGGAAATACAAATTCAAATAAAAAATACAAATACGAATACAAATAACATGAAATTGAAATCATTTTTAATAATCTGATAGATCGTTACCGGATGGTCCAATATTTTGGTATAAGCTTCCAAATCCATCCATGTTATTTGATGTTTGAAAATTTTGTTGATTAGCTCTTTTCTGCATAATTTTTGCCCGTTCATGTACGCCCGTGCAACTGGATCTGAAATGGTGTTGATGTCTATCATCATTATTTTACGTTCCTCGCGCGATTGTCTGAACTCAGCCTTTTGTTTCATCATCTCAGCCTTATGTTTCATCACTTCCAACAATTCATCATTTTGACGTTTTAACACATCGAAAGCTGTTGTGGAGTCTTCACTTTGTTTTCTCTTAAGTTTAGCTTTTTTAAGACCAATTGGTCTTTGGGATGAAGTAGGAGAGGGGCTACCATCGTCACTTAAATTGATAGAAAATGATGGCAGACCAGAAGATGATGAGTATATTCGAATAGGAGAGTCTACTGCAATAGAGTGTCTTAACCGATTTTGTCAAGGTATTATCGAGGTATTTGGAGGGGAGTATCTACGTTCACCTAACGTTGCTGACGTTGCTAGGCTATTGGAAATTGGTAAGAAATGTGGCTTTCCAGGCATGTTAGGCAGCTTAGATTGTATGCATTGGCGTTGGAAAAATTGTCCAACTGCATGGGCCGGCCAATATTCTGGAAGAAGCGGACATCCAACCATCATTCACGAGGATGTAGCCGATTACGATCTTTGGATCTGGCATGCATATTTTGGTATGCCCGACTCTAATAATGACATAAATGTCTTAGAATCATCTAACCTTTTTTGCAATGTTGCTGAAGGTATTGCACCCCCGGCGAACTATATCATTGGCGGGAAGGAGTATAACATGGGCTATTATTTAGCCGATGGTATATATCCGAAATGGGCAACTCTTGTGCAAACTATCCATGATCCACGTGGTCCTAAAAAGAAACATTTCACAATGAAACAAGAATCATGTAGAAAGGACGTCGAACGTGCATTCGGAGTTCTGCAATCACGATTTGCAATATTGGCAGGACCGGTTCGCTATTGGAATAAAAGGGACTTACATGCTATAATGACTGCATGTATTATAATGCACAATATGATAATTGACGATGAACGTGATATGACCGTAGAAATTCAAGATGCAATGGATGCACCTGCCCCCGATGTAGAAATGATGAATGAAAATACTCGATTTCGACGTTTTCTCGAGCGACACAAACAAATCAAGGATCAAAAAGCTCACTTTGAACTTAGAGAGGCCTTGATTGAACATTTATGTGATGAATATGTGAATTCAGAGAATTAAATATTCATTTATTATTGTCATGTAACTTAATTTTTTGTTGAAATTGTATTTTTAAGTATTTTGTTTTAATTATCTATTTAATGTTTCTTTTAATAAATTTTTATTTTTATTTTCAATTTATTTATTTATAGTTATTAATTGTCTAATTTAAGTTTTATGGCATACTATTTAATATAATGTAATTTGAATAATATTAAATAAGATTAATGAAAAAACCTTTTAATTAAATGAAATAACAAGCATATACTGAAAAGATTCTTATTTGGTGCGAAATTTGGAGTAAGCTGTTGGAGATGGTGTTAGATATTTGGTGCTGAAATTGCACCATTTTGATATTTTGAAGTAAAATTTGGAGTAAACTGTTGGAGATGGCCTTAAGAAGAAGAAGAACCTTCTTGTTGTACGTCCTTCTTTCCTCCTTCGAGAAGAATCTTCTCATGCTCCTCCAAGAAGTCCACAATTTGGGCATGTGGCATTGACAACCTTCCTTCGCTCTTTTTACAATAGGTGGTCCTTGCTCTCTTTACCTTCTTTACCTTGATTTTTTCTTGTGGTCTACTACTACTACTTCCCTTAGCATATGATGATCACCGGACGTGTTGAATATTATCCTCATCATCATCCTTTCGCCAATAATCTTTGATACTTTAAGTAGTGTTTTTTCTTGATGCCTCGCACCTCTTGATGAACCCCTCTTCTTCTTTGGGGTTGATAGTTTCTTGGAGTAACTTGTGGTTATGGGGCCACAGTCATTGCGATTACACCGAAGATGAGGACCCTCTTTTTGGCGATCATAGAAGCGAATAATTCTTCTCTCGAGATTCTAGCTCTCATAATGTCAAAGACATCCCAAGAATAATGGTTTGGTTCGTTGAGAACTTCATGATCTTCTTCTTCCGTAGCAGTAATGGTTGATGTTAGGGTTAGCAATCCTAAATAAGTTAAAGATTTTCGAATCTGCGGTGGAGATTTGTTATACTTGTACCGCAAAGCAAAACTGTAGGCTTCCTAAACTGCTTAGAAGATGTTCATACTTTTTTTAATGACAAAGATTCATAAATATTTGTTATCCGCTTTCTTAACATTTATTTCTACGATAATAAAATGAATAACGAAAAAAATGTTTAGGGACAAAGTTTTTGAACAGTATATTCATTTTGGAACTATTTTTTTTTTTTTTCAAATTTGAACATTTAGGAACGGAGGTGCGTAGCAAAAAACAAAGTAATTTGAACCCAATAAGCTAAAATTTTATGTCAACCCATACAACAACTGTTCAAAATTACTTTGTTTTTATGCCTCCGTCCCTAAATGTTTAAATTTGAAAAAAAATTAGCTCCAAATGAATATACTGTTCAAAATTTTTACTATTTTTTTTTTTTTTTGCAACTCATCCGTCCCTAAGTGAATGTTCAAATTTGCAAATGAAAAAATAGTTTCAAAATGAACGTATTGTTCAATATTTTTACATTTTTGTTAACTTCTCCGTCCCTAAATGAATGTTTAAATTTGTAAAAAATAAAATAAAGAAATAGTTCCATAACGGAGATAACAGAGTTAAGTATCTAAAAGGTCACTGGCCTAAAGAACTCTTTACGAAAAGGTCCCAATTAATGATTAATGGACGGAAGTTTTAACGGAAGGACTAAAAGGTCCCAATTAAAGTAGTTCAAGGATGAAAAAGGTTTAGAAAATAGTTCAAGGACTGAAAGATCCCAAATAAAATAGTTTAAGGATCAAAAAGGTACTTTTCTCATCTCAGTAACCAACTACTGTAAGAGTTCCTGACTTTTAGCTTTTCCATTACAGAATCCATATTCCATTACAGAATCCATATTAGATGATGAAAAGCCCCCTAAAGAAGCACAAAACTTTACCCTTACTTCTCAGAACTATTGAATAACAAGATAGGTGTAGATATGGACTAAATTCCCGAACATTAGAGCGATAATAGAAAGAAGGATGAAGAAAAGGATTTGCAGCAAAAAAAATACAGCACGTAGCTCAACAAATATAGAGATAATACCGACATTCGATTCATTAAAAACTACTGTACATAAATTCAATAACATGAAAAACATTGTGCCGTAGCACACACAATCACAAAAGACTAAAGTAGCTTTCAGTTGTAGCCTTCTTCAAAACAAACTACGTAACGATTTTCTGTTCGTGCCACGACAAAAAACTAACACCCTTTTTAGGTAAATGTAACTTGACATGACCGTGATCCCCTAGGGAACATACATATCTTCTCAACCAATTTATGCCTATCCCCTAGATTAGAATACTTGGTATTAATTGTCAATAGTTCCAAGACTTCTGCATTCTTCAGAAAGTACCTTATCATCTCAAGTTCATCAGAACACTCTTTGATCATGTCAGTGAAAGAAATAGTAGTCACTCGTGACAGCAAACACTTGGGCACATTATAAGGTTCAGTCCACCAAGAGTTACCAGGGCAGTAGTAGCAGCATTTTCCCTGATCACAGCGAACAAAAACTTCTTAGTTAATGATTAAAAGAATGCCAAGTAATAGAAAATGGCATTACAACTGTAACAACCTTCATGGTTAGATGTTCCAAGTTATCCATGCTTTCAAGCAAGTTGTTTACCACAATAGACCAGTCACGACAATCTTTCTTCTTTACCTCCAACCATGTTAAATTATGGAAACCAGACGAGATGTTCAAAGATGCAGTCCTGATGGCCTGCCAAAATAACAAATTAGTTTTAAGACATACATTAGTCCTTCTCGATGATGAACAGTGTAGTAGCTAGGCAACAAATAGCTGAGCAAGGTACCTTCAGTGAATGGCCTAAAATTAAGAGAGACTTCAGGTTGGGAAGTTTATCGATCTGAAGTGTACCCACATGATCATCAGGGTAATCTAGTTCAAGCCTTGTCAGAGAAGGTATGCAAATGTTAAGGCAGAGTAAATTATCAACAAATTCTCTCTTAAGGGCAAGGTCGTCAAGAACAGGGCAGCTAGAGAAAAGCTTGTGAACTGAATCTTCATTCTCGTAAATAACATCAGTTAGATGCAAAATCTTAAGATTTGGGAAGCTAACAATCGAATTCCTAGCAATTTCGATGTTGATTTTAGAAAGATGAAGCGTTTGAAGGTTAGGGAAACATACGGAGGCCTGTGCAGGAATGCTGAAATATAAATCGCCTTTCAGCTTTAAGACCACAGCTTTGCAATATATATGACTAAATGGCAACTCCATACAATATTCTTCTGACTTAAGATACAAAATCAAATCCAAGACTCCAAGAGTGCGTCCAATAGCAGCACAAATCCAAGAGCGTAGATAGAAAGGGTCAGAAAGTTCTAGGCTAGACTTGAAACAGAAATTATGTATATAATGTGGATTGAGAAGGAGCAACACCCTGTTTACAAATTTGTTAAACTTATCCTTCTTCATGTTAAGCTCCTTTTTTGGAAAATACCCAGAATCATCAAAATCAAGGTTGGTAATGGAAGTCCATAAAAACCTCCATTTGGTAGATAAAACACTAGTTGCAACTGCACATTTGGTGGGAAGCAACGACAGGATGTGAGCAAGTAAGGGGCCTGGCAAATTGCTGATCCTATCGATACCACTAAGTGTACCTTTGAAGGCCTCGTCGGAGTTCCATTTAGCTAATTTCCTCATTGATAAGTGGGAGTGGGAAGATATAAAAAGTGGATAAACAGGGGAAATAAAAAGTAACAGGAAGGTGCAGAATTGGGGATTAGGGTTTAGGGCTGAAAATTTCTAAGAAATTTCTTGTTTATACTTCAAATCAAATGCAATACTAGCGAATAGAAAGGAGTTTCATAGAAATTACTGTTGCGCCATTGTTGAACCAGAGAAATCAACAATTGCTCTTCGCAAATTCTCTCCCGCATCTATTTTTCTTTATTGCATGTATCCACCACCAAAGACAAGTATAGTGACCTGGAAATATCTAGAAAGAAGAACATCCATGGATTAGAGATTATCTCCTTCCGCCCAAATTGATTTCAGTGGTAGAAGCTGCTGATGAAAATTTCTGTTTTATTTTACGGATTACGCTGCAATTAATGTGAGTAATGGTAGAGCTTTTTCGTGACTTTCGTATGGCACATTCTAATAAATAAAAACTCAACATTCATCATTGTTTTATTTTTTATTTTTTTTTTTTTTAGGTAATGACTAAGACCATGACTCATATCAATATCCCATCAAAACCCATTTGAAATTAAAATTTCATCAAAATCCACGTCACTCCTATAACATCCCGTCAGGTCTTATACCATATGGTATAAGACCATTTTTTTTGCACTTTTTTCACTTTTTAAAAAAAAATTAAATAAAAATCATATTTTTACTAAGGAATAAAGTCCTATATCATATGGTATAAGACTGAAAAAAGGTCCTATACCATGTGGTATAGGACTGTCAACGGGTTTTTGAGGAATTTTAATCTCGACTTTCGAGGTCTAAGAAAATTTTGGTCTCAGTTGGATTTTGATGGAATTTGATTTGGACTGTGTGGGTAAGGAGGAATTAATCCTTTTTTTATACCAAGTTTTCAGCTTCGTCGGACTAAGTCCTGAATCAGGCATCGGCCCCTCAGTGACTGGCTGAGGTAAATCGCGGGATATGTCCGAGGTAGTCAGGGTGGCAGCACCCCTTATACTCCTGGCCCAAGGGAACCCTCCTACATGACGCTTACATCACTCTTACATCACCAATTAATTGGTTGCTCCAGCTGCTCTTGTCAAGATTCGAACTCCCCACTATATGTAGACCGGTATGAAGTATACACTGTTGGACTTTTGGTATGGCTTCTCAAGAACTTAACTGAAAACTTGATAGAGAATTTAACGGAGATTGAAAAAATTAGGAGACAAGTCGAGTCTTGTATTGTATACAATCTCCGTAAGAGTTATTTGTCCCGCACAAGTGCTTACGGTTGAATAACAAAAATCTCGTAAGATAAAACGACTTTATATATAATCAATAGGAGCACTCCAAATTGATTGTTCTAACGAACAACACAAGGTTTGAAACTTTGGACTTTGAAGGAGGTATGCAACAAGATGCAAATGAATTGGCTATGTTAATCTATCTCAAATGTAGGTAGGAAGGCTTAATTTACTGTATGAATGAATTGAAATTCGGAGGGGAAGTATATAAAGAGAGTTAAGGGGTTTGTGTCTTTTCCCACGAAAAGACACAAATTTTCTGTTTGAATTGGTGGCGTTCGGGATATGCTCGGCGAGTCGAGGACTCGCTCGGCCAGCGCAAAGCCGCACGGCCGAGTCCGATAGCACGGCCGTGTTAATCAAACTGCTCGGCCGAGCATGGCATATGCCTCGGCCGTGTAAGATTGTCCAGAGACTTTGGCCAATTTATGTGCTCTGCTCGGCCGAGTCAAGGACTCTGCTTGGTCGAGCACATCAAACCACATTAAACACCCTTTAAATAACTCTCGTTAAGTTACAAAACTTTGTCATTAATTTCTCATTCACCCGAAAATGGTTTTTGAGACAATAAATGAGTTATATAATCTACAACAAATGTAGATTACCATTTGTAACAAGTTTCGTTAACAAATAACGAATTTTCGTTAGAAACCTAGATCAACGTTAAGTTAAACTTAACTTTCCGTTACCCATTTCCAACAATCCCCCACATGAATGACAATTAATGCATGTATGCAATTTCGTCCAAAGTTTCGACGAACTATTATTACATCGGGATAGATAGCTTGTGGCCTTGAATCCTCCCTAGTGAAATATTATCGGATATACTAGCCATTTGATAGCGAGTCGCTTTGAACCAGTGACTGTCGGATGTATACCAAGACAATAATACTCACATAATAACAGCTCTAACAATTGTTGTTCTCACGTTTTGTCCATTTCGGCCCTGGACCGTATCTCATTCATAAGCGTTCATTTAGAGGCGGCCAAATTACCTCTCGCTTATATAGGTGATTCTCACTATAAGGAGTATCATGTACTACTCCACCCGAAGGTATAGAAATCATTAAAAGTTTTCTCAACTTATCCTTACCACTGCTGCATGTGCTTGTACTTGAATGTTCTGGGAATGAGTATTCAACATCTCCAGGTTAATAAACCGAGTTGTTGTTTCCAAGTAACTCTACTAGAACTTATAACTTGGTTGTCTCATTGAACCAAGGGCCTGGGATCTCCATTTCTCAAGGTTGAGTGTCCGCTATAAGTCCTTTTGTTGTGGGTTTTAAACCCATTCCCTTAATGCTTTATACGGTTGATCTCGATTTATACCTTTGGTAAACGGATCCGCTAAGTTATCACTTGACTTTACATAATCAATAGTGATAACGCCATTCTTGATCAACTGTCTAATGGTATTGTGTCTACGACGAATATGTCTAGACTTACCATTGTACATATTATTCTGTGCCCTTCCAATTGCTGATTGACTATCACAATGTATTAGTACAGGCGAGCGCGGGTTTGCTCCAACAAGGAATATCCTCCAGGAAGTTCTTAAGCCATTCTGCTTCTTCCCCAGCTTTATCTAAAGCGATAAACTCAAACTCCATCGTGGATCTGGCTATACATGTCTGTTTGGAGGATTTCCATGACACTGCTCCTCCACCTATTGTGAATACATATCCACTCGTGGATTTAGAGTCTTTCGTGTCCGATATCCAATTGGCATCACAGTATCCTCTAATACTGCTGGATATTTCTTGTAAAGTATCCCATGGTTTAATGTATACTTTAAATATTTTAGTACTCTCATTAGTGCTTTCCAATGATCAGTACTAGGATTACTTGTGAACCTACTTAGTTTGCTCACTGAATATGCAATGTCTGGACGTGTACAATTTGTTAAGTACATCAGACTACCAATTATTCTTGCATATTCCAGTTGAGAAACTGGTTCCCCTTTGTTCTTGGCTAAATGTAGACCCAAGACTACAGGTGTCTTAGCAGGAGGGTCATCAAAGACATTGAATTTCCGAAGAACATTCTCTAGGTAATGGGATTGTGAAAGAACTAATCCTTCAGATGTTCTAGAGATCTTTATCCCTAATATTACATTAGCTAATCCCATGTCTTTCATGTCAAAGTTCTTCTTTAACATGCCTTTGGTATTCATGATCAAATCATGACTACTTCCCATTATGAGCATATCGTCTACATAAAGACAAATGATAACGAATGATTCGGATGTTCCTTTAATGTAGACACATTTGTCACATTCGTTAATCTTGAATCCATTCGATAACATGGTTCTATTGAACTTCTCATGCCATTGTTTAGGTGCTTGTTTTAGTCCATACAAGGACTTTACGAGTTTACACACCTTTCTTTCTTTACCAGGAACTGCGAACCCTTCGGGTTGTTCCATGTAAATTTCTTCATCAAGTTCTCCATTTAGGAAAGCAGTCTTCACATCCATTTGGTGTATCTCAAGATTATGCACTGCTGCAATAGCTATGAGAACACGAATAGATGTGATCCTTGTGACAGGGGAGTATGTATCAAAGAAATCATATCCCTCTTTCTGTCTAAAGCCTTTGGCAACTAGCCTAGCTTTGTACTTATCGATTGATCCATCCGCCTTATACTTCCTTTTAAGGATCCATTTGCAACCTAAAGGTTTGCAACCTGAAGGGAGATCAACTAATTCTCAAGTATTGTTGAGCATTATGGATTCTATTTCACTGTTAATAGCCTCTTTCCAGAACGAACTGTCGGGACCGGATAAAGCTTCTTTAACAGTGGTTGGTTCGTTTTCTAACATGTAAGATAGAAAATCAGGACCAAAAAACTTTTCCACTCTTGCCCTTTTGCTACGTCTTGGTTCTTCATCTTCTATTTGAGAAGGACCGGTTGTAGACTCATATGTTCTCTTATTAGAACCTATATCTTTCCTGTCCTTAGCCGGGAAGATGTTTTCAAAAAATACCGCATTCCTTGATTCTATAGTAGTTCCTACATGCATATCAGGAATGTCCGATTTGTGCACTATAAAACGATAGGCACTACTATTATTGACATATCAAATAAAAACGCAGTCAATGGTCTTTGGACCAATCTTGACTTGTTTCGGCTTAGGTACTTCAACCTTGGCCAAACACCCCCACACTTTAAGGTATTTATAACATGGTCTACGATTATGCCATAATTCATAGGGCATTTTATCAATACCTTTCTTGGGTATTTTATTAAGAACATAATTAGAAGTGAGTATGGCTTCCCCCCACAAGTTGTCGGGTAAGCCTGAACTTATTAAAAGCGCGTTCATCATCTCCTTGAGAGTACGGTTTTTGCGTTCAACAACTCCGTTAGATTGAGGGGTGTATGGAGCCGTTGTTTGATGAATTATGCCGGATTCTCAACATAGTCCTTCAAACGGTGCTTCATATTCTCCGCCTCTATCGCTTCTAATTTTCTTAATTTTCAAGTTAAGTTGATTCTCAACTTCTTTCTTATAAGTCTCAAAAGCCCCTAAGGCTTCATCCTTACTTCTTAAGAGACAGACATAACAAAATTTTGTGCAATCATCTATAAATGTAATGAAGTACTTTTTACCTCCTCGAGTTTGCACAAGTTTTAAATCACATATATCGGTGTGAAGAGTTCAAGAGGAGTTGTGTTTCTTTCTATTGCATTAAATGGCGACTTCGTCATTTTTGCCTCAACACAAACTTCGCACCTATTAGTCGAGTCGGATTTAGTCATATGGATTAAATCTTGTTTCGCTAATTTCTTAATGGTGTCGAGGTTTACATGTCCTAATCTATCATGCCATAAATTAGAACTTTCTGACAAGTAAACATAAGAAACAACACTTTTATTCTTCGCACTATGGCGGACGATATTCATTACATTCATCTTGAAAAGGCCCTCCTTGAGGTAGCCCTTTCCAAGAAACAAACCATTCTTAGTTATTACAAATTTGTCAGATTCAAATACAAGTCTAAATCCGGCCTTACTAAGCAAAGCGCCGAAAACTAAATTTTTACGGATGTCTGGAACATGCAGCACATCCAACAAGGTTACTTCTTTTCCGGAAGTCATCTTTAATATCACGTTTCCAATTCCTTGAACATCGGAGGTCGCGGAATTTCCCATGTAGAGCTTCCTTCCGGAGATGGGAGTATAGGAGGAGAAACTCTCCTTATTAGCACAAATGTGGCGGGTAGCACCGGTATCTATCCACCAAGCTTTTTGATTATCATCCAAGTTTGCAACATTAGCCTCGAAGGCCACCGCTGCAAAGTCTAGGTCCATGTGGTCAACATTATTCGCCTCTTTCTTCGGGAGACGACAGTCCTTTGCTAAGTGGCCCGATTTGCCACAATTATAGCAAGACCCCTTGAACTTCTTAGAGCCCTTATTCTTTCCTTTCTTAGCATTCCCGGCATTTCCGGAATGCTTTCTCTTTGTGCCACTTGTGCTAGCCTCGACGAGATTGACCTTAGCCTCCATCTTGCCCTTAGCATCCTTGGCCTCGTTGTTTCTATTGTTATCTTCAATTTGAAGACGAACAACTATGTCTTCCAATGACATCTCCTTGCGTTTATGCTTGAGATAGTTCTTGAAGTCCTTCCATGAAGGCGGCAACTTTTCAATGATTGATGCCACCTTAAATGGATCATTCATGATCATCCCTTCGGCATCAAGCCCATGTAGAATGAGTTGGGACTCATCCACTTGAGTTGTTACCGATTTGGAATCGACCATCATGAAGTCAAGATACTTACCGACGACAAATTTCTTTGACCCGGCGTCTTCGATCTTGTACTTCCTTTCCAAGGTGTCCCACAACGCCTTTGCTATCTCGATGTTACTATACACATTGTAGAGTGCATCGTCGAGTCCGTTTAGGATGTAATTCTTACACAAAAAATTACCATGAGCCCAAGCCTCCTTGGCCATAAGCCTTTGAGGGTCGGGATCACCATTTGCCACCGCCGGAGGATCTTCCTTTAAGAAGCGGTGCAAGCTTAGGGTGGTCAAGTAGAATAGCATCTTTTGTTGCCATCTCTTGAAATCCACACCAGTGAACTTCGAGGGTTTCTCACCATGACCCGGGTGATGCGTTGTATGAGCGGGTGCAACATTGTTGAACGTTGCGTCACCTTGAGAAGGAGGCGTTACATTGCCTTGACTTGATGCGGTGGTGTCTTTCTCAGTTGCCATCTCTTGAAAGTCTTAAGAAGCGTGAAATAACTCTTACGATTGTTGGACTTTTGGTATGGCTTCTCAAGAACTTAACTGAAAACTTGACAGAGAATTTAACGGAGATTGGAAAAATTAGGAGACAAGTCGAGTCTTGTATTGTATACAATCTCCGTAAGAGTTATTTGTCCCGCACAGGTGCTTACGGTTGAATAACAAAACTCTCGTAAGATAAAACGACTTTATAAACAATCAATAGGAGCACTCCAAATTGATTGTTCTAACGAACAACACAAGGTTTGAACCTTTGGACTTTGAAGGAGGTATGCAACAAGATGCAAATGAATTGGCTATGTTAATCTATCTCAAATGTAGGTAGGAAGGCTTAATTTACTGTATGAATGAATTGAAATTCGGAGGGGAAGTATATAAAGAGAGTTAAGGGGTTTGTGTCTTTTCCCACGAAAAGACACAAATTTTCTGTTTGAATTGGTGACTGTTCAGGATATGCTCGGCCGAGTCGAGGACTCGCTCGCCGAGCGCAAGCCGCACGGCCGAGTCCAATGAACTGCACGGCCGTGTTAATCAAACTGCTCGGCCGAGCATGGCATATGCCTCGGCCGTGTAAGATTGTCCAGAGACTTTGGCCAATTTCTGTGCTCTGCTCGGCCGAGTCAAGGACTCTGCTCGGCCGAGCACATCAAACCACATTAAACACCCTTTAAATAACTCTCGTTAAGCTACAAAACTTTGTCATTAATTTCTCATTCACCCGAAAATGGTTGTTGAGACAATAAATGAGTTATATAATCTAAACAAATGTAGATTACCATTTGTAACAAGTTTCGTTAACAAATAAATAACGAATTTTCGTTAGAAACCTAGATCAACGTTAAGTTAAACTTAACTTTCCGTTACCCATTTCCAACATACACTATATCCAATTATAAAACAGGAAAATATATATTAGGGTCCAACATTTTGGAAGTAGTATCTCAATTGAGATTTGATGTTCTAATTTTATCAATTTAAAGTCTAAAGTTATCAACAATCTTCAATCCTTGTTGTCCTTAATGCTAGCGATGCAAAACAAGTCAATCTCGGCCTAAGCAACCAGTTGTCCTAGCTGTGTGTGCGAATAGCTGTGATCTTGGACGGGTCCAACTCTTCAAGTATTTCTAGCTTTATATTTCCAGAATGTTGTGTTTTTATATGTATCGTTCAAGTCTTTTTGTTGTTCCAGAATTTGATGTTCATGAGTCTTGTTGTTGTTCTTAGTTATTTATGTTCTTGTTACTGGTTTTATTTTGTTCCCCAAATGCAACTTCATTGCATATAGTATTTAAGTGCTTTCGAGTACACTTAGCAAGACTTTTTTAATATTATACCCGTCTATTATCCCGTCTATTATCCATGAAAAAAGATATTCCCGAAAGATATTCCCTTCGTACCAAAATAAATGTTAATTTTTAAGCCAATCTTGATTGAATTTGAGTAAGAAGTTGTGAAATTTTAACTATTCCGAAGAGAAATAACACAAATAGGAAGTTAAACAACTCACTTGCAGCACAACAACAACAACCCAAAAAAAAAAAAAAAAAAAGAATATAAAGTGTGTGTGTGTGTGTGGGGGGGGGGCAGAATTTATTTATTTACCAGTATTTTTAGTGAACTTCTCCTAGAATGTACTATAGGGAAAAACATCCTCTCTTTCTTCGCCATTCGGGAGTTTGACAATAACAACCCCAGCTTTGTCTAATCCACGCGGAATGACCATACTTGCATGGAATCGCCAGCTTCAAGCCCATTATTCGAAACTACATCGTTCCAAGGTTTGACCAACACATACTCCCTCCGTCCCATAATAATTCGTAGAAAGAACCCTTTTGAGCGTCCCACAATAATCTGCACTTTCCCAAAATGGAAATGGGATCCACTTCTCTCTACTCACAACACTTTTCAAATTTACTATTCTCTTCACTCATTCTCTCTCCTATTTTACTTTCTCACAACACATTACCTTTATCACCTTTTACCTTAATTCCCGCGCCGGCACAAAAAGTGCGTAGAATTGTGGGACGGAGGGAGTACATCTTACTATCATTCATATCCCACTGCCTTAACTTAATATTAATCGCTTCAAGGTTAAGGTCCGGTTGTATGAGCACAACATCTATTTCATTCTTTTTATCTATTTTTTTCCATTCCTTAAGAAGTACCTTCTCGTACGTCCTTCTTTCCTCCTTGAAGAATCTTCTCATGCTCCTCCAAGAAGTCCACAATTTGGGCATGTGGCATTGACAACCTTCCTTCGCTCATTTTACAATCGGTGGTCGATAATCTCTTTGTTAGAACCCGTTGTAATTTTGTATGAGTACCCATAGCTAATATCTTCCTCGTAAATCCATCTGGCAAATTCCGAGATGAATTTGGAAACTCTATATTACCCCTTACTAATGGCCTTGCTCTCTTTACCTTCTTCTTCTTCGGGATTGATACTTTCAGTAGTGTTTTTTCTTTGGAGTAACTTGTGGTTATGGGGCCGCAGTCATTGCGATTACACCGAAGATGAAGACCCTCTTTTTGGCGATCATAGAAGCGAATAATTCTTCTCTCGAGATTCTAGCCCTCATAATGTCAAAGGCATCCCAAGAATAATGCTTTGGTTCGTTGAGAACTTCATGATCTTCTTCTTCCGTAGCAGTAATGGTTGATATTAGGTTTAGGAATCCTAAATAAGTTAAAGATTTTCGAATCTGCGGTGGAGATTTGTTATACTTGTACCGCAAAGCAAAACTGTAGGCTTCCTAAACTGCTTAGAAGATGTTCATACTTTTTTTTTTTTTTAATGACAAAGATTCATAAATATTTTTGTTATCCGCTTTCTGAACATTTATTTTTACGATAATAAAATGAATAACGAAAAAAATGTTTGGGGACAAAGTTTTTTTTAAAAAAAAAAAAAAAATACTTTCATTTAGGGACAAAGTATATATAATGAGATCCTGATTCTATCTTCAAAATGAAGATAATACTGAATTTAAAGAACTGTATGAAAACTACATGGAGCCAAATACTTTCTCATTCAGTAACTAACAACTGTAAGAGCTCCTGACTTCTAGCTTTTCCATTACAGAATCCATATAGATGATGAAAAGCCCCCTAAAGAAGCACAAACTTTACCCTTACTTCTCAGAACTATTGAATAACAAGATAGGTAGAGTACCAGCTGTAGATATGGACTAAATTCCCGAACATTAGAGCGATAATAGAAAGAAGGATGAAGAAAAGGATTTGCAGCAAAAAAAAATACAGCACGTAGCTCAACAAATATAGAGATAATACGGACATTCGATTCATTAAAAACTACTGTACATAAATTCAATAACATGAAAAACATTGTGCCGCTAGCACAAACAATCACAAAAGACTAAAGTAGCTTTCAGTGGCAGCCTTCTTCACAACAAACTACGTAACGGTTTTCTGTTCGTGCCACGACAAAAAACTAACACCCTTTTTAGGTAAACGTAACTTGACATGACCGTGATCCCCTAGGGAACATACATATCTTCTCAACCAATTTATGCCTATCCCCTAGTATAGAACACCTGGTATTAATTGTCAATAGTTCCAAGACTTCTGCATTCTTCAGAAAGTACCTTAACATCTCAAGTTCATCGGAACACTCATTGACCACGACAGTGAAAGAAATAGTAGTCACTCGTGACAGCAAACACTTGGGCACATTATAAGGTTCAGTCCACCAAGAGTTACCAGGGCAGAAGTAGCAGCAATATCCCTGATCACAGCGAACAAAAACTTCTTAGTTAATGATTAAAAGAATGCCAAGTAATAGAAAATGGCATTACAACTGTAACAACCTTCATGGTTAGATGTTCCAAGTTATCCATGCTTTCAAGCAAGTTGTTTACCACAATAGACCAGTCACGACAATCTTTCTTCTCTACCTCCAACCATGTTAAATTATGGAAACCAGACGAGATGTTCAAAGATGCAGTCCTGATGGCCTGCCAAAATAACAAATTAGTTTTAAGACATACATTAGTCCTTCTCGATGATGAACAGTGTAGTAGCTAGGCAACAAATAGCTGAGCAAGTTACCTTCAGTGAATGGCCAAAAATTAAGAGAGACTTCAGATTGGGAAGTTTATCCATCTGAAGTGTATCCGCATGATCATCAGGGTAATCTAGTTCAAGCCTTGTCAGAGAAGGTATGCAAATGATAAGGCAGAGTAAATTATCAACAAATTTTCTCTTAAGGGCAAGGTCGTCAAGAACAGGGCAGCTAGAGAAAAGCTTGTGAACTGAATCTTCATTCTCGTAATAAACATCAGTTAGATGCAAGATCTTAAGATTTGGGAAGCTAACAATCGAATTCCTAGCAATTTCGATGTTGATTTTAGATAGATGAAGCGTTTGAAGGTTAGGGAAACATACGGAGGCCTGTGCAGGAATGCTGAAATATAAATCGCCTTTCAGCTTTAAGACCACAGCTTTGCAATATATATGACTAAATGGCAACTCCATACGAATATATTCTTCTGACCTAAGATTGAAATCCAAATTCAATACTCCACGAGTGCGTCCAATAGCAGCACAAATCCAAGATCGTAGATAGAAAGGGTCAGAAAGTTCTAGGCTAGACTTGAAACAGAAATTATGTATATAATGTGGATTGAGAAGGAGCAACACCCTGTTTACAAATTTGTTAAACTTATCCCTCTTCATGTTAAGCACCTTTTTTGGAAAATACCCAGAATCATCAAAATCAAGGTTGGTAATGGAAGTCCATAAAAACCTCCATTTGGTAGATAAAACACTAGTTGCAACAGCACATTTGGTGGGAAGCAACGACAGGATGTGAGTAAGTAAGGGGCCTGGCAAATTGCTGATCCTATCGATACCACTACTTGTACCTTTGAAGGCCTCGTCGGAGTTCCATTTAGCTGATTTCCTCATTGATAAGTGGGAGTGGGAAGATATAAAAAGTGGATAAACAGGGGAAATAAAAAGTAACAGGAAGGTGCAGAATTGGGGATTAGGGTTTAGGGCCGAAAATTTCTAAAATATTTCTTGTTTATACTTCAAATCAAATTCAACACTAGCGAATAGAAAGGAGTTTCATAGAAATTACTGTTGCGCCATTGTTGAACCAGAGAAATCAACAATTGCTCTTCGCAATTTCTCTCCAGCATCTATTTTTCTTTATTGCATGTATCAACCACCAAAGACAAGTATAGTGACCTGGAAATATCTAGAAAGAAGAACCTCCATGGATTAGAGATTCATCTCCTTCAGCCCAAATTGATTTCAGCAACCTTCTTCGTGAGTTCGTGGTAGAAGCTGCTGTTGAAAAATTCTGTTTTGATTTACGGATTACGCTGCAATTGCAATTAGGGTACGATTGTTTGTTTATAGGAAAATGTTTTTCGGGAAAAAGTTTTTTCCCATTTTCCCAGGGTGTTCGGGTAAACATAGAAGAAAAAATGAGAAAAATGTTTTCACCTTTTTTGCCGTAAAATGAATTACGAATTTTTTTTAAATAAAACATTTTTCAAAAAATGATAACACCCTCACACATCTAACTTTTCATACACCCCACGTTATCCACCCTACTCACCAGCTGTTGCAAAGTGATCCAAGAACCTCCTCCTCATAATTTTTCAATATTTATATGCTTTCCTTCTTTTGTTCACGGAATCAGGATAGGGCTGTTCTGGAGAAGGTAATCGCGAAAGCCTTGCAGAGAATGTCATCTGTCTTGGTGAGGAGGGTCACGGTGAATTCAAAATTTTGCACATGGTCCCGTGCATCTGTGGTTTCTCCGTACTTTTCAAAGCTTGAGATCTTGAGAGCTGGATTGTGAGGTAGATCACTAATCCGCTGGAATAAAGGACGAGTGGCACTAGTATCATCCTCCTCGACTTCCTTCCTTCCCATTTCCATTTCATCAATTCTCTTTTTCAAGAGGAGGATATTCCTTATATCAATACCCGAGATATAGTGGGAACTGCGATGGGTCCTCTCTTTTCCTCTGTGCCCATTTAATCGGGTTTACTCCTCATGTTGTTGGTAATTATCTCCATGTCCAGACGGTGCTCTGTCATTCAATGGCTTGGAATGACGAGAAAGAATTATGTCCCTTCTGGGAGCTATCTCTGGACGGGGAGGACTCCTATGACGAGGAGGGCTCCTAGGTCGAGGAGGAGTCCTATGCCGAGTAGAGGGATTTTGACGGGGAGGAGTCCTTTGCCTAGCATGACTTAGCCTTGCTCTCAAGTCTGTTGAATTAACCTCTTGGTCCCTTTGATTGTTCAACTGGTTTCTCAAATCTCCATCTCGGGCATTCCCGTGTCCAGGAGCTCTATGACGAGGATAAACGTCCTGGACGGGGATTTGCTTGTATTTACCAGCAGTGTCGCGATGTGGGGGATTTTGGCCAGGGGAGATTTTCTCTATTCCCCCGACTACCATGCCTATCAAAGTGACTCTCTCCTCCAAGGGAATTTCCCGTCCTGATGGGTCTTATGAATTCAGCCAGGGAATGATCCGGGTCTAACCGTAGCAAGGCATTATGTGTTTCATAAATGCGTTGCAAAGTTTCCACCTGGTGGTGCAGAAGAGTTATGCGATCAATTGGTGGTAAAGATGCTTATGTGCCTCCCTGGGCGGCATTCCTCCCAATCTGACTAGTAGTTGGTCGTCCTCATCGTTAACGACAAGGAGGGTTCAAGGGAATTTTCGATGTTGGCTGTCCACTCGAACACAGGGTCATACCTAGCGGTGGCAACCATCGTTCAGAGGTGGAGGAGGTGACAGTCCCCAATTGACAAGAGAAATAGTTGTCCCAGCATTACCATGAGTCTCCTCCATAAGATGGTTATCCTGATCAGGAGTGATGCTAGCGGTGTGTCCGTCTTCCATTAGGATTAGGTGAGCGGAACAGAATTTTTTGGCTATTCAATGGATAATTCGATCGATTTCCCGGCAATGGAACCAAACTGATGATGCCAAAAACGTCGGATCAGCCCAAATCCAACGGTAAGGTCGTATCCTGGATGTTTGAATAGCCTGAAAGAGACGAACAAACACGTAAACTAAATCGGGACTTCACCGGCGAAGGCCCTCCGGAATGAGAGTAAGTATTTGTGTTATAGAGAGCAAACTAATTGACAAGAGTTCAGAGTCAAAATATGCATTCACCTGAATTATGTGAATTATGGCTTGTATTTATAGGTGTAGGATATAGAGTCCTGCCTTGGATAGGAAGTTAGGTGAGATAAGGATTCAAGTCCTACTCGTATCCTAATTCCTCATAGTCCTTATTGTAGTAGGATTAGAAGAGCCTTCTGTATGTATGCCTAGGAGGCTTGCTCCTCGGCATAAAGTGTTGGTCGACATAGGGATATGTCGGGTAAGGATGATGATCAAGGGTAGGGAAGCCCATACCCCTTGTCACAGTTGTGGCCTTGCTGACGTAGACCTGGTGCAGGTCGACATACGAATGTGCCTTGGTCGGCATGTAGGTGTGCCATGGTCGGCATTTCTGTATACCTTGGTCGGTATTTATCAACATCTCTGCCTTAGTCATTATATCGCTCTGCTATGTACAAGTCGACATAGTGGGATATGACGAGGAGAGTGAGACGAGCATAGGTAGAGAAGCCCATTCCCTATGTCGTATTTGGGACTTGTACTTATTTTTCATTGGGCTTAATCCATTGGACCTTGTCCGTCATATGGCCCATGATAATACTTGGTTTATACCGTTCAATCTGCACAAGGCAATAGTATTTCGCTTATTGCGAATTTGTGGTCCAATTCCCAAATACCTTGCTCCATAGTCTTTCAATCTCCCCAAAAAAAGGCTTGATCAAAGTTTTTTCTCATGCATCTGATAGTATATTGGCTCTGGAAATTGAGCTGTAAAAAGATGTCCATTTATAAGTTTCGGAAGAAAATTCCTCGATGGTGAAAAGACCCATATAGTTTGAAAAGCACGCCGCTTTGTAACTAACCACACCTACTTGATCAACACGAGCATAAAAAGCCATGGCACGGCCCTGCATCTCACGGTTCAGTGGCAGAAGAAGAACGAAATGCTTCGTGACAGGGTTAAATATGGAATATGATTTCATGTAGTCCCCATCGTCCCAAGAGCATAGACATAGCCCATTGCTTATAACTTCAGCTTTGCAACTTTTCATGGAAGTACAAGGACTAACAAGCTTAGAAATAGAAGGTCGTGAGTCAGTCGAGGGTTGAATCCAATAAATTTCTTTCAAAGAGGTCAAACTTTTCTCCACAAGGCTGCTGATTAGATTGAGCTGCTGGGAGCATGTCTCGGGCAACGAATGTCCAGGGAAGAGGTTTGGATGTGATGAGCCCGGACCTTTTAAACCGAGCTCAAGCTCGATCTGGTTCAAAAGTCAAGTATGACGTGGCACCTCTAGGTCCGCAATCATGAAGACCGCACTAGCCGTGATCGAGTCCGTTTAAGACCGCGTTAACCATGTTGACCGCGGTCTCATACCAGACTCCCGGTTAAAGTCAAAACCAATAAAACAAGGGTCCATACCAGCTCTGACACACCAAGGACAGACCCATCACCATCACATTAAATGGTGGCTCAGACGCCTATTATGCGCATAAGGCGGCGCACTAAATGTCGCCTGCTTCCCATATCCTTGTCCAATCAGAGACATCCCTCTACAGTAATACTCACTTTATTGTACGAGTCAACCAGGCGCGTACACGTGTCCTAGGTCAAAAGGAAAACATCTCCTGCAGGGCTGACGTCATCCAACAGCTCTCTCACACTATATATATTCTCATTTGTCCTCTTGGGCAAGGTAAGTGAAAAATCATCATTGTAAGCCATATTATCTAAAACATAGCACACAACATAGTAAAACGTCCCAAGTCTTATTCTCCGTTATCGAACCCTCAAAGGTTTTGCTCTCACACCCGAGGGTGTGAGCCGGAATCAACCCTGTATTGATCTCTAACGGTGCTTTTTGTATTTGTTTTGTTTAAGGTTCGAACATCATACAAGCCAGATTATCCTATTCAGTGAGACCCCAAAAATTGTGGCGTCATCAGGATGAAGCTTGAGAGATGTAGTCCCGAAAGAAGGATGGCTCGGAGATGTGGGTTAAGAATTGTTTGGATAGGCACTTGAACCTAAAGACAGACAGATTTGGAAGGCAACTTAAAGAGTAATTCAAGCAAAAATCATTCAGAGATAAAACATGTTGAAGGTGGTTCATGCTTGGGTTTTGTGTTTCTCGAGATTTCCATGTCTGATATTTTCGGACCAGACAAGGAAGAGAGGAAGAATAAGTTGATATCTGTATGGTTGCTATATTTGTCCAAGATTGGCCTTATTCATAGCTTGAGATCAATTTTTACATATGCTAAAGGAATCGTAGAGTTCATTTATGAATATCTTTATCTACGCTCCCAATGTGCCTATGATGTCGCACCAGGCGGATTGTTGGCTAGTGTGTATCATCTTACGAGAATAAAGTATGGCGTGGATCAACCAGAAGAGGTATGCATAAAAGTCTTTGCCACGAGGAGGGATCCTAGAATTCCGTCTGTTTTCTGCGTTTGGAAAGTGTGGATCTACACAACTGAGTGCATAAGCAATTGATAAGCATAACTAGACTGACTGAATAACATTGATATAATTTTGCATATGCTTCTATTACATAGGGTTTGATTTGATATATATACTGTATACATACAAACATGGAGACTAAGGCTTACTCAAAAATGGGGTACTATCCAACCAAAAATCTTGGACAAAATGACAGAGCAAAGATGGAATAAACATTCATCAATCTACTCCTAATCTCGATATGGACTCACGCGTCATTGCGTAAGTCTTTGATGGTCATTTTGGTCATTCAGCGTTTCGATCAAAAGAGGAGGAGCATATTGTGCAGTTCCTTGATGTTCCTCGGAATCCTGACAGAATGAAAGGATGATGGTTTCTATTGACATTTCCACAACTCCAAAGAAAAGGGTAGCAACTATGTAGCCAAGACCCCAGCATACCTGCATAATAAGTCAAGCATGTCTTTAAAACCCTGCATTTAGATTGACATACATGGATGCATATTTTGTTCCAATAGGTCTTTCTGAAAACACTAGTTAACAAAATCAAATGTGGATGCATATTTTGTCCAACGATGTCTTTCCGAAAACAATAGTCCTTCCTCCGTCCCACCTTAACTTACAAAAAAGGGGAGGGAACGGGAATTAAGGAAAATTGTACTCCTTCCGTCCCAGAAAGTTTGTTTCACTTTGAGTTTTATGGTCAACTCAATCGAACTTTAACCATAATTTCATGAAAATCTAATTATCTCTATGCAATTCTAATGGTGAAACAATAACAAATTTTAGAATTGCATAGGAATATTTAGATTTTCATAAAATTATAGTCAAAATTAAGTTGAGTTGATCATGAAAGTCAAAGTGGGACAAACTTTTCAAGATGGAGGGACTATTATATTGAGGTGTTGTGAGCATGATAGCAGGGTAGGGTAGAGAATAGTAAATGGACAATTGTTGTTTCTACGACAAGTGGGACCCATTAATAAAAAGTTAATATCAAGTTACAATTTTGGGATATTGTAACAATGGATGAGACACCCAAAATGATTTTTTTTGTAATTTAAGATGGGACGGAGGGAATAGGAAACAAAATCAAATGCTAAGTCTTGCTTTGGTATCAGAGAGTGTGTGTGTGTGTGTGTGTGAGAGAGAGAGAGAGAGAGAGAGAGAGAGAGAGAGAGGACATACCAGTACAGGAAAGAGTGGGGAGGTGATCTTGTTGTGAGAAGATTGATATTTGTGTGTATCCAACATTAGAAAAGCAAAAAGTGCGCTCGAAAGGCTAACACAGAGCTTCCCAAGAACGAGAATGACATCCCCAATCACATTCACTTTGCCTATACGAAGGATATTGCTGATAATCAACTCTGTAGCAATCTCTGAAGATTTGAAGAAGCCTTTACCCGTTATAGCAATCTGCAAAAGCAAATACACAAATGATGAACAGTGGATTTCTTATAGAATAAACAATCCCAAGAATTGCACAATGTACAAAGGGTATTGCCGCCTTTCTAAACGCACCATTATATAGGCATTGCGATTGACACATTTAATAGTCAACTCGATACACCTCAGGCAGAACCGTGAAGTATAGTACATCATCCTCTGAAACCAGTTTTCAGGTAAAGTATTTGCAACTTTCAATCTTCGACGTATTGCCTCTAGTATAAACCGGATGGACTCAACAAAAGATACAATCAAGGAACCAATGGCCACAGATCCAAAACTATACCGCATGAGCCGTTTCATCGAGGAGAAAACTGGAAGAAATGGAATTTTTGGCTGCATTTACCACATTAAAGCTGATTAATTCATTTAAAAAAAATGCAAATAGCCCTAAACAATCCAATCGCTTAGAAGCTTACCGAAGTTTCCCCTCGAGCCCAATAGTAGGAAGCAACGGTGCCCGCAATCACAGTGGAAGAGCAAGCTATGATAAATTGTGTAGCCCAATAGCAGCCGAAAAGGTGGAAGAGGATTGCAGCTGCAATATGAGAAGTGTAGTGGATGCTATAACCACAGCAACGATCACAATTAACCTTCTTCAGTTTAAGATCATATGCACAGCAATTTGTATTGCAATCATTCTGAATTATCTCCCCAGAACTAAAAAGATTGAGAGCAGCTGACAGCCAGAACATGTAAAAAATTGCAAGGATGAAGTATGGTATGACTGGAAAAACTATAAGCGCCTGAACTTCTCCAATGACCTTGGCAGCAACCTGCAAATAAAGCAATAAAAAATTATATAAAAATGGACTAATTTGTCAGCATTTTATAAGAGGCATTTTACCAATTTTCATGGGCTTATAGGACTTGCCTTGAGGACGGAAGTTGCCATAAGAATGCGTCGGACAATGGCAATGGATGAAAGGAACGCAACAACCATCACAAACGTCATAAAGACAGCAGCAACACGAATGTGATTTAGCTCCTTAATGATACAAATTATTAGATAACCATCACAAACGTCATAAAGACAGCAGTAATATAGGATCTGGTTAGCCAGAGGAACTCACCCTTGCAGACACATTATAATACGGATCATGATCACCAATGATGGGAGAGATGGCACTGTCTCCGATCCATCCAGCTAAACAGAGAGAAAGATATAATCATCATTACATTGCAATAAGGCCACCCACATGTTCAAAGAAATTCACAAGAGGAAAAAGTTTTCTCTACTCTGAAAATTACATTACTTTTCATAAGTTCATATCACGATCAAGTAAGAGATACCGGAGATTTTGGTACTCACGAGGTCAACACAACAAGCTTTTGCAAAGGAACCAAAAAGAAAGATAAATAGAGAATGTTCAAACCTTTCAAGTAGTAAAACATTGTGACAGATATTATGAGAATGTTAAACAAGATGACAGTGATCCATGGCATTCCAGCAACAAAATGTCGAATCATTAAAAGCCACATCACTGATAGGAACAATGGCAGAAGCCCTCCACAAACAATCAACACAGGCCAAGATTTTCCAACATCAGCAACATATCTCTGCAACAAGCACATAAATTGAAATTTTCAACTCCAGAAAATAAAAAGTAAGCTAATTAGTTGCAAAAAGTTTGTCTATATAAGCCAAATACTTTGAGGGTCCAAACTACTACTCTACCTTCAAGACTGATGATCGTGAGTTGATGGATTTGTGAATAGTTTTATCAATCATAATATCCTCAATAATTTTCACTCCGCCCATCTGCTGCCAATGCTGCAAAGAAACATTTGACGGTCGTGCAATATACTGGCAGCTCCAATAAACTGCACATATGATGAATATTACAGATCAATCCTATGGACATATAATACACAAAATCGACCCACGACTTACCGTTTACACTAGGAAATATGACAGGGTAGCAAGGACCCTGAAGTTGAAGAGAAGTATTCCTGAGATCAGGAGGAAGATCCGCAAAATAATCATAATTCTTATCAATCCAGTCATCTGTAGAAAGATGAACATCTCCATCCGGGTAATCACATACCCAATTCAAAGAATCATCTGCTGGGATGGGGCACTCCAACAAGCAGATACTCCTTGCATTAGAAAGCTTAGCTTGGCTTTCTTTCAAACCACTCTCGTAAACCTGGTTAGGATTTAGCCAGTATCTGAGTTCCAATTCTCGAAGATTGGGATCTGCGTGTTCGTCACCACACACATTTCCTTTATAATCCAGCCCAAAATTCAGCCTGCAAAACCAATGCACACTCATCATAAAGTTACAAAATACAGGGGGTGAACAATTATACCTCCAAAGTCCAAACATTCAAATGTATCAATTAAAGTAACTTCACTTAGATGACAAAGTAAACTAAGGTTCTTGGCAATACTGTCATAAGTGACAGAAAGCCTAAATGTTTGGAGACTGAACCCTAGAGCAACAACAAAGCTTTAATCCCAAAATGATTTGGTGTCGGCTAATATGATTTATCAGTATTCAGCAAGTGCATAGGGACTAAATTTGGGAAGTACACAAATGCAAAGAAATTGATTCAGCACACACATATATACAGACTGACATACAGTTCAAAAGAACCCAACCAAAATTAGAAATCAAGAATAAGCCATTCTTTCACAAAAGAGAAAAGAACCCATTTCAGGGAGATATATATCTTTACAAACAAACACAGAGACTAAAATCTGTCATTTCAAAATCAACATTTAGGGTATGAAAAGAAGCAGAAAAATTTGGGGAACTTTATAAGGGTGGGATTTACCTAAAAGGATTGCCTTGGTTAAATCCAAAGCTTGAGTTAACAATCATGGCGACCCAGAAGGCAACAAAGAAGATGAGGAAGACGATGTCCCTGCATTTGCGGTTGTGCTTGATGATTTCAACGGATTGAGCATTTCCTCCATCGCTTGAAGGGTACTTCCCAATGACTGCTCCCAATGGCCCTCTCATCTTCTGCAATTCTAGAGAGAGAGAATGAGGGTTTTGGAGGGAGAGAGGGGAGGGGGAAAGTGTGAGTGGGCAAGTAGACAATGGGGTTAAGGGAATATTACAGCAATCTTGTTTTGTTGAGTGTAATTAAGTGTAATTAATTAATTAGTTTATTTATTTAATTGGTTTTAGGAAGTGGGAATTTGCTTTTAAGACAGAGATAGAGATAGGAGCAGTGTTAAAAGACCCCGTCTAAATCTAAAGGTGTTTAGGCTCGTCTAGGCGCTAGATTCGACTCCAACGCCTAGTTTTAAGTTTCGCCTAGATCCCGACTAATTTCGACTAATCCCCGACTGGGCCTTCACCTGTAAGGCTGCCCGCCGCCTAGGCCGCTTTTAGAACCTTGGATTGGATTGGATTGGATAGGAGTATTATTAGTGCTCTATTAGATTAGATTTTCTTTTTTACTTTTTCTAATTTATGTTTTCCTTTTTAAACTTGAAGTCAAGATATTCGTCTCTTTTCTCAAAAGATAGTACTATCGAATAGTCAAGTTTTGATACTTCTTCCGTCCCATCTATAAAAACATAAAATAGATCATACACACAAAAATTAAGATAAATATAAGAGATGTAAGTATAAAAAATAAGGTTCTAGAGAAATGTAAGGTAGTGAATACTCCCTCCGTCCCGCTAATATTAGCACAAACACTATTTATGCGGGAATTAAGAAAAATGATATTTTAATAAAATGTTGTGAGTGTAAAAGAATGAGTGAAGAGAGAATGAGTGGAGGGTGTAATAAATTATAATGGTGTTGTGAGTATTAAAATAATGTAGGAGAGAGAATGAGTGGGATTGGGTGAATATTTTATTAATATAAAGTTTCCTTTTTGGGAGTGTGCGGATATTAGCGGGACGCTCAAAAAGGAAAGTGTGCTAATATTAGCGGAACGGAGGGAGTAGTTATTATAAGTATGACACATGGATTTCATGATAAAGAAATATTAAAATATTTCCATTTTAAATATTGGCATTTTCAAATGAAACACCCAAAATAGTTTATGTTTTTTTGAAATGAACCGATGTGACAAATTAAAGTAATATTTTCTTCATGGATTGTTAAATGAATGATAATTTAGACCAGTGGCAGAGTAAGAAAATATCAAAAGGGGGAGGGGTAAATTTATTTTTTGCAAATTAAAAGAGAAAAAAATCACAAATTTCAATAAATTGCATTAAAATTATTGCATTCTAAAAATATTTAAAACTGGGAGAAAATTAAGCTATAGTTCAAGTAGGCATTTAAAAATTATAATTCTTAACTGTAAAAAAAAAAAAAAAAAAAAAACAGTCAAAAAGTAAATTTGAATATTTCTTCATAAAATGGTGTACGTTTTTTATGTAATCAAGCCAGTGAGCCAATTGCTATACGAACCGATACTGATTTGCAAGCACTAGTACAACTTTTTGACCTTTTGGCCAGTACTTGTCTGGCTCTGGGTCACTATTTATTTAAACAAGAGCGAGGTATAAAATAAAATTATAAAATTTTGCTCATAAAATAAAAAATAAAGTTATAAAATATTATTCATAAATAAGTTGATGATATTTTATTATTTAGATTAACAGTGGATCCGCTACTTTTTTTATAAAAAACATCAATAAAATCATTAATCATTATGACTATGATTTTGTGAGCAAAATTTTTGTAACTATTTTGTTTCCTAGTATTCTCTTCGTTTCGAAATAATATTCCTATCTTTTTTTTTTTCGTTAACACAAAAGATATTTTTCCCAACAATTTTAGGTTAATTTAATTATTCGAATCAACATTTAAAAGTTATTGTTGATGGTACGTATAATAATGTATCGATAACACGTTTAAAATTTTTATTGATATAATTAAATTATTTTGAAATTATTGCTCAAAATTAACAACAACAACTGTAGAAAGATAATTTCGGGAAAGAGGAAAAAGATATTTACTAATTTAAAGAGAACATGTAGAGTATCAAGACTGTTAGTGTCAGTCATATATCCGTCCTATTCTGTAGCTGTAGCTGCAGCTGCATTTGGTATAACCAAAGTTTAAATATTGCTCCAAAACGATCGGCATTATTATTAGTGTACTCCCTCCGTCCCAATAAAAGCTTCACTAATTATTCAAAAGGGCGTTTCGTTAGAAGTTTTACCTTTTATTTTTTGGCAAAAAATCTTTACTATTTCCTTCACTCATTCTCTCTCCTACATTATTTTAATACTCACAACACCATTATAATTTACTATTCCCTCCACTAATTCTCTCTCCTATTTTCAAATTACACTCACAACATTTTTTTTTCCCTCCCATTTTCATAATTTGCGTGCCCACCCAAAAGGGTGAAGCACTTATTGGGGCGGAGGGAGTATACTATTTGAAAAATAATTGGCTTCTCAAAAAAAAACATCACATTAATGGTTAAAATTAATATTTTTAACTACTTCTAAGGTCTCAAAATATATGTGAAAAAAATATAAATTTATTTCTGATCAAAAGCAAATTTAAAAATATTTGGAATTGAAACAGAATGATCCTAACTAAATGTACATTTTTGTATTGTAAATGAAAATTAAGAAAAAGTATAACCGGTATAAATGTTGTGAAAATGAAAATTAAGATAAGAAAAGGAAAGGAAAAGAAAATGAGATAGGAAATAGGAAATAATAAATGTACCGTCGTCATAAATATGTAAATGGGTCCCCATTAAATACAGTTAAAAAGTTTCTATTTCAAAAAATATAATTTTAATTGAAACAACCAAATTAACAAAAAGTGTAAATTTAGTTGTCACAAAAAGGGAATACTAATACAGTATAAGTTTTAAAGAAGAATAAAAGGGATATATATATAGATATAGATATATACTCCCTCCGACCCGCTAATATTAGCACACTTTCCTTTTTGGGCGTCCCGCTAATATTCGCACACTTCCAAAAAGGAAACTTTATATTAATAAAATATTCACCCAACCCCACTCATTCTCTCTCCTACATTATTTTAATACTCACAACACCATTATAATTTATTACACCCTCCACTCATTCTCTCTCCACTCATTCTTTTACACTCACAACATTTTATTAAAATATCATATTCCTTAATTCCCGCGCAAACAGTGTTTGTGCTAATACTAATGGGACGGAGGGAGTATATATATATACTTCCTCCGTCCATTTAGTTGGTTCGCAGTTACTGTTCTCACGTAAATTAAGGAGGAAATATTATATTGAAAGTGTTGTGAGTGTGAAAATAAAATAGAAGAGAGAATGAGAGGAGGGAATAGTAAATTATAATGGTGTTGTGAGTATTAAAATAATGTAGGAGAGAGAATGAGCGGAGAGAATGGTGATTTAAGGTTTCCATTTTAGGAAAGAAACAAAGTGTGAACCATGTAAATGGACGCCAAAAATATAAAGTGTGAACCATGTAAATGGACGGAGGGAGTATATATATATATATATATATATATATATATATATATATATATATATATATATATATATATATATATATATATATATATATATATATATTTATTTATTGCTAAAATTGCTTAACTAACCTATTTTTACTACCAATTTGAAGACAAGTACTCCCTCCGTCCGGTTAAGCTTCACCATTTTACCATTTTGATGAAGCACGCAAATTAAGAAAGCAATATACATATTCAAAAATAATAGGAGTGAAAGAAGGGTTGTGAGTGGAAAGAAGTGAGTGTATATAAAAAGTGAGATTCATAATTTAAATGTGTGAGAGAGAAAAGTTAGTGGGTATAATAGAATATTAATAACTTTTTCATTTTAGAAAAGATGAAGCTTGTAACGGGACGCCCTTTTGAATAATTGGTGAAGCTTAAATTGGAACAGAGGGAGTATATCTTAAAATCATACAATTATTTGCTCATTTTTAATGTTTTCTCAATAAACGTGCAATCTATAATATAACGCTTATTTTGGGACGAATTATAAAAACATTAAATTTAAAAATAGGGTATGCTCAACCTTTTGTTGGTTAATTTTTCATTACCCAAGAATACAAAACGAAACAAAAGAGCTATACTAAAGGTGACGCAAAGTGCTCACCAACCGTTTGTTACAAGTCCCCAATGTCTACTTTACTTTGATGGAGTATACAAAAGTAAGACTTTCAATAACAATCATCTGCCTTTTGGTTAGTTAATCCATTGATGGTTTTTTTGGCAAAACTCAATTGCTTCGGATTGATCTCATCAACCCGAATCAACATTATCTCACCATTCCCTTCCTCCGTCCAAGCAATCGACTCCCTCTCCATTAGCTTCTTAATCTGCAGCGTAACCCCCAGAACATGTCACAGAAAAAAAAGGTTCCAAATGACGCAAAATGGACAGATAAGATACATAATTTCAAGGTATATTAGACTCAGAAAAAAATCGGATGATACAAGGTCCTTTATACCAAAATTTAACATAAATTGCGTAAAAAAAAAAGACAAGGGAAGATATGTATCTTTTGAATATGAAAATTAGTCTTATAAGGAGAGAGAAGAAAAGGAAAAAACGGAGAGCTAGTAGTACCAGTCGTTTACGCCTCTCTTCTTTGGCTTTGTCGTCATTGATCCCAACTATGAGCTTCAGATACTGAATAGCTGATTAAAAAAAAAAAAACAAACAAAGAGGACATGTCATTCTATATAACTCAATTCAACAATAATAAGGACTAGGAGAACGATAATGTACATGGTATTCCAGAAAGAGAAGTTAAATGGAGTTTCAGAAGGCGCAGAGCTTCCTTTGGCGTATGATCATGTAGGTCTAGAGACATCATTTCCTCATCTCTGCAGTTAAATTGGGTATTGTCACAAGTTAAGATAACATTCTGGGTAGACTTTGCGTGACTTAAAATGATGAAAGAAAGAAACAAAAGAGTTCAACTAACCTGGTTTCAACAAGCTTTTCAGAAGACCTATCATTTGCTTCCCGGGCCTTCTCCATATAAAAGTGACCCTAAATGCCCCCCCCCCCCCCAAAATGAAGCAAATTACAACACGGTCAACAAGCAGTAATTGTTTTGAAGTTAAGGGAAAGCCAGTGTCTCAAGAATGTACAATATAGTAAGCCACAGAGATAAAACTAAAAGAGTTCATATATGTCATCACACGAGGCAAATCTCACAAGATTATATGAACTGCTTCCAACCTGACCACAGATATCTATAATGGGTATAAGAAGAAGTTGGAACGTGAAAAATAATACCTTTTCCAGAAGCTTGTTTGATTTTCCAGTATTCCCTATAGCATAAGCCTCAGCAGCCTGCCAGGCAAATGGAACAATTAAATCCAAATCACAATTTATAAACCACTGGAGCACTTAAAAAATACACTCAATAGATTGTAGGGGTTATCAAATTTACAGATTTATAGTACTCTTTCATTGTTATCCAGTTCTCTTTGACAGCTTTCCGTAAGATCTCATAGCCATCCTCTGGGTCTTCATCTTCTATTCACCAATCGCCCATGTATGCCAAAAGCATTCACGTTAGGGAAAAAACTAAGGACAGTTAAAAACAAAAGATGATAATAGACTTGCATAATTCCCGTTCAAATCATACTCCGTATAAAGAAAAATACGAACAAAGAGTCAAAAATATATATATGAATACATAATAGGTGTCAAAGAATCGATAAATCTTTGGGGTAATTTACAGCCATTGCAAAATTACCCAAATAAATTAGAACCATCTTGGTCCATGAACCAACCAAACATAGTCTATATTAAACTACACAAACTTAAATATGACTTGTCCCAAAGATATCCCTCTTTGGGCCTACGCTTAAGCATAATGGTGACAGATTTATAATTCCTGACATGAATTATCTATAGCAGAGTGTAAGAAAAACCAATGCTAGAATTCATTACACGCTCTCAAGCTCTTCAGATACTTAAAAATCAGAATTCTTTTGGAGCTTAGGAATGCTAAATGTAGTATCTCAAGCAAGAGAAAAAACTTCAAGATGCTTAAGAGAACAATGAATGTGAAGTTTCAAGTGTTTACCATACTTGACAGCTTCTAGCTTTGCAGTCGGAATCTCACATTCTGAAATTGTATCTTTTAGAGGTTCAAGGACTGGTTTCCCGAATGTTCTTGTTCTCTTTACTTCTCTCCTAGGGAATATTTTTCTTGGCACCTCTTCCAATCTGCCTGGAACAGTAAACAGTGCTTGCAAAACTTCTTTCTGGAGATCGTATCTGTCTATTCTTCCTTTTGAAAGTTCTGACCCTTTTCTAGAACCAGCTTCGCCGCTGTATAGTATGAATGTAAGACAAATGTGACTTACCATCCAATATGAATAGATGTCCAGACTTAAAGAAACACATCGGCAATAGGATTCTTGTCTTCAGCATTACGCACTCAAGAAAGTCTAAGACACTATCAACTGAAAACGTACCTTTCAGCGGAATCCCTGTCCCATGAGGTTTCCTGGCACTGAAGAGTCTCCTTTCCTTTGCCCTTGAGCTGCTAGAAGAGAGCATATTAAGAGAAAGATAAAGATAAAGAGCTAGAAAAAAAAAAGAACTGGACATTTTCCTAGTCTGCCTCTTAGCAAGTAACTTGGGTAAGAACCATCAGAACATGGTTTACCGCTGCAAAAGCTAAAGTGTTTACACCAAACAAATTCATAATTTTGGGGAAGGAGTTGAAAGGCTAAACTGAACTGGAAAACATAAAAGGGCAAACCCCAGTGCGCCGCGCTCCCCGCCAAGCGAGGGTTGGGAGAGGGAACCATTTGCTAGAGTCTTCCCCTGACAATTGCCAAGAGGTTGTTCGCCAAGGTTCGAACCCATGACGTTATGATCACCAAAGGAGCAACTTAACCGTTGCGCCAAGGCTCGCCCTCTGAACTGGAAAACATAGTGATGATATTTTTTTTCTCGTAAGAACAACTTTAGGAAGAAATAGCCTGATTGGTGGTTTTACAATGACAAGTGCATTAGGGCCATCCCGTCATGAATTATCATCAATCACCAGAACGTTAAGTAATATACAGAATTTACGTATGCTTTTAAGGTTGTAATGCAGAGAGAATAGGAATTGTAATCTCAGAAAGAAAAAGATGGAGAGATAAAGAGAAGAGGGGGTAGAAATGGTTAATGTCTGTATACGGTTGACAGTAGTCGGCAAACAGGAGCCTTCTACATCTAAACCTGGTTTACTTTGGAGTGATCACAGGAATAATTATGGAACTACAGTAATTTGGTTTCCTTGAAAAAAAATTGCTTTCATCTTTGTGTCTAGAAAAAGACCATGAATGTGCTATGGGTAAAAGATTACGGGAGAAAGCACAAATTTGTGCTTCTACATTTTTCAGCATCATTAGTCAAATAAAATAATAATTACTCAAAACTTTGTTTAATTTGGGAAATTCCTTTGGCTATTTAAATCAATTAAGACCTATAAATGTGATTCAGCAACAGCAATAATTTTCAGTTTTTATTTTGCTTTTAACAATGAGAAAGAAGATTGCCATAAAGTCGCAAACCCACTTGTCGTTCACTCTTAACACATAGAGCTCACCTTTACACTTAAAAGGTCGTCTCCCATCTCTAAAGCGGATGCTGACATATCCAGAAGTTTCTCCATGCTCTGTATGTCATCAAATAAAAGAGAGTTTAAATAAAGTTACCATAGAGTAAACTAAAAACATAGTAATCAAGAGAAAATGATAAAAGGATGAACGATTGCAAGTCCGTAAACAGATTACACAAGAATTGGAAAATGAACACAGTCATTAACATAGTAATCACGAGAAAGGGATAAAAGCTTAAAACCTGTATGTCCGCAAACAGATTAGAATTTTTATTTTTTTTTAGATAAATATACTTAAAACAAAACATGTGTGAAACATCAGATTCAGGGGCACATTAGCTTTTGCAGAGCCTGGTGCCACCATAACTAGAGAATTCTTTTATTCCACCAATACGTTTTCAAACTGCCCAGTAGCCTTTTTAAAAAGTAAGTAGTACGCTGGCCCTTCCCTCCTTTCCCCAAATGTAGACATATCACATAGAAATTGTTATAAATGATTTTACACCATCCAACAAAACATAAACATGAAGATATGTAAGAACTCATAAGACTAAGATAACCACAAATTTAGGCACATTTTACCTTTTCTACATGGTAGCCACAAGCACCTGCAAATCAACATGATGCTCGTTAAGAGGAAATGACTTATGAAGAAAAGAAAAACAGAAAATTTTGTTTAAAATGTATAAATGGAAAGAATATAAGGTAGAGATTTGTCAACATGATTCCAAGATAATAACAGCAGAAGCAAACCTTTAAAATGCAATTTTTTTTTTCTTTCACGATGACATATGAGGATTCATGTTAGCCGACCCCGAATTATTTTGGGACTAAGGCTTTGTTGTTGTTGTTGTTGATGAGTTGGTAACTCAAGATGCTATTAAAGCTCCAGTTTAGCATGGTCATAGACTTAAGACTCCTGCTTGCATTTTTTAACCAAACTATCGCAACTGCACATGTCTGCTCGGTTTGGTTTTGTGATGCTCTGATGAGAGTAACACTCTAGTTGGATCCGTATCCAACAGAAACCATTTAAATGAATTGGTAACTTTACAAACATGAATTAGGTGTAGAGGCAAAACGAAATCAAAGATTCAAATACTGGGAAAACTTTAATATCTTATAACATACTCCCTCCGTCCCATTAGAAATCACTCAGTTACTGTACACGCGTGAATTAAGGAAAAAAATAATGATATAAATGTTGTGAGTGTAAAAGTAAAATAGGAGAGAGAATGAGTGGAGGGAATAGTAAATTATAATGGTGTTGTGAGTATTAAAATAATGTAGGAGAGAGAATGAGTGGCGGGACGGAGGGAGTATGAGTGAAGGAAATGGCTTTTAAAATCCAAACAGGGATTTCCAACCCCGATAAGTTTTACCCTACATGGGTAAGTAGCTAGTCTTAAAGTCCGAGGTTCCATCTCAAAACCAATTGCTTCTAAGTGACCCAAGATCTTTATATATTATAGGCAAGGTTTGTCAATTCCCGATGTGAGATAATATCTCTAACAGCTAGCCCAATGAAAAGAAATCTGATAATAGACATTCAAACAATAAGGAGAGATAAAAGATAACAGAACAAGACATTTGTTTATATTCTTTTTAGCTTCAGGAAATTAAGCATTTTAAGATCATTTAAGTAGAACTCTCTCTAAACCTAACTCGTCAACGTTTCAGAACCAAGGTGGTGAACAAAACTCAAGAGTTCTCTTCAATATCTAAGTCAGTGACCTTGTGAAGGTGTAACATTTTATTTCACTAAAGCCAAGAACATTCTACCCTCTTAAAATGTGGAACGTGTCAAGATCATACAAGCACGGAGTATTAATCATAATCAAAAGAGATTGCATGATATTCCATATGTCAAAATCATAAGTACCCACATCAATAGATTCAAACAGAAAAGCATGAATTCTAAAGTTTAGTTGGTAATTTAGTTGAGGACTCTTACCAAGGACTTCTTTGATTACATTCCTGTCTAGTTGAAAGCCATTTCCAAGCATTGAAAACAGAAAATTCTCAACATTAGTTTGCATGATTTCAGCATTATCTGATGGATCCTTCTCTTCCCAAATCTCGGATTCTGGAAATTCGCTTGAGATCAATTTCAGTGGTTTCTTTACTTTAGAAGCTTCATGAGTAGAAGGCTTTGACCGAGCATATTGAGCGCCAATTACACCTGAAACAGTACCCATTGATGCTGAACATTTTTTTGGCTTAGGTGCATAGGAGTATATTTCTGTATGGGGCTTCCTCAATTCAGTGTCACCATCCAACTCATCTTTGGATTCAGAAGTGGAAGAGCCAGAGGAGCTTCCCTGCAGATTACATAGTATTTCACCTGCCGTGTATACATCACGGCCTGCTTGACAATAAGCAGAGGCTATATCCTGAAGAGAAACTACAGAGCCAAATGCATGAAGCAACTGCTCCAAGTTTTTGGTGTCATCATCAGAATATAACATGTTTGAAGAAGGTGATTCCATTTTCATCCTGCAATGCACAGAAAAATATATAGTTCTTGTAATAGTAGGGGATTAATCATTTTTTCAGATAACCAATCAGCGGCAATGGTTTACTGAATGGACTCAAATCCCAACGGTTAACGAATACTGATTTGTTTAAAGGTGGAAGCAACTTTGTGACACCAGTTGCCATTGACACCAGGCAAGAATATGCAAACAAAGGGGAATAAGTCCATGTTAGGCATGACTAACGCACAAAAATTATCATCCTTCAACTGAACTTGCATAGCACAATGCCCGATTTAGAGTGCCTTCTCTTCGTTCATCCATAAAAATCAATTTCAAATACAGCCAAAACATCTTAAATTAGTCCATTTTACACAGGAGTCACTCAATTCACGATTCAAAGGACTGGAGTAAGTAACTTATAACCAAATACCAATATGCCTCATCACAGAGTAGGGAACTTGCATTATGAAGAATATTTAATCAAAAACCAGTTAACATCTAGATTTCTGAGTAAACACCCAAACTTAACCAAAAAAATTATGTGAAGAAAGTAATCAGTCTTCAAACAATGTCCTAATCAGTGGCGGATGTACATTGAGCTCAGATGGGTCACTTGACCCCCCTGAATTTTCCCTTTATTCAACTTTGGTCCTTTAGGTTTTTGTGAAAAAGCTATATTTATCTCATTTGACCCCCCTCAAATTTTATAGTTTGACCTCCCTCAAAGTTGTGTATTTATAATTTATACCCTCTTTATCCCAAAATGAATGTTTCTACTTCAAATTTCATTATATACTTGCAACATCAAAAGTTTAAGAAAAAGATAGCAAAAATACTTATACTACATTAAATTTTATAAAAATAGTTTAAAAAAAAAACATCTTTCAAAGATAAATAAACATTCATTTTGGGACGAAAGAAATAGTATGAACATTTTCTCCCCCAATTTTAAAACAAGCCTAAAATTATCTAGTTATTATTTGAAAAAGAACAAAAATAATGCTTGAAATAGAGATTTGAAAATATTACGATGCTCAAATACTTGTAACTATATACTCCCTCCGTCCAGGCCCAAATGTCCCAACTTTCCATTTTGGGCGTCCCATTTAAAATGTCTCAACCCAAAAAAAGAAAGTTTTTTTCACTATTCCACCTACTCATTCTCTCTCCTACTTTACTTTTACACTCACAACATTCTCTCTCCTAACTATTCCTCCCACTCATTCTCTCTCCTATTTAATTTTTCATACTCACAACATTTAAACTTTTTCTCTTTCTTACATCACTTTCCTTAATTCCCGCGCCGAACCCATTTTGGAACATTTGGGCCGGGACGGAGGGAGTATTTAATTACTTGTCTATAAATGTCTGAAACTTTAAACTATAGTTCTCCTCAACTACTACTCTCTATCTCTCCCAAAATAAATAATAAAATTTTAATATTTCTTTTTTCTGGTGAAACTTAATTAGATTTTATTTTTGTATTTATTATTGACTAGTGACTCGTTTAAATTTTGTGACTTAAATTTCACCCTTAAGGTTGGGACCCTTACAAGAATCATATACTCCCTCCGTCCCACGTAAGTGTGGATTTCTTTCCTTTTTGGGACATCCCACATCAGTGTGGACTGTCAAAAATGGTAAAGAATATTCACTATTCCACCCACTCATTCTCTCTCCTACTTCACTTTTACACTCACAACATTCTCTCTCCTAACTATTCCTTTTCCTCCCACTCATTCTCTCTCCTATTTAAATTTTCATACTCACAAACACCTCCTCCACCTATTTCTCTCTCCTACTTTTCCTTAATTCCCACACCAAAAAGTAGGTCCACACTTACGTGGGACGGAGGGAGTATACTTTTATTATCATTGTTGTTATTTGAACCCATAACTAGGCGAAATAGATTATATGCATCATTAAAATCTTAGGTTTTCAATATGTGATTTTTATTTTTTTCTATAACCACAAATTTGACCCCCCCCCCTCACTAATGAATAGTAGGCATCAAACAATCGTGGTGATCGAACTACTAAATCAAACAGTACAACACGCATAAGACCGAAAAGGCTGTACAAAATAACAATTTTTCCAGGACTGACTAGATTGAATTCAAACCAAGGGACATTGTAAAGGGAATCTGATGAGTGCGTGTTCATGTGTGTACACTCACATAGTTGGCATAGAACGGAAATGTGAGTTCGTGATAATAGAGACGCCATGTATAATCGAAACACAAACTATCAAATAGACATCAATGGTGCGTCTGCAAAGCATATACTAAAAATGGAAATGTGGTTGAACAATTAATCATTTTTTTCTAAGAATTTTTTCGTCTCATATCATCTGATCAACACGGTGATCGTGATGAAAAATAAAAAGCTAGCTTAAGGACGACAATACGACATACCAATGGCGGAAGAGGGTTGTTCTTCTGTGTCTCTCTAGAGCTTTCTCTCTCTAGAACTTTCTCTCTCTAAAAATCACTTCTTCAGTAAAGGGAATAGAGAAATTTTGCTGAATCGGGTATTTATAGACATTGTTCGTCGCTTTTCTCGTGCTCTAGGTTCATGTGAATTGCAAAGCAATTTTTGAAAACAGTCCCGCAAAGTTGACTTGTACCTTGACTCTTTTTTTTTATTATTTGATTAAATTTTAACCAAAATTAATAAAATTGCATTTTAATAAAATTATAAAATTCATAGTTTATATAACATAAAAAATCTATACTATAGTATATTAAAGTAGGCGAAAATGATTATGGGCATGACACTTCATCCAGTTTTCGGTTTATCTTGATTCTTAGCCTTCCACATCATCATAGCCTATGACCTTTGAGTTTTCGCTAATTAGTTGAAAATAATAGGTATTAACAATAGGTATGTGAATGTGTATAAACTAATATGTATAACAATAGGTATGTGAATGGGTATAAACTAATAAGTATAACAATAGGTATGTGAATGAGTATAAACTAATAGATATATACCAAATGATATGCAAATGGGTATAAACTAATAGATATATACCAAATGGTATTCAAATGGGTATAAAGTAATAGATATATACCAAATGGTAATATTTAAAAGGAATCAAAGTATACTCTTACATGAATATATATAGAATTCTTATCTAGGTACATTTGTCATTTAATGAAGATAATAAATTATGCTATTTAAAAGTCATTTACAAGAGACTCTTCAAATGAAAGGAGTTATTTGCATACATTATACCAAAGGTCACATAATTATTGAAAAATCCAAGTAAGTTATATGTATCGATAAATGAAAGGTTGTCAAAACATTTAAATAGACTTTGAACTTTATTATACATGGAACCTCATGAATATACGAAGGGTTTTTTTTTTTAACTTCAAAAAATATTATTAAATATATACTATAGTATATTAAAGTAGGCGAAAGATATTTTGGGAGTGACACGTCATTTAATTTTAGATTTCTCTTCCTTCTTAACCTTCCACATTGTACTTATTATGCATTGTACTTATTATGAGTAAATGTAATATCATCTCATTAATATACTCTTTATCTATTAAAATATGTAATTACTAGGTTTATATAGTAGTATATAACATGAAGTATTACAAATTATATATTCTCTAATTTATTATCAGAAATGGGAGGGGTGGGGGAATATGAAAAGTCGTGAACACGAAAAGTTTTGTACAATCTTAAATTCATAGGCTCAATAATTTGAAGAGTCACACAACATAAATTTGTGTACATTAAGAGACGTTAGTGACTACAATTGCTAGATTCTCCTCTTTCCAACCCAACCCAACCAATTTTATTTTTTAGCATGAATTTGTTATTTTCTTACATTTAGATTATTTTGGATTTTTTGTTGTTATTGTTGTTTTTTTTTTCGTAGTAACCCAACCATTTCTATATTCCAGCATGAATTTGATATTTCTTTTAAATTTATCTTATTTTGGATTTTTTTTTATGTAGGTAAGCGCTCATGAAGAAATGAAGAAGAAGTAGAAGATCTATTGCGACCTCCTATAACTAGGAAAGGCTAACTAAATGTGCTTTTTGGTATTGCTGATACGATTAATGTCAATAAACTATCTTAATTTTGCCTTCGTTTTCATTGTTTTTTTTGTGTCATAACAACATGATTTTTATTGCTCTCTTGATTTTATTTCGCATGATTAATTTTGACTTTTAATTTTCAAATTATTATTTAAGTCATTTTCTGTATATTGATTTTTACATAATTTTGAATAATTTTTTTTTTTTGTTATTGATTTATAGATCTGATTGAATATAAAGTAGTCAAAATTTTTGTCATTTTTTATGTTGTATCAAAAGTTACTGAATAATGTAAATTTCAAATTATGTTTAATAATAATGGGAACTTGAGGGAAACTTATCAAGAAAAGATACTTTGATCAAGTTTAACTTCTACACACACAGGTAATACTTATTCATATCTTTTAAAAATTATTTGCGTTAAATAAAATTTTTGAGTCGACGGTTTATGCATAAGTGAATCAACTATTGCGTATTATTTTTTAATATTTTTTTGTTATTCTAAACTTTAAGGCAATAATATTTAAATTTCAATCTTCATATGACTGACTGGAGAAGAAGAGAAAGGAGTAGGTCAAAAGAATCTAAATTCAAACATTTTTGTTCGATGTCTGATAGCAAAAATCACGGCAGCAATAAAAGGATTTTTTTTCTTTCTATTTTTGTGTTAGTTCAACTTTTATTTTATTTTGCTACATTACTTCCTACAACCGAAATGAATGCTTAATTTCTTATTGAATTAAAAGAGAAAATTGACATTCATTTTGGTTTGAGATGGAGGTAGTTGATTTGAAAATGTATAATATATGAATGGAAAATATTGAAAATGTATATTATATTCATGAAAATTAGATTCGTGGAGGAAAATGTATCTTCAATCAACATATGAATAAAGAAGAATGTATAGATATCCATCATGAAAATAGTAATCTTCTGTACTATCATTTCAATATCGGTTTTTTTTTTTTTTGCTTGTGAAGTCATAATCTATTGAAGGTTTATCTTCATTTTTTTTGTTGGTCCCAAAGGTACAACAAGGGTATAGAAAATAGCTAGAGGGGGGGTGGTGAATAGCTATGAAAACTTTTTCTATCCCTTTTGAAAATATTCAACCAAGGCTTACTAACTTAGCTGTGAGGTCAATTTATGAGTCACAACTAAATAGTAAAATGCACAGCGGAAGTTTAAAATAATAAGAGAAAACACTTGCATGAGACTCCTCTTTGTAGTTGATTTCATTTTATTTTAATGTACTTCACAATTAATTGATATTAATATGAAAATATATATTATAAAAACAATTAATGTGGTATTAACTAAAGAAAATCTTCCAAAAAATGACTAATAATAAATTAAAAAGTATCCCGTGCGTAGCACGGGTTTCATCCTAGTACTAACAATTAAAAATCCTTCGTTATGCATCCTCTAAATATTAGTAGTATATTTCTTCTTTCAAAAAAGAATCAGAAAAATTTGGGAAAACCTGTTTCTCCATAAGTTATAAAAAGTCATTTTTTAAATATATCGACTTGGTGTTTTAAAGTCTAAACTCACTGTTTTAAGGCCTAAACTTGCTATTTTATTTTCTAGCTTAAATTCACGACAAAAACTCATGTGAGAACATCACTACCCGTCTCATCCATGAGACGGGTCGGATCCATGACCATAACCCGCCCCAACCCGCCCCAAGAATACCCGTCTCTCTCTCTCTCTATACGCAATAACCGTCTCTCTCTCTATACGCAACGCAATAACAGGATCCCCTCCCCAATCTCTTCTCCGGCCAAACCCACCATTAAACCTCTCCCTCACACCCCCAATCAATCGGCGACCTCACCCAAACCAAAACCGCACCCAATTCCACCTTCAATCGAACAACAACATAGCTCCCTCTCTCCAAACCGAACGACGAGACCCCCCTGTCCAAAACCTATTTTCCGGCAACCTCCCTATCAATCTCAATCAATTCCTCACTTCGATTCAGCTGGTGATTGAGGGAGAGAGGGTGCTTAGGACGCCATTAGAGAGGGAGAGCTTTGAGGAAGACGATCTAGGGAGCCGGCCATGGTGAGATCTCTGTTGAGAATCGATTGGGGAAGAATTGGTGAGGAAGGTCGTTGGTTTTTGGGGAGCTAGAGGAAGATGATTAGGAAGTGAGAGTTGGTGAGGACGCCATTGGCGATTTAGAAAGAGGGAGCTAGGTAAACGCCATTGGCGTTTAGAGAGAGAGAGAGAGAGAGAGAGAGAGAGAGAGAGAGAGAGAGAGTAGTGAGATAGTTGTGTTGTGCCCAAATTTTTTTTTTTTTTTTAAATTTTGTTTTTTTTTTTCGATTTGTGAAAAGTAATAGTTACTATAACATAATGTAATAATTGTATTCATATAAAGTAATAGTTTGTATTTGTAAAAAGTAATAGTTACTATAACATAATGTAATAATTGTATTCATATAAAGTAATAGTTTGTATTCATATAAAGTAATACATATATACAGAAAAGTAATGGTGATTTTTTTTTAAATTTTTAAATTTTGTTTTTTTTTTTCGATTTGTAAAAAGTAATAGTTACTATAACATAATGTAATAATTGTATTCATATAAAGTAATAGTTTGTATTTGTATGAAAAGTAATAGTTACTATAACATAATGTAATAATTGTATTCATATAAAGTAATAGTTTGTATTTGTGAAAAGTAATAGTTACTATAACATAATGTAATAATTGTATTCATATAAAGTAATAGTTTGTATTTGTATTCATATAAAGTAATACTTCTCATTTGTTTAAGTAATACTTCTCATTTGTTTAAGTAATAGTTGGTATTGCTATAAGTAATAGTACTACACTTGTGAAGTAATAGTGTTATTTTTTTTTTAACTAAAAATAGTTTTAGGAACTTTTTTCATTTTGAGTAATACTTCCCATTTGTTTAAGTAATAGTTGGTATTGCTATAAGTAATAGTACTACACTTGTGAAGTAATAGTGTTATTTTTTTTAAACTAATAATAATGTTAGGAACTGTTTTAATTTTGAGTAATACTTCTCATTTGTTTAAGTAATAATTGGTATTGCTATAAGTAATATTACTTTTTTTAAACCACTGAATAGTCGAAAAAATAATATAAAAACTAAAAAAAAAAGCATAAAGAAAAAAATAATAATAATAAAAAAATAACAAATCCTAGTACATAATAAAAAAATAATAAAAAAAAGCATAAAGAAAAATAATAAAAAAAGCAAAAAGAAAAAAATAATAAAAAGAAAAAAATTAATAAAAAGAAAAAAATAATAAAAAAAAAGCAAAAAGAAAAGAAATAATAAAAAACTAGAAAGAGAAAGTACTCATAGTAATTTTCCATTTCCATGTAAGGCGGTACATGTAGATGGTGGGATGGGGCACTGTACGTGACCCTTTTGCTTCTTTGATTTACTGTTTGAGTCATGGGTCTGGGCTTTGGGTTATTTCGACCCGTCTCATCCATGAGACGGGTCTTGTTGTTCTCACAGGAGACTCTCTCTAAATTCACTGTTTTAACGCCTAAACTCACTATTTTATTTTCTAGGTATTTTAAGACATAAACTCATTGTTTTAAGGTCTAAACTCGATATTTTTAAGGATGAAAAATGGGCTTTTTATAACTTATTAATACTCCCTCTGTTCCAGGTGAGTGTGGACTTATTTCCTTTTTCGTCCGTCCTTGGTGAGTGTGGACTGTCCAAAATGGCAAAGAATTTTTACTAATCCATCCACTCATTCTCTCTCCTACTTTACTTTTACTAACACCAATCAACTTACTATTCCTCCCACTCATTCTTTCTCCTATTTAATTTTTCTTATTCACAAACACCTCCTTTCACTATTTATCTCTCTTAATTTTTCTTAATTTGTGTGTCAAAATATTTGATTCACACTCACCTGGGATGGAGGGAGTATAGTTCAATGTACTCTACACTTGTAATATTGCAATTTTTAAAAAATTACCTTCTTTTAGCAATGCAAATGAACATTTTATATGAAATATTTAGCAGAATAATCGATTTTAATATAAAATATGAGTTGTTAATTTAAGAGTTATAAAAACGTTTTGTTTATCATTTTAGAGTCAAGCTTCTCGGTTTTATCGAACTTGTAAAATGAAAGTACCAAATAGCATTTACTGAATAGTTAACCAACTGTCAAAAGGACTTGTGTCCAATCTGCATATCGGATATATTTATATACAGGGATCTTAAATACAGGGATCTAATTTGTTCCATCGCTGCCCCTGCCCGTCTCGTGTAAGTCTACCCGAGATGTCCTCTTACATCTCGGGTAGACTTACACGACATATCTCGGGTACATTTACACGAGATTTATGTCGTGTAAGTCTACCCGACAGACAAGAGGACATCTCGGGAGACCGGGCACGAGATATGCATCGAGGCTAATGTTTCACTTCAAAGACAAGGAAAAGCTAACAAGAGACTGAACTTGGAATAAAATTTGATTGTGAATGTGATAGGACATCTCCACAAAAACCATGGGAGGGATGAATATACCATTACACGTATAGTATCGCCAAATTGTTTACGAAATGAAAGTGTTTACGAAACGAAAGCAATTAATTCAAACATTCATACAAAGTGGATAAATAAAAAACCATAACACATATACTATCCCAAATGTAATCTTTGTCTTCTTGCATCGCTGTCCTCCTCATATAGTCGTTGTACTACGATGTCCTATCTTGGTATGGGAGGTGCGGTTGCCTTGCGCTTGGATCACATTGGGACGTCCAAGGGAGCGGTGTTGGTGGAATGGGGTAATCATTGCCTAACATGTGAAGGCTGCAAAAGCATTAACGGTTAAATACAAGGCCATCAAATATAACGACTATAAGTAGGACAACAAAATATAAATAATATAATATAGATGATAAAGTAAAGTATCATACCGCTATAAAATGGGTGGGGACTTGTCCCAGCACTGGCTGTGTCCGTCGGTGGTTGTACTCCCGCACGTACGGTCACCGGAAGGCATAAGTTGCCACCGCTAGATCCGTACGAAATAAACGCCACGTTATACCTCGTGGCAATGATGTGCCCAACCTGCGGGAGCGTCATCCAATAATAGTCGGGCGCCCACGGTTCATAACAAGCAAGCTTACGTAACGGCTCCGATACCGGTATCCAAGATAGAACTCTCTCATAAAGCTCTTGGTGATCACGCACCTCTGTGTAACATTACGAGCGAACTCGGCCCCACGACTCCTCATCTCCGTATATTTGTAATGCTACGGCTCTATAGCCACAATGCCCATCTCCTTTGACGTTGGTGATGCCTCCAATATAAGGGATAATGAAAGGCGGAAAATACGCCAAGTACGCGGAGTCGTATATACTAGTGTGATTGGGATGTCCATTTCCCTCTCCACGTCCACGACCATGATCCCGTCCTCGACCCCCGTCCTCGACCTCGACCTCGACCTCGACCCCGTCCTCTCCCACGACCAGGAAGGAGCTAGCGGTGGATGAGACGTAGGAGTACTAGCGAGGGTTGATGGTGCTGGGTTTGGTAGGTGATTTCCGTTTGCGCGTGGAATCCAAACTCCCTTGGGTTGATGCCATGAATGCACATCTAGACCTGAAACAGGGAAAAAATAAAAAGAAGTGTGAGAAGCGAGTGTCAAATGTACAACAAACACCCAAAGATTTGAGGCATAATTTGCATGAAAATACATACCCTTTTCTAGTCGAGGGCGGTGTAGCGGGGACTCCATAAAAGTTGTTTGTATGCTCCCAGTTCGACGGTTCTCTTGAACTTCCGGGTCGGGGTTGATTCGCCTTTGAAGTATGATCTGGCTCGGAAGCAACCATCGCGTGGTGATTAAGCCCTTCTTCCATCTGCCATAATAACCTTCTCCTTACCGGTTCAGTCTTTGTCTCAACTCTAGCCAACACATCTCGAAAACCGTCGATATCTATAGAGGGATCCTCGGATGAACGGGTGTCCACTTCAATGTCCAACTTCTTCCAGAACTCATCAATCATGGAAAGCTAAATCCGTCCCCCACGCTCCTCTATATGTGAAATCTCATGGGAACAGGGAAGTCCATGTGTCCGCCGATGTAACACCCGCAATCGGCCTCATTGATGACATAACCGGGATACGACCATACTTGAGTGTGCGAATTCGAGACCGCTCCTTTCGATAAGATCCAAACCATGCATGCGACACTCTAGTCAATAGGTTGCGAAACAGATTAAGTTTATCCAAATCAAGTGGAGTTCTGGTCTTCGCTCTATTCATAAACTGCTTGATATTTGTTAGCTGGATATGAAAGATTCTACGAGTCGTCTTGAAGATCGTGTCATAAGTAGAAGAAGCACTCTCCAATGCCTTCTTCAACCTGCTGCCACTGCGGGTCAGTAACTCGCCGAAAACCCGGAAAGTACTCGTATATCCAGGATATACGCGGACGCACGCTGGGCATCTGTCATGCCCCCTCTACGCTGAGTAAATAGGCGCTCGACCTCCCTCAATGAGTACCCAGTGCCGATCAACTGGAGGTGGCTACGGATGCCTGCCGGATAGGTCAGCGGGTCCGGATACCGAACAGTCGGCTACACGGGCGATACTGTAAAATGAAAATGAACATAAACATTTCAGTACAAGAGATGAATTTATAAAAATAAACAGTAATGCTGACATGAATGTAGACAGTTCATATAGGCTTGATACAATAACAATTTTTAGAATTTTATTTGGATAATTATTTTTTTGTTTAAATTACTCGGTCAAAGTGAACTCAAGTTGACCAAAATCCTAAGTCGTGCGGGACGGAGTGTAGTATATAACAACAACATACCTAGGATATGAAAGACGTCATGCAGCGTGATCGTCATCTCCCCCCCAGGCATATGGAACGAGTTAGTCTCAGGAGACCACCGTTCCAAAAATGCCGTAGCGCGCATGGTTCGGCCTACGAATGACCGCACCGTGCAGCTGCTGGAGGCCCGACGCATCCACGAGGGCCGGCCCGGGCTCTATCGGCAGCCGGATGCGCATCACGGTCGAACCTGTTGATTCGAAACAAAAAATATAATCAATTCTCGAGAAAAGCAGCATGGGATAAGTAAAGGAATATTTACGGTGTGTGTGTGGTATAAATGACTTCAAGATTTTAAACATATCACATTAATTAGTAGCTTACCTATCCAGATGCGTCAGTCTCGTCTGGAAAGTCACTAATGACTCACTAATGGAGTCACTCCAAATCTGTCCGGCTCGGTGATCACCGAACCCGTATAGCAAGGAAACATCCTCTGGGCCACCACCAGGGTCCCTCTCAAGCTGCCATGATGGTCGCCCTCCACACCCTGCCTCCTCCCCCGTCCCCGCCCGATAGCCACAACCTGACCCCGCCTCCTCCCATGTCTCGGTGGTCTAGGAGGCTCTACTATATCCTCCTCCTCCTCCCGCTCCCTCCTCCACCTCCTCCTCACCTCCACCTCCACCATCATCATCATCTCCATCTCCACCTCCACCTCCACCTCCACCTCCACCTCCACCACCGTAACTATCACTCTCCTCCTCCCCATCGAACTATCCTCCTCCTCCTCCCCATCGAACTATCCTCCTCCTCCTCCCCACTATCCCTATCGACCGCCGCCTCCTCCTCCCCGCTCATCATCACCGTGGCTCCCTCGTGCCGGCCTTCCTCAGGTTTTCTTCTCTCTCCAAACGCTTATCGGCCTTCCTCTTTCTAGCCGAAACGGTCATAGGTTCACGTGCCTACAAAAAACACAAATAAGAGAGAGACAATACATTAGAGACATCTCGTGTGAAACCACTCGAGATGCATCTCGAGTGGGTTTATACGAGACATCTCGTATAAACCCACTCGAGATGCATCTCAGTGGTTTCACTCGAGATGTCCCATTAAAACCCGGTTCATTGCTACCGGTTTATGCCAAAACTTGGATTCAATTTTAAACAATCTAACACAAATCAACAACAACGGTGGGATGACATCTCGAGTGAAACCACTGAGATGCATCTCGAGTGGGTTTATACGAGACATCTCGTATAAACCCACTCGAGATGCATCTCGAGTGGTTTCACTCGAGATGTCCCATTAAAACCCAGTTCATTGCTACCCGGTTTATGCCAAAACTTGGATTCAATTTTAAACAATCTAACACAAATCAACAACAACAGTGGGATGACATCTCGAGTGAAACCACTCGAGATGCATCTCGAGTGGGTTTATACGAGACATCTCGTATAAACCCACTCGAGATTCATCTCGAGTGGTTTCACTCGAGATGTCCCATTAAATTAGGTTTAAGTTTACCTTCTTTACGGGCACGGTCGAAGAGGACGCTCCGCGACGATTACTTTGGCGGTAGCGTCGGCTCCGGTGCGGCGGGGTTGGGGCGGATTTTTACTCTCACCATTATCGATTTTTCCTTTTTCCGTTGTTGCGAGTCGATTGAAATCGCCTTTCTCTCGTTCGTTCACAGAGAAGAGGGAGAGTCTGAGAGAGAGAGTGTTTGAAATGATAAAAAAAAAAAATTGGTATATAAAGGGGCAAATTAGTAATTTCCCGGGATCCCTGTATTTTAAACTCCCTGTATTTAGAATTTGCCCTGCATATCGAACAAATTTAAGTCTCTCAGTCGTGAAAATTTAAGTCTCTCCGTCGTGTATAGGTATTGGGTTCAATACCCCCAATAAAATTGATATTAAGTGGTTAGAAATTTAAAAAAAAAATAGTTACCCCAACTATAATATTGTCGAGAGTCTAAATTGTTTTCTTTAGTAACTACCTGCGTCAATCGTCATACTTTCAAACAATTTTCCACCTAGATACTCATAAATGTAGATACACAAATTTGAATTAAATTTGAATTTCTTTAATCTAAAATAAATATTATTAGTATGTTGGATGATCTCGGGTTCATGCAAAACTTAGTGTCATTTGAACTCTTACCAACCAAGGATAAAATTATAATTTTTATTATCTTTCATCAACTATCAACTGGGGAATCAATTGAAAAAGACTTACTGCTATAAAATTTGATCGCACCCGTTTCGAATTCTATCAACTCCTACGTCTCACCTTCGAAACAAAAGAAATAAAAAGTCGAAGAAAAAAACAACAATGAGAGAGGAGGTTGGAACGATCAACTTCCATTTCCACCATCATTTTAATTAGTTTTTAGTTAATCAAATTTGAGCATGTATAATCGGATTATAGTAAGATGATCAATCGTTTAGATTATTTTTCATAGGTGGATGGTCTCTGGTTGAAGATAGAGATCAAAAGACAATTATACTCATAAAGAATATTTGAACGAGTGAAATTATAACAAAATTAAAGAAAAAACAACAATGAGAGAGGAAGTTGAAACGAGGAATTTTTTCTCAAATAATACTTTTTTAAAATTTTATTTACCAAAATGACTTACTGTTCAAACTTTTTCCCAAAATGTCCCATTTTTTGAAAACTCGCTACACCGTGTAGCGAGTTTATAATTTTTCAATTAAAATCGCTACACGGTGTAGCGATTTTAAATTTACTAAATTTTATTTAATATTTATGCTTAAAAAAAAAAAAAAAAAAAAAAAAAAAACAAATTTGAAATCGCTACACGCACACTACTACTGATAATAATACTAATAATAATAATAATAAGTACTTCCTCCGACTCTAAATTACAAAATAATAATATAAAAATTATATATTAATAATAAAGAAAATTAAATATAAATATTATTTTTTCCATCTCAATAAATATTTTAAAAAATGTACTTCTATAAAAAAATATTTTTTATTTCAAAAATAAATATTTCTTTCGACTCAAAATGAATAACCAAAAAATAATACTACATTTTTTGTCCAAATAAATGAGCATTACTTCCTTGGTCTCAATGAATATTTTATAAAAAAATACTCTCATTTGCCTCAAAAATTAATATCATATTTTGAGACGAAGCACTAACATTACAAACATTAATTTTAGAGGCGAATGAAGTAGTATTAATTTTTAAAATATTCATTGAGATGAAGGAAGTAATGCTCATTTTTTTGAGATAAAAAATGTAGTATTATTTTTTGGTTATTCATTTTGAGTCGAAAGAAATATTTATTTTTGAAATGAAAAATATTTTTTTTATAGAAGTACATTTTTTAAAATATTTATTGAGATGGAAACTATTTAATTTTCTTTATTATTAATATATAATTTTTATATTATTATTTTGTAATTTAGAGTCGGAGGAAGTAATTATTATTATTATTATTATTATTAGTATTATCACCCCCTAGCGATTTCAAATTTGGTTGTTGTTTTTTTTTTTTTTTTTTTTTAAGCATAAATATTAAATAAAGTTTAGTAAATTTAAAATCGCTACACCGTGTAGCGATTTTAATTGAAAAATTATAAACTCGCTACACGGTGTAGCGAGTTTTCAAAAAATGGGACATTTTGGGAAAAAGTTTGAACAGTAAGTCACTTTGGTAAATAAAATTTTAAAAAAGTATTATTTGAGAAAAAATTCTTGAAACTAGCAACTAGTCCATTTCCACGCTCCATTTATCTAATCAGATTTAGTTTATGACATATTTAGTTGGAAAAGTCAAATTGATCAACGATCCTAATTAATTATTTTACAAATTGGTAGCTCGATTGAAGTCGAAACAAGTGTAAAAAAACAATTACACTCTTGATTATGAGTTGGTGATGCAGCAAAATAGCAAAATATGAGCGGTATCGGGGTACCTGATCAGTAGGAAACGCGGTGTTGAATTTCTGGATGAACGACGAATGGATTTGCAAAACAAACACCGTTAGGGCGCGGGAAGTTACCCCCGCGCAAACCCTCCGGCATGAGAATAAGCATCTGTATATATATGGAGATGATATAAATCGGGAGGGAAGGCGTATTATAGTATTGAGAGGGTGTTTTCATGTATCTTTTGTGTGAGGGGTTTGACCCTTATCTATAGCTTTCAAGTGGTGTGTCCTCCAAGAATAGGAGTTCCATATCTAACTTGTATTAGGAGAGCGAATCTTCGTCTAATTTAAGTTCCTTAGCTCGTTAGGAGTCCGTTTCAAATAAGACTTCTTGAGTTGAGAATAAATCCCTATTGGATTAGGATTATGTGTGCTAATCGCTTTCCTTATTTTTAGGGGTATTTAATAGGCGGAGAATTATATCCCGCTCAGTGACCCTCAACTTCCTTGCTTGCATCGAAGTAAAAGAAGGAAGTTTAGTCTTTGTCTGAGAAGTCGTACCCTAAGGTCGATTTTGACCTATGTTTGGGTGCGAGCTATGAACTCGCCTTAAGAGATGGTCATTTCACCCATTTTAGTTGCGAGCTTTGTAACTCGTTTTTGAATGTTTGTATGTTGAATACTCGTCAAGTGTCAAAACAATTTTGGGAAGCCGAGGAAGCTTGTTCGGTCTTCAACGCTTGATAATTTTTCCAGTTGGGTCATTAGGCCAAGGAGGGTTCCTTGGCATGCCTGGAGGATGCTTCTTTTATATCTCTCTATGACGAGGAAGGTGACTCATACATAGGCCTATGATGGGTCTACCGGTAGTCGTTAGAGTCGAGGGGTTTTCTCGTCAAGACGTTAGGCTTTCTTCTTTTTCATCTACTTATGCTGAGGAAGATGACTCGTACATAGATTTTAGACGGTTTTCCGCGTTAGTCGTTGAGTCGAGGGGTTTCCTCGTCGTGACGTTGGAATTTCTTCTTTTTCATCTACTTATGCCGAGGAAGATGACTCGTACATAGATTTTAGACGGTTTGCCGCGTTAGTCGTTGAGTCGAGGGGTTTCCTCGTCGTGATGTTGGGCTTTCTTCTTTTTCATCTACTTATGCTGAGGAAGATGACTCGTACATAGATTTTAGACGGTTTGCCGCGTTAGTCGTTGAGTCGAGGGGTTTCCTCGTCGTGACGTTGGGCTTTCTTCATTTGAACTAGTTCGTCTACGTCCTGCAGCTCTTCCTTGTCTCAAGTCAGGATCGGGCCGATCGGCCCCCGAGTTCTGGCCGCCGACGAGATGAGGGGCTAAATCTGGGACGGGCAGAACTGTGTCATTGTTGTCATCTTTGTGAATGTCTAGCATCTCAATCTGAACTAGTTCGTCTACGTCCTACAGCTCTCCTTGTCTTATGTCAGGGTATGGCCGCTGACGAGATGAGGGGCTAAATCTGGGACGGACAGAACTGTATCATGAACGTCTGGTATCTCAATCTGAACTAGTTCGTCTATGTCCTGCAGCTCTCCTTGTCTCAAGTCAGGGTATGGTCGCTGACGAGATGAGGGGCTAAATCTGGGACGGACAGAACCGTGTCATTGTTTCGCCAAGTCAATGTTGACTTTATTGATTTTTGATAGCGCCAAGTCATTGCTCAGTCTGATTGCCGAGCTTGATCATTATAAACTGTTTATGTTGGGATCAATGAAATTGTTCGAACAAGGCACCTACTGCTCGATTTTCTCGTCACTGAATTGAAGGCCGAACCGAGCCCGCAATCTGTTCGAGAAAAGTCCTCAAGTAAGAGTATTGGCAAATTTTTCGCTATGTCTGCGAAATCTACCTCAGATTGGAAATTCTTCGCACAATCAGAAAGTCCTTCATATAGCTTACCCATAGCCTTCAAAAGCCTCTCAACAGATTGAACAATGTCTGTGTAGAGAGTACCATTTCTAACAATACCATCTTCGGACTCACCGAAGAGAGGCGAGCCAAGAAAACACTTTAAGGAAGTCAGAGTTGAATTCGTGCCATCAAAGAAGTTCGCGCCAGGCCACATCTGATATCACTCGAGCATTTTTTGATGATAGCAAAATCCAGCAAACTTAACATGTAACTGCCTATTTTTGAAAAAAATGGTGATACTTCTCTTAACCTTGTCACATATGAACCATGCATAAAATTAGATAGAAGAGCACATATGAACACAACATCTGAGAGAGGCGTATTCTCGACTGGCTTATTGACAATGGCATCAAGAATGGAGGTCACCATCACGTGAAGCAATCGATCTCTAATTTGTTGGGGAAGTTGTACATGCTGATAGTATTGAGAACGGGTTATCTCAGCACAAGAATCAGAATAGACTTCAGCCAGGACTTCCACAGAGCAATCAAATAGTTCATCTGCACTTTTTACCTCTATTTCTGCTTCCTGTACAGAGCCCTCTGCAGTACCTGAAGCACCTCCAAGAAAGAGTGCCCCAAAAAGTCCATGTTCAAAAAGTGGGACAGAATAGAACCGGTAGAAAGCACGAAAATCGCTGCTGGAAGTAATATAACCATTTGCTTATCGAACAGACAATGTTCCTTCCAATTGAGCTTTTTCAGGAAGACAGACAATAGTGGACCGGATCTTTTTCCGGGTTCATGCTCCCTTTATTCATAGGTGCCTCGCATATGTGAAAGAAGGCCATTAGAGATACATGGAGTACAACTTATAAACAATATATTTAAGCATGTTGTGATACTACACATTCAATTCAAGATTGAGTTCAAAAAATAAGGTGTAGATATGAAAACAATACACCTGATCATGAGTAAAATAGGATTGTTTTATGATCTGTGCTGGGGCATAAACTGCAAAGAAGAGGAATGGTGGTTCTGCTGACAGAAAGCTGACCTTGGGATGAATCATTCGAGGTTTCAACAGATACTTCTTGGATTCTCACGTTTGCTGAGTTCCACAAGACCCATATTCCTCCAAACAATCCCTGAGAAGGCACTACGATCCAGGCAACTTCTTAATGATTTTTGATGCATGCTCCATGTTGGTCCTTGTAATTCAGTTCGAATCCTGGAGCCGTGTGGTCTCTGTTTGGTCTACCAAGTTGATATTGGAGGCTATTTCTAGGCCCTCTAATCGAGCTCGGAGGTAGTGGTCCTTTATAGAAGCGGATTTGGTCAATGCTTTTTGTTCTACAAGCTTGCTCATGCTAGTTGTCCTATTGTTTGGCGTGAGAGCTGATTTTGTGTTTTCCTTCGGCAAGTTAGGTAAATATGCATGTAACTCGCTGGCCCAAGGTCGGCTATGCTCAGTTTGCAACTTGCCACGGCATTGCCTGGTGCGAGTGTTTCTGTGTTGATGTTGATCATGTTTGTTTGTTCGCACATGGATGCTAGACCGCTCGATGTGGGACTTCAAGTGGGGTTTGCTTTGTTAAGCCACTTTGTTTTCTTTTCCTGCAAGTGGGATGGCCTCGAGGCATCCACAACAATTATGTTAAATGATACAATCACTTAAGCACTAAGCAAAGCTGATAGGCAGATAATCAATATTAATTAAGCATGGCAGATTGTCAATTGTGTAACAGGATGATTTAACTTCATGCCACATAGCAGTAGTATATGGAGAGAGTACACCTGGTATGATCGGACGTTGGTATGATGTTTGCTACAAATGTCTGACGAGAATGCGTGTAAAGCTGACCAGAGATAGGTCGAATGGATCATCAGTTGGACAATTGCGGGCTCGTTGATGTATGGTTCGACTAGTGCTTGATGGTAGCAATTTCATGTATTCGTCCCTGTTTAGGTAGTAAAGAGATCTGACATTGTCCTCCGAGCATGGTCTGCACTTACTAATTGATTGAAGGGCATGCAAATCTGATGAATTTTGATATGAGAACTGCAATGATGTCTAATGCATAACCCTTTGATTCCTTTCCTTCTACAGATGAGGTCTACCGAATTCTCGCATTGGTTTTTTGCAGTAAAGTATGCCATATGTGTGATACTACAATCATGGGTTGCAATCCCATATTTTAAATCGTGCATTATTCTGCAGCAAAGAAACTCAATACAAGCAATCTGATTTTATTTTTTAACCATGGAATTAGTTTCCTTGGCAATAATAAATAAACTCATGTGTTGGGCATGTTACTGCAAATAACAATGAGCATTCAAAGATAGCAAATATTTATGACTAAATTGGAAAGAGTACACCTGAAACGGAGGGAATTGTCCAGTGGCTGGACTCCATATGGGTGAGGTGGAGCAGAAGACGTCAAGCTGAAATCTTGTTCTACTTCATCATCGTCGTCAGCTTCTTGTTGTTGACGGGTTAGGAGTCGCTTTGATTTTTCGGTGAAGGTAAGCTTGGTCGGCGTCGAACGGGTCTCGGAGAGGGGTGGTCAGACGAGTCAATTGAAGCTACATCGTAGTGGCTGTTTGATTTCGCCTTGAATTATGGAAGGCCCACCTTCCTGAAGACTTACAACCAAGAGAATAGAATTTGAATGGATCAAGCAGGCTACGCTCGCACACTTCACAGGTATTAGCAACACCTTTGCCGGGCCTTGGCTATGGGCGTTCATTAAGGAAGACAACCTTTGCACTATTGATAATGTATGTCTGAACAGAGGTAATGTCAAGAAATTTCTGAATCTCAAAAACCCTGATTACATCATGGTATGAAGATCTCCTTATCTTAATGGCACGATGGTCTTTGTGATAATTGAGACAAATTGAACAAAGAGGTCCATTCATACAATCCAAACAATACATATTACATTCACTCTTGTGTGAATCAGCATGTAATTTGCATTGAGCAAAGAAGTTTTTCACTCAACAATGGCTTCAACCATGGCGGCCACATGTTATCTTCTTCATCTGGACTTCCCGCTCCCATTATGCGCTTGTTCTTCGGCTTGATTTCTCAGACAATGGATTCTTGATTGTCGATCGCCATTTGATTGAGAAATTTTTTTTTCGTGTTTTTTTTTCTTTTTAGTTTTAGTGAGAGAGAATATATATAGACAGATGTCGAGAGAGAAGAGGGTTCAGGAATTCAATTTGGGGAAGTAGAGAGAAAGGGGTACCTGGCTGGGTAGTAGGGTAGGTTGGTAGCCTTTTTTTCGATCTATATTTTGTATTTTCCTATCCGAAAGATTATTTCAATTGTCAATGTTATTTCCATTATCATCATCGTCATTCGTCCGTCGTTCGCGATGCTCTCGTTTTCGACAATGAAATCAAACTGATGCAGCAAAAAATGAGCGATACCGGGGGTACCTGATCAGTCGAAAACGCGGCGTTGAATTCCTAGACGAACGACGAACGGATCTGCAAAACAAACACCGTTAGGGCGCGGGGAGTTACCCGCGTGCAAACCCTCCGGCATAAGAATAAGCATCTGTATATGGAAATGATATAAACTGGGAGGGAAGACGTATTATAGTATTGAGAGGGTATTTTCATGTACCTTTTGTGTGAGGGATTTGACCCTTATTTATAGCTTTCAAGTGGTGTGTCCTCCAAGAATAGGAGTTCCATATCTGACTTATATTAGGAGAGCGAATCTTCGTCTAATTTAGGTTCCTTAGCTCGTTAGGAGTCCGTTCCAAATAAGACTTCTTGAGTTGAGAATAAATCCCTATTGAATTAGGATTCTGTGTGCTAATAGTTTTCCTTATTTTTAGGGATATTTAATAGGGGGAGAATTATATCCCGCTCAGTCTTGTAAAAAATCAATTTTTTTAAGATTTCAAAAAAATCATTTTTTTGCACCGCTAACACTAAACACACTTGCATTAGCTTCCTTCGCTCACTGGCTTTCATAAATTAACACTGACACATTTTTCCACTAACAATGACACTCTTTTACATTGAAACTCAAACACACATGTGTGATGAATGCCCGTTTTTTCTGTTTTTGAAAATCAAATGGAGTCGCCACGCCGTTTTTTATTTTAAGGGCCAAAACTTTGAAAAATGCCCAAAATTAAGAGATTTGGGTTCGGAGGTCACGTTAAACTCCGGGAAGAACGTTAGGGTTCACCCGGAATGCCTCGTAGAACGAGTCTTCCTAATTTAAAACCATTTGTGTGTGTGTGTGTGTGTGTTTTGCAAGAAGATTTTTCTGGAAATGAAGTTTTGACTGTACTGGACTGAAATTTATCAAAATAATGTGCTTCTGTGAGTGAAAAATGACAAAAAAGCAAGATGTCTGTCCCTTACATTATGGTCCGCGCGGATCAGACCGATATGCATTCCTGTCCGCGCGGATAGGACAGTAATATTCCATTTTGGCAGCTTTCCAGTCTGATTCTGTAAATTCCAGAATGTAAACTGGAGTTACAGAATCAGAACTGGAGTTGGCACCAGAAAATGATAAGCAAAAACATTTTTGGGATTTGCATCCATGCTTGTCCCCACTTTCCTTAGGCTTTGATTAGTGATCACTAAACATGATTAGTGGTGATCTACTATATCAAGCCATCCTTAGGGTACATTAGGACTTGAAAGCATTTCATTTGCTTGAGATGGGGAGATTTAACTTGAAATAAAGATTTTATGTATGAAAATTGACTTCAGGTTAAGGATGTATCAATTTTAGAGTGGATTTCTAAGGTGGTCATTAAGGTGATCATCCTTGAAATCTTTGAACTCAATGTATCAACTTCACCCTTTTTGTAACCTAGGAACCTTGATGATTTTCATCCATGGAAATGGTTCCAAGGTGAAGATCTTTGGCTTGGAAAAATACTCTCAAGTAAGTAAAAATAATTTAGACCTTTTAAAATGGTCATCCATGGAAATTTATTTCAAGATGACTTCATTTTAGGTCAAGTAAAGACTAATAACATGAAATGAGAATATGGACCATTAAGTGTGATCATCCATGTAGATGAACTCCAAGGTGACCACACCTTAGGTCAAGAGACCAAGTAACAACTATTTTGTGCAAGAAGAGAGGCAATAAGTTAAGAGAATGTAGATCCTTGTAGAGAATCATCCATGAAGATGAACTCCATGGAGATTCTCTTGGATCTAGGACAAGAGATGAACAATGAGTAAGTTACATCTTTGAAATGTGAGATGTATGCATGGATGATGGAGATTAAGGTAAGGAGAAGGAGGGTTTACCAATGGTTGTACCCTATCTTCCTTGGATTTGTGTTTGGGGCTTGAATTTTATCAAGATTTGTGTTGGGATTTTGTATTTTTGCTTGGGATAGAGGCTGTTTTCTTGGTATTTTACGAATATAACTGTAAGGGTTTGAGTTCTTGATCCTTTAAACTGAGAGAGAATGATTTAATTTATAGGCAGAAGTTAGGTTACAGACATATCCGCGCGGATGAGACTGAGTCTCATTCTTGTCCGCGCGGACTAGAATGTAGGCGTGCCTGACTCTGCAGATTTTGTCGCTAGCATTTAATGCAAAGTTGGTCAATTTCTTGGAAATGACTCAACCCATCCGATTTTTGACCTATTTTTGATATTCCTTTAAGGCCCTTTTTATTTAAATTGCCTTAGGAAAAGACCAAAATGCCCTTAGCTGTTTGTTCGACATGGAAGTCGTTAAATTAGGCTGAAGGAACATTGGAGGTTTAGATTGGGGCACTTACAGTAGCCCCTCGGCGACGGTACTTTCGAAGGAAGTGGGGTCGTCGATAAAAGTGAGGTCCCAATCTGATGGGGGAAAGAGGGTGACCATTTTGGTCTGACCGCTGGGGAAAGGAATGACCATTTTGGTCAGGTGGCTGAACCTAATGGTAGGCTACCTACGTATCCTTAAAAGGAATCAAGCCAGTCGTAGTTTGGGTCTTTCGATATTGACCCTAGAGTGACTATTTTGAGGCGTCAACCTGGTAATGATGGCGTTTTTAGGTGCCTCAGACCTTGATGATGGCGTTTTAGGTGCCTCAAGCCTTAGTGATGGCGTTTTAGGTGCCTCTGACCTTGATGATGGCGTTTTAGGTGCCTAGAACCTTGGTGCTGGCGTTTTAGGTGCCTTGAACCTTGATGATGGCGTTTTAGGTGCCTCGAACCTTGGTGATGGCGTTTTAGGTGCCTCAAGCCTTAGTGATGGCGTTTTAGGTGCCTCTGACCTTGATGATGGCATTTTAGGTGCCTCAAGCCCTAGTGATGGCGTTTTAGGTGCCTCAAACCTTGAAGATGGCGTTTTAGGTGCCTCGAACCTTGATGATGGCGTTTTAGGTGCCTCGAACCTTGATGATGGCGTTTTGGGTGCCTCGGACCTTGATGATGGCGTGAGGTGATAGCCTCGGACCTTGATGATGGCGTTTAGGTGCCTCGATGATGATGATGATGGGGTGCCTCGAACCTTGATGATGGCGTTTTAGGTGCCTCGAACCTTGATGGCATTTTAGGTGCCTCGAACCTTGATTTGAAATGATTTCCCCTGATGGTTTGGGATAGATGGTCCTTTGGTGGACTTCATTTGAAGGGATCGGTCTTACGTTTGCTGCCGAGGAAAAGGATGACCGTATTGGTCGAGTGGCTGGACCTATGGTAGGCTACCTACGTATCCCGATTGGGGAATCAAGCCCATACGTGGTTCGAAAGTTGTGGAAAAGGATGACCGTATTGGTCGAGTGGCTGGACCTATGGTAGGCTACCTACGTATCCCGAATGGGGAATCAAGCCCATACGTGGTTCGAAATCTTCCGATTTTCTTTGATTTTTGAGCCATGGAACACGGGGGAGTTGCTATTCAAGGCCAAGGACCCGGCCCGATCGCGGAGAGGCGGCTAGAGCTTGTGAGGATGAGGAGACATTACTCACTTTCGCAATCGATTGCGGAGGAGCCATATCCCGATATGTGGCAACATTGTTCCACTGATCCGATTCTTCGCACGGTATACTTCGAATTTCTTTATTTCCTTTGTCGATTTTTGTTTGAAATTGATTTTTTGGTTGATTTTTTTTTTTTTTGAATTCGAAAATTATGGTTCTTGGCATTGAATTTTGACTTTGATGATTTGCATGTTGTCCTGAGTATATGGGTAATTTAAATGTGTATTTTTTTTAAAAAAAGAAAGGGCGATTTGCCATATATTTTATTTTTTTTGAAATATGAGATGACGAAAATTTTCCCGAATCCGGGACGGACTTCTTTTGTTGCATGTAGGATTTTTTGCAATGAGATGATGTTTTTATGAATGATATGAATGTATGCATGCATGCTATTTTGTAAAAATAGGATTTTTTTTTGTGAAAAGTGGGACGGACTTTCGCTTCCGTTGATTGAATGTATGAATGTGGAAAACAGTCTACTTGTGCTATTTTTTGAAAAATGGAATAGGATTTTGCTCCTGTTGATTCCTTGTGAATGCATTGTGAAAAATTGTATGTTATTATTATTTTTATTTTATTTTTTTTGAAAATAAAAACGGGACGGAGTTTTGCTTCTGTTGACTCCTTAGTATTGACATGTCCCTTTATGCTTGAATGAATGATGAATGGTGATTGCTGAAAAATCTTTTCTTTTGTGCGAGAAAAATGGGGTTGAGTCCATTGCATGCCGTTATGCTGCCGAAATTTTCTTCAAAACTTTGTGCTTGTGTATGCAACTGCTCATTGACATCTTCTTATTCTCCTTTTTTTTTGTAGGGTGGTGATTAGTTTGTGCGGGAGCAGCTGAATAAGCTGAAGACCCGGGGATCAGTTGAGGCCCTGATTAGCCTATGGGACCAGCTGGCGGTCATGGGTAGAGGGGCGATGATGAGTCCGAGGCAGATTATCATTGAGACGGGATTGTATGAGTTCATTGAGTGCTTGAGGGGGCTGGTGAAGTTGCCGAAGAGTAAGGGCTTGACTTTGGCTTTGGTGGAGCATTGGTGGGACGTGACCCACACCTTTCACTTTTTTTGGGGCGAGGCTACGGTTACGCCTTCTGATTATGCTGCGATCACGGGCCTGTCCTTTAAAGGGCGCAACATTGAGTGGAGAGATGGCTACAGCGACCGGGAGTTGCAGGACCTTTTAGGCTTTATTCCCATTCCCAAAAAGGGGATGGGGATGGAGTATGCGGTGGTTCAGGGGAAGATTGTGGAGAGCATTGAGAGGTATGAGGCTGGTGATGAGAGGATTGCTGCTGAGCAGATCGCTAGGTCTTTTTTATGGTTCGCCTTTTCGAGTACATTGTTTGGTCATGCTGAGGGGACGGCTGTGTTTGCTTTGCTGAGGACGCTGACGGATGTGGAGAGAGCTGGAGAGGTGGCCTGGGGGGAGGCCGGGCTAGCAGAGCTTTACTTTGCTCTAGATAGGTACAGCCGGAAGGCTGTGAGTTCCCTTACGTGCTTTGAGTTTCCGCTGGAGGTACAAGCTTTTTCCTTTTCTTCTCCTTTTGCGTGCACTGTTCCTTTTCCGAACTTAACTGATGTAGCCTTTTCCCTTCGCAGGTGTGGGCTCTGGAGTTCTTTGACATTCAGATGTGGCGGCAGCCGGCGGAGCACATTGAGGCCTATCCGGCTATGCTTTCCTGGGTTAGACAGGCTCGGGAGAAGAGGGGTGCTCGAGGGCGCACGACCCTCAAGTACAAGGAGTGTCTGCTCTTCGTGAGAGCGGAGACAGAGGAGAGGATGAGGTTCTACCCCTGGGGCCGTTTTGGCGTGGAGCAGCTGAAGGGTGCGGAGAGATGGACTATGGAGAGGAGGATCTTGAGGGGGTTGTCATGCGATGTATATTACTTAGGGGAGAGGGTGACGCGCCAGCATGGCGACGGCGCGCCTTTGATGGCACCGATGGAGCCTCCCGCTGACATGATGAGTCCGACCGAGGGTTCGGAGACTTGGGCTTTATACCGGGGCGGCCAGCACTTTTCAGGGTTTGTGACGGATGACCTGTACTCGACGTTTGTGCTGGAGAGGCTGAGGATGCCCCAGGTGCTTGAGAGAGAGGGGATCCCGGTCGTACGGTACCCTCGATCGGACTTCTCATACGTCCAGGATGGGGTGAGATTGAGAGTGCAGATCCCGATCCCCGAGAGGGTCCCCCGAGCATTCCGGCCTCGTTCGGATATGAGGGTACGTCTTCTTTTGTCTCTACTTTTCTCTCTCTCTTTTTTTTTTCTAATGCCTTTGTTTCTGTGCAGTTCCCGACCACGGTTGTCGAGAAGCTGGTGCGGCAGGTGATCGGGGCCAAGAGGTTCATCAAGCGGATGGTCACTCGTGGGGCTGCTCGGGGCAGGGAGAGACGAGCACAGACGGCGTCGGCAGAGCGAGAGCCCTCCCCTATTCCTTCTGAGCATTCCGCAGACACTCCCCCTTCTCCCTTCATAGATCCTAGCATGGAGCTCTCTCCGGATCACGTCACTCTCGGGTATTTGCATGGACATGGGCACGTTTGGCACCAGGGCGGATCATCTTCACAGGCCCAGGGATCCGACGCGTTTACGTTCGGGTATGATTTCTTTGCGGATCTTGGCCTGCCCTACCATGGCGTACCCACTGGTCCAGACGAGCCTCTTTCAGGAGACGAGGATGACGAACCCGAGCCCGGGATGTTCATGGCCACAGAGGATGTAGGTACGAGTCGCAAGAGGGACCGAGGGAAGGCCCTAGATTCTGATGATTCTGATTAGTGACTTGGTTGTTTCAGACAGATACAATTTATTTTTTTATGCACATCTTCTCTTTTTTTTTTTTTGGGGAATGTAATGATCTAGGATTACTGTTACCTACTTTTTTTATTATGCATGTGTATGTTGCATGAGCCCGGTTTTGTGGCAAGGGTGTGAATGTTTGGTATATGAACTGTTCTGGACAGACTTTGTGCAGGTTTCGAGCGGCTGGGATGACATATTCCTCCGCGGTGCAGCAGTAAAAACTGATGCAGATTTTTTTTTCTGATGATGACATTCCTGTCCGCGCGGATGGGGATGAGGCTCAATCCTGTCCGCACGGATAAGTCTGAGGTCTGACACTGGCATTTAATTTTTGCTTTGGATCTGGTTTTCCCCACTTTTAATTCAAACACCCACTCCAACTACCTGTTCAAACAGCCATTTTCGGGGAGAATGAGAGAAAATCCATGGAGAAAATTGTGAGCATGAAAAATCCATCCAAATTATCCCAAGAATCTCAAATGTCTTTCTTCAACAAGTTCAAAGAGTGGTCCCGGGAGATTATGCACGAGGGGAGGTCATTTTTTGAGGAAAGGTACAAGATAAAATGCTTGTGGTCTCTCAAAGAATTGGTTCCGGATTATGAGCTTTTGAGGGCCTCCGTTTCATTTTGGGATACTAGAAGGCATGTCTTTTGCTTTTCTTACAATGAGGTGGTTCCGACCGTTAAAGAATTCCGGGCTTTTCTTGGTGGTCCCGAGGTGGAGGAGATTGCGATTCCCTTGCCCGGAGGAGCTTCCTTTGTTGATAGGTTGTGCATCCTTCTTCATCTTTCCCCGGAGGAAGCACAAGGTATGATCCGTGGTCCCGATTATTTTGACATTTCTGGTCTTCCCGATAGGTTTAGGAGTTTAGGCTTGATTGATGATGCCTATTGGAATGCTTTTTCACTCTGCATGTTTGGGACTTTGTTTATGGTTTACTCCTTTGGGACTTGTCATCGGGCTTTGCTGGATGTAGTTGTTCACTATCGTTCGGGCCGGGATGTTCTGCCCTTGATCCTGGGAGAGACCCTTCATGCTCTTGACAGGTTGGCTACCAGGAGGCGGTACATGCACGGGGGCAGCCCGTTTCTTTTGACTATGTGGCTGATGGATCGCCTGGGGGTTTTTTGCAAAACTTCTGATGCGGTCAAACCTTGGACTTTTGCCAGGAGAGGGGTTACTGTGGATCTTGATGATCAGGGCTCATGGGAGTACTGGATGGCTTGTCGCCAGACTGCGGATATCAGGTGGTTGGTGCCCCATTGGCGGGTAGAGACTCGGAGAGTGTTTCAGGATGGTTCTCATGTGATTATGCTTCCGGAGCTTTCTCAGTCCAGTTTTTACATTCCGGCTCTGGTTCGGAGACAGTTTGACTTGGAGCAGACTCCTTTGGAGGGCTTTGAGGACATAGCCACCAGGGTGGTGGCTTCTGCTTCGATGTATGATCCTTCAGTGTTCCCTTTTCTTTCCCGAGCATGGAGGTATGACGTCTTTCCTCCTAGGGTTATCCTCAGGCGTCCAGGGCACGTGTTTCTGACCACTTGGTACTTGGATTGGTACGAGAGACATTTGGGGGAGACTCAAGTGGCTATTTTGAGACGACGTGAGGCCATTGTTGGTGTGGAAGACATGACGATTTCGGAGAGGAGGAGGGCCGAGGCGAGGGCCAACCCTCATGATAGGAGCGGAGATGTCGTGACCGACTACGAGACTTATGTCAAGAGACAGGAGGAGAGGATTCCTATGTTGCCGACTCGGCTACAGGAGATGAGAGACGAGGCTAGGGCTACTAAGGCCCTGACAGACGCGGGTTTGATTGATCCTGTCCTTACACCAGATCTTGGTAGGAGGAAGACTGACATTTTTCCCGTGCAGAGGAAGAAGACCCGAAGAGGAGGAAAGAAGAGAGGAGAAGCCAGTACAAGTGGCTTGGAGTGACCTTGAGGTTTCTGAGTATCCCTTTCTTGTCGTAGCAGACACATTAGTTGTTATGTATCTCAGTTTCTTTTTAGCAGGTTGTAAGTCGTAGGAATGAACCGAGCTTAGACTCATCAAAAAGCTTTTAACTGTAATGAATATGTGAATTGCTTTAGAATTTTTCGAAACGCCTTCATAGTTTGGTCAATGTGTTGATGACAAAGTATGACTTTTATTTGTGTTTTAGACCGAACCGTTTCCGGCTGCCTACGTTCCTTTGGACCAAAGGGCTCAGGTCTCCGTAGTTCGACTCGGTTAATTTGTTTTTTTTTTTTTTTTTTTTATTTTTTTGGTTTTTTTTTTTTGGTGCAACCCTGTCTTTTACCTAGGCCGCCCTTTCGGGTTTTCAACCTAGTTGGGTATTACTCTTTTAGAACTCTTTTTTATTTATATATATATTTTTTTTTGTGCAACCCTGTCTTTTACCTAGGCCGCCCTTTCGGGTTTTCAACCTAGTTGGGTATTACTCTTTTAGCACTCTTTTATATATATATATATATATATATATATATATATATATATATTTTTTTTTAAATGACACAGTGTTTTACGCGTAGTATCTGCGCAGCTTGTCGCCATTTACTGGGTGTACAAAAGGATTTCCGTCGAGATCTGCAAGTTGCATGACCCCTCCGGAGAAGATCTTCTGGACGACATATGGTCCGATCCAGACAGGCTCCCATTTGCCAAGTGGGTTGATGCGGACTGGGGGCTTCTCTTTCAAAACGAGATCACCTTCCCTGATCTCCCGATGTTTTACTTTCTTATCGAAGGCTCTGGCCATCCTTCCCTGGTAAGCTCGGATATGTTCCATGGCTCTCAATCGGCGTTCATCTAGCAGGGCCAATTCATCATGGCGACTTTGGAGCCATTCGACCTCGTTGATCTGACTTTCCAACAGCACACGGAGTGAGGGGATTTCTAGCTCGATTGGGAGTATGGCTTCCATTCCGTAGGTGAGAGCAAATGGTGTCTCTCTGGTCGCCGTTCTGACGGATGTTCTGTATCCCCAGAGAGCAAGGTGAAGCTTGTCAGGCCAATCTCTGCCTTGAACAACCATTTTCTGAATGATGTTTTCCAAAGTCTTGTTTGCTGCTTCAACGGCTCCGTTAGTTTGGGGCCTATAGGGAGATGACTTATGACGGGTTATTCTGAATTCCGCCAGCAACCTGTCGCATTCCCCTTCAAAGTGGGATCCATTATCTGAGATGATTTCGGCTGGCAACCCGTATCTGCATATGATGTTCTCTTTGATGAAAATGGCTACTTTCTTTGAGTTGAGGACTTTGTAGGACTTGGCTTCCGGATCGAGCGGTATCTGGTGTTCAACTATGGAAGGGTCGAGGCCAGGTATATCTTTATAGGACCATGCAAACACATCCACGAATTCTCTTAGCAGCTCAACCAGAGTATATTTTTCAGTTCCTTCAAAGAAACTACCAATCTGCGTCTCTTTAGGCTCTTCTGCAGTTCCCAGATTCACACTTGTCAAAATCTCTTCGGCAGCTTGGGCTCGATTTTCCTCTTTCCGAGCAACCTGCTTAAAGATTTCTTTAATATATTGTTCATTTAATGTGTCTGCTTCTTTATCTATTGAATCATTATTAACTGTTTTTAGATTATTAGTCAATTTATCATTAGTTAAAGTGGCAATCAAGGGATACTCAGAAAGGTTCATCATTTCATTGAGAATAAAAAGGAATACAGCATTGGCTACAACTTCGTAGTCTTCAGGCGTAAGGCCATCAGACGACTCGAGAGACTCGAACTCAACAATGAGAGACTCGGAGGACTTTACATAGGTTGACACAAGGGGACAGGGGACCAATCCAAGCCTGGTGATCATTTCCTCCTTGTTCGCGAACGGGCCTGAGAGAGTTTCCCAATTTTTCAGTGGCATTGATGTCAGTGGCCTCATGACTCGGGAATTGCATTGTTTCTATCCTCCTTCCTCAATCATCGCTACCATCTCTTTGACTGAACCAAAGTCGATCAGATCGGGCACCTGGACCTCTTCCCCGAATAACTGCTGCATAACCGGACCATCCCAATCATCTGAAAAGACCTCTGCGACTTCAGCTTTTGGCACTGTCAGTTCAAACCCAGGCTTTGGGCCTTCCTGGACAATCGGAATCGTGGTGGCAAGCTTCTCGAACTGCTCTACTAGGCTTGGCACGCCTTTGAAAGTATACTCGCTCCCTGTGGTGGCGGTAGCCCCAGGCATCTTGGGTAGATCCGCAAACATCCTACGGACTGGGTTGGCTTTGTTTCCCCTGGACTTTCTGAGGTCATCTTGTAGCTTCAGCCATCCTTCTGTAGGTTCTTTGACTGTGGCATTACCATGTTGTGTAGGACCTTTCACGAAGTAGTCAGCCAGATTAGGACTGAAAGGGAGAGATTTAGGGCCGTTGACCGGGACCCTTCCTGTGGTAGCTTCTTTCCTTTGCAGAAAAATTTCCTTTTCCTTTGCAATTTTCCTCGAAGTCGGTTCATACCCCAGGCCATGGCGAGTTTTTTGTTCCCTCACCTCAATGACTTTGTGGGTTCCTTGTTGACGCTTCCCCAGACCTAGGCCAGGTAGGTAGCTCATCTTTCTCATCATTTTCAAGACCAGAGGGATTTTGTCCCGAGTGATTGTCAGATCTACGTTGCAAACTTGGGCTTTAGGAGGCTCGACTGTGAAGCCTGTCAGCATGAGGCCGTCCTCATCATGTTTGATTTCCAGAATAGGTATTCCTCCTGTATTCGTGCCCTCCAAAGTGACTAGATCCCCGTAAATGGTTGTTAGATCCCCCTCTGAGACAAACTTTACACATTGATGGAGGCTCGAAGCGACCCCCTTGACCTGATGCAGCCAAGGTCTTCCCAACAGGGCATTAAAGGTGATCGGGATATCGATAACCTGGAATTCCACAAGTATCATTTTCTTGCCAAACCAGAGGTCCAAAGTAGCAACTCCAAATACTGCACGAGATGTTGAGTCATAAGCTTTGACTGTGAGGGAGGAAGGCTTTAGATCTGTGGACTTGATGTCGAGCAGACTCATGATCTTTGCCGGGAGGATATTCATTCCGGACCCATTGTCAACCAAAACCCGAGGGAGGCGTCGTTCATCCAACTGGACTGTGATGAAGAGAGGCTCGTTATGATCGGCTCCGAATTGAGGGAGATCAAGGTCCGTGAAAGTGATTATGTTCCTATAGTGGATGCTCCCAATCAATTACACCACGTCATCAGGAGTAGCATCGATAGAGACCAATGTGCGGGCCAGGCTTTCTTCCAGCTTTAGCTTGTGGGGATAAGACGAGGTGAGTAGGGACCATAGAGAGATGTTGGCCTGTGTTTGTTTCAACAGGGTGAGTACGGGATCTTCTTTTTCGGGGTCAGGAGCTTCGGCTGTCTTGGTGTAGGGGTTGCGGTTCTTCCCAGGTGCTTGATCTGCGGCCTTTTTGTCTGCTTTGGGATTCCCTTGGTAGATCTGCCCGGACCGGGTCAACAGGTTAACCTCCTTATCTATTGCTTCTTGACTAGATTTCTTCAGTGCTGCCAGAGTCAACGGAGGAGCTTTTTTGGCTACCGGCCAATCGAGCCTCCGATGGAGCCTAGCAATGGTGAGTGAGGCCGAGTTTGAGCCGCGTCGATTCCCTCCCCGAGCAGCCTTTTAATCCTGCTTCCCAAGTTACAAGCTTTTGAACCTGGGGTTGTGTCACTGTCCCCTGGATGACCCACAGAGCTAGGGCGTCCTCCGATTCATTCTCATAGCCTGCCTTGCTCATAGTTATCATACAACAGGAATTGCTATTCTCAGGGCTCGGTGGCTTTTCGTTTTCATCTTCGGTGTAGTGAAGCCACTCTGGTTCCTTTCTGTAATACTCAGAGCTAGAGATGATTATAGCACTCTACGTGGGAGGCGTATCAGGTATCATGCCAGTTTCTAGGACCTCCCTTAGAGCTGAAATGCATTCGGGGAAAGTGACCTCTTCTTGGGTAACCCTGACAAGGATTGTTACTTTGCTTCGGAGCGAATTTGATCTGACCATGGTTACTTTCTCATTGGGGAGGATGGGAGTCAGTCTCCCTTTCTCTAACAGATCTTCAACTATCTGCTTGGATCGGGTGTCTGAAAACCCTTTCCCCAAAGCATGGTAGGCAGTGTTGAATTCAATGACGTCCACGTGTTCAGCCCCAGGAAAATTCATAGCTTTCATGTCCTCGGTTTCATAATCGCCCTCCGAAGTTTCTTCGATCTTATAACTGTCAGCCTCCATTTCATCATACATCTTCTTTCTTTCACCCTTGCAAACGGGGCAACCACAAGTGAAGGACAAACAATGTTCCTGTCCACAGTTTGACGCAACGGCTCGGTATATCTGGGTCCAAATGAGGAGTACCCGAGGTCCACTATCGGGTACAGGAGCAATTAAGAAGGCGTCATGTGGGTCCATGGGTATGAAGGCAACTGGGGAGACATTTAAATCGATAACCCTTTTCAGTGACTCCATGCATTCGATGCGTTCGAGCGGCTCGGTCGTGACCCTTACAGTTGTGATGCCATCTGTTCTAGGGAAGGAAGAAAAAGATCCGATGACGTTTACGAATTCGTCATCTTCCGGTTGCTGAAAACCTCCCTTTTCGACCAGTGCTTCAATGAACTTTCTCCATTCGCCCATTAGGTCCTTATAGGGAACATTGTGCTCTAGGATTTTGGATATGTATGGCTCTGCAAGTGGGCTTTGTTGTTCTTTATCCCCTGGAGTATCCGGGCACTGACCATAAGTGCATCTTACGAGGAGTACTTCGTGGGGGCCCGTCCCCAACGGTATCTGGCCCACATTTTCTGGCGGTCCTTCATCGTCGCTTGCTGACAACCAACCATTGTGTCCGGCTCCCATGATATCATTTCTAGCATGATTGCTCTAGATTGATTCCGGATCTTGGGCCTCAGTTGACTCCTCGCTCTCGTCATCATCATCGTCATCACTGTCATCAGAGTCATCTTCCCATACTACTGGGATTTCGGCTGAGAGAGAACGCCAATCAAATCTGTTAGGGGAAGATGGGTGCGTGTAACCGCAGAAATTGTCATATGCCCCCATTGCCGGAAGCGGCAATTGCGACTCCGCTTCTCCTCCCAAAAACTGCGGGGGAAGAGTGAGAGGGGGTGACACGTATTTGACTCCAGGCAGGATATAGAAGCAATCCTCCTCCTCTGATTCTTCACTTTCACTGTCCTCGGGATCGTATTCGGCTTCGCCCAGAACCAACTTGCAGAAGTGTATTAACTCCAGGTGTTCTTCGGCCTCTTTGCTGATAAGCCCCAATACAGGCGCCCGCCTGAAGGTTTCTTGTTCAATCTTCCTTGACTGCTCTAACCATCTCGTGTAAATGGTTTTCTCATGATTTGACCGAATGCCCCGGCTCTTCAAAAGACGCCTTTCCCTTCCTCCGAGAAATAGCGAGCCTCATATTCTTGCAAGAAATTTCTAACATGAGACCAAGGAGGGTTGGTTTGTTCATTGTCCTCAAGGTTGAGGGGGAATCCGAATTCAGGATCCTTGACAAGGTTGGCCATGGGTATTTGGAGATCTTCATCAGTTTCCGCATCTTCCTGGGCATGCGAAGGTTCTCCGCTTTCAATCATGTTCACCTGGTTATGGTTTCTCGGAAGAGAATTTTTGACTGTATTAGGCCCCTCGGGGCCTTCCAACTTTCCTTGATCTATCAGACCCTGGATTGCTTTCTTCAGAGTATAGCAATTATCTGTCAGATGTCCGTGGGTTTGATGAAAAGCGCAATACTTAGAAGTATCCACGGGAGCATTCGGGTTCCTGGGTTGGAAATTCTCTAAAGGCCGCAGCAAGTCTTCTTTCACTAGTCCCCTAAAGATGTCGTTCAGAGGCATTCCGAAGCTTTCGAGGTTTATGACCCGCGGCTTGGGCTCAGCTGGTTTCCTGGGAGCAAAAGGAGTTGCATTATTACATTCCTGCCCCGCGTAATTGATCACCTCTTTGCCTTTAGCAGGAGCAGGAGCAGTGTTGGAGGTAGGATTCCTGTATCTGTAGGCAGGTGCAGCAGTCGGCTTTTGATTGTAAACCTTTTCAAATTTAGCCCCAGAATTAACCATTGCACGCAAGTCCGCGTAGGGGAAGTGACTGAGGAAAGTTCTCAAATGAGGTTTCAGGCATGACTGGAAGATGTCCAACTGTTCCTCTTCAGAGGGAGGAATTGCCATTTCGCTAAGTTTCAAATTCCATCGCTTGTAAAAATCCCCGATGTTCTCGTCGGGACGCTGCACTGTTGTCTGCAGGTCAACTCTATTTGTTTCCCACTCCAAATTAGCTTTATACTTTTCGGTGAAGGCACTAGTGATCTGATCCCATGTAGCCCTGGCCTCGGGTTTTAAGCGGAAGAACCATTTTAAAGCACTGGATTTCAAAGAGAGGCTGAAATAGTCAGCCAACTGCTGATTGGTGCACCCTTTTGGCCTTCATTGCCAAGGTATATGTGTCCAGATGAGTTTTCGGGCATGCAGTCCCATCAAAGAGGTCCAGATTAGGCATCACAAACTTGTGAGGCATGGGAACAATGGAGTCCGGGTCCGTAGACCGGAAGGCAGACTTCTTAGCAGTCAATTCGGCAATCTGCGCTTTCATTTCCTTATGTTTTTCCATGAACCAGGCCAGATGAGGGTCCTGTGGTGGAGCCATGGTGTTCAAGCCAGTGACTGAGCTAGAGAGTGGAGTTACCACTGGCGGCACACTGGTGGAGGGAACGGCCGATCCGGGGACGTAGGTAAAAACCTGTCCTTGGCCCAAATTACCCGGAGGAGTGTGAGTAGGAGCCTGGGCAAAGGGATAGAACCTTGCGGCTTGCTGTTGATTTTCAATTGGCAAAGAGGGTGGAGGCAGTTCTGATGTAGCTGGGTAGCTCGGATTTTCGGAGTGAGACCCATAAGTAGGCTTAAGTGCGGGCTGCTGTCCCTGGTTGTTGAATTGCATGGCTGGCTGTGGTGAGGGTGTATAACCAGGGGGGTACTGCGGTCCTGATGATTCTGATGAAACTTGGATGGAGGCTTGGTAACCCATCGAAGCCTGAGTGAGAAATGGATTTGTGAAAGCTGTGTGAGGAGCAACTGAGCTAGCATCATTCTGAGGAGGGGCTCCTGACTGTTGCCCCGAACCAGACTGTGGGGGCATTCCAAACTGTTGCTGTGGCACTTTGAACTGTTGCTGCGAAGGTTCGGATTGATCGGTTCCAAACTGAGGCGGGATCCTAATTTGCTGTGGCATTCCGAGGTACCCCCAACCATGAGAAGACATTCCGTACTGATTTTGTCCCCACTGAGGGACTGCGAACTGGCTTGTTGTGTCAGGCTGCATGGATCCGGTGGTCTGTAGTTGGGGAGCTGGCTGACCCAGAGACCGAGAAGCATGGGTTCTGGTAGTAGTACCGTAGGAGGTTGGTGGTGGCATCCTGGAGTAGTCGGGGCGACCGAGAGTGGGATTGGGGTCTTCCTCTTCTTCCACGGTGAAGGTGCCATCAGGGTTGAGACTGGCGGCCAAACCATGGCTCTTAATAGCCTCCATAAGACTATTCAGCTGTGCTTCCTGACGCAATCTCATCTGTTCGGCTAACTGATTCCATTGCTGTTCTGTTTGAGGAGTCCCAGGTGGCGGAGTGGTGTTGTCCCCATCGTTACTGCCGATGCGGACATTCTCAAACCCTGAGTCGGAACAAATGGTGAAGCTGACGATGCGCTTGACTCTTCCCAACTGATCAAACGGTGACCCGGCGCCCGAAACCAAGCTTTGTGAGGAGTTGCGGGGGGAAAGACATGAGGGTTCAGATGTTTGGGAATGAAGGAGGGTAGGTGTTTGGGCTTTGGGCTCATGCAACATGCAGTTATTTGTTCTTGTTTACTTAAAACGTATTTTATTAACCTAAGCGGTTGGAAAAGATTGCTCTTCTGTTTCGCAAACTACTCTGGATCCCGGATCGGTGGGCCCCATCACTACGCCCGCGGACCCTCAACTCCGTAACCTCGAACAAGGGTTCCGTAGGGCAAGGTGTCCCACCGACCGAAAAGAAAAACGATCCTAAAGTCTGGCGGGTAATCGAGTCTTAACGAGTATTCGATGTAAATTACGGACAAAGCTGACGTCAAAGGTCAAGATCATGTCCGAGGGCTCGACGAAAAGTCGGCATGGTTTTGACTGATAAATTTCCATAACTGATCTTGACCCGTCGTCAGTTAATTCGTAATTAGACATGGAATAATCGTTAATCCTTGATGACTCAGTGTCATGCCGGGAGTCGGTGCATAACTTGTGCCAGTCAAAGTCAAAGTCAAGGCGCCAGTCAATATCTGGTCAAAGTTCGCGGCGAAAAACCGGCATGACTTCGACTGATTAGGGTCCCCGAAAGATATTGACTTGGTATGCCGACTAAGGCTTGACAGGAAAGGTGTATACACAAACAGGGCACGACACGGACCAGACTATAAACCAACCGGGTCTCGGACAAAGTGTGTCACGGACAAGTGCATGGTCGACACGAGCATCCAAGGGATGTTTGGGTAGTCCCGTGCTCGTACCGAGAGGTGTAATAAGGCCAAACGGGCTGCTACTGGGATTTCCCCGGATTAAGGACGTAGTGTGCAGTGTAAGGCCAAGTGCGCGTAGTGTGCAAGCAGTCTATCTTCTTTTTCTGAGTAAAATAGAAATTTTCACATGTGTCTTAAAGAGTATGATGCATGCAAAAAATGATTTTTTTTTTTTTTGAAATTTTTTTTTTTGAAAATCTTTTTTTTTTGAAAATTCTTTTTTGAATTTTTTTTTAAAAGCGAATGAACACATAAGCACATAAGCACAAAATTCAAACAGTTAAGAAAACGAGTCCAACAGTCAAGATATCGATTCTTCCAGGACGGTCAAAACAACATGAAATGTGCAAAACCAATACACACACAATACAAATGGTTTCAAATGCCGGGACGGAAGCTTGACCCACAAAAGCTTTTCTTTTTTTTTGAAAAGAATGATACAGGTACGTGGGATTGTTAAACCACAATTTATCCCCGACTCGTGTTAGGAGGCGTTAACGGGAAGTTTAATGGTTTCCACCTATATACCAAATACCATTTTTATATATATATATTTTTTAAAAAGATAAAGCTCATTTTCTATCCCCAACGGAGTCGCCACTGTGATGAATGCCCGATTTTTCTGTTTTTGAAAATCAAATGGAGTCGCCACGCCGTTTTTTATTTTAAGGGCCTAAACTTTGAAAAATGCCCAAAATTAAGAGATTTGGGTTCGGAGGTCACGTTACACTCCGGGAAGAACGTTAGGGTTCACCCGGAATGCCTCGTAGAACGAGTCTTCCTAATTTAAAATCATTTGTGTGTGTGTGTGTGTTTTGCAAGAAGATTTTTCTGAAAATGAAGTTTTGACTGTACTGGACTGAAATTTATCAAAATAATGTGCTTCTGTGAGTGAAAAATGACAAAAAAGCAAGATGTCTGTCCCTTACATTATGGTCCTCGCGGATCAGATCGATATGCATTCCTGTCCGCGCGGATAGGACAGTAATATTCCATTTTGGCAGCTTTACAGTCTGATTCTGTAAATTCCAGAATGTAAACTGGAGTTACAGAATCAGAACTGGAGTTGGCACCAGAAAATGATAAACAAAAACATTTTTGGGATTTGCATTCATGCTTGTCCCCACTTTCCTTAGGCTTTGATTAGTGATCACTAAACATGATTAGTGGTGATCTACTATATCAAGCCATTCTTAGGATACATTAGGACTTGAAAGCATTTCATATGCTTGGGATGGAGAGATTTAACTTGAAATAAAGATTTTATGTATGAAAATTGACTTTAGGTTAAGGATGTATCAACTTTAGAGTGGATTTCTAAGGTGGTCATTAAGGTGATCATCCTTGAAATCTTTGAACTCAATGTATCAACTTCACCCTTTTTGTAACCTAGGAACCTTGATGATTTTCATCTATGGAAATGATTCCAAGGTGAAGATCTTAGGCTTGAAAAAATACTTTCAAGTAAGTAAAAATAATTTGGACCTTTTAAAATGGTCATCCATGGAAATTTATTTCAAGATGACTTCATTTTAGGTCAAGTAAAGACTAATAACATGAAATGAGAATATGGACCATTTAGTGTGATCATCCATGGAGATGAACTCCAAGGTGACCACACCTTAGGTCAAGAGACCAAGTAACAACTATTTTGTGCAAGAAGAGAGGCAATAAATTAAGAGAATGTAGATCCTTGTAGAGAATCATCCATGAAGATGAACTCCATGGAGATTCTCTTGAATCTAGGACAAGAGATGAACAATGAGCAAGTTACATCTTTGAAATGTGAGATGTATGCATGGATGATGGAGATTAAGGTAAGGAGAAGGAGGGTTTACCAATGGTTGTACCCTATCTTCCTTGGATTTGTGTTTGGGGCTTGAATTTTATCAAGATTTGTGTTGAGATTTTGTGTTTTTGCTTGGGGTAGAGGCTATTTTCTTGGTATTTTACGAATATAACTGTAAGGGTTTGAGTTCTTGATCCTTTAAACTGAGAGAGAATGATTTAATTTATAAGCAGAAGTTAGGTTACAGACATATCCGCGCGGATGAGACTGAGTCTCATTCTTGTCCGCGCGGACTAGAATGTAGGCGTGCCTGACTCTGCAAAAAGCAGTTTTGGCTGCTAGCATTTAATGCAAAGTTGGTCAATTTCTTGGAAATGACTCAACCCATCCGATTTTTGACCTATTTTTGATATTCCTTTAAGGCCCTTTTTATTTAAATTGCCTTAGGAAAAGACCAAAATGCCCTTAGCTGTTTGTTCGACATGGAAGTCGTTAAATTAGGCTGAAGGAACATTGACGATTCAGATTGGGGCACGTACAACATGCACTATGCACTGACACTTTTTAACCCCAACACTGCCAATCTTTTATACTAATACTAACACTCGTTTACACTTGCACTGAAACTCAAACACACATACACTTTCACTCTTTACATAACATTGACACTCTTTAACACTATTATTAACGCTGTTTGTTACTGACATTGACACTCTTTTGCACTAAACACTCTTTTATACTAACACTAACAATCAAACACACATGCATCGATATTATTTTACACTATCATTGACACTCTTTAATCATAACATCGACATTATTTAACCTAAACACCGACATTGTTTATTACTACCCATTGTTTGGGTTTCGGCTGTCTGTCCTGTTCATCTTATGAACAGTGATTAAATAAAAATCACAAATATGACCAATCGGCCTTTGGTTGAGTTGTACTGAGGTATTCGTTGGGGCCTAAGACTACATACAATAGTTTAATATCCCCTCCCCATTTTATCTAACACTTTTTACACTTTTTTTCATTCACCTAATATTTCATCTACCCATTTCATCTACCCCTACAATGGCTAACTTAAATTAAATTTCAACTCCCTCCAACTCATCATTCTATACCCCACCACTTTGAGTGTTTTTTTTTTTTTTTATGTCCAAATCAAATGAAACTTATATCAATTTGTAGGGAGAAAAAATGATGAATTTTGGTGAAAAAAAAATTAAAAAAAAAATTAATTTACTAGGTGATAATTCAGCTCAAATTGAAAAATGAGTGTTTTTTTTTTGTCCAAATCAAATGAAACTTATATCAATTTGTAGGGAAAAAAATGATGAATTTTGGTGAATTTTTCTTTTTATTTTTAAATCATTTATTATGAGATAATTGAGCTTAAATAATTGGGTGAAAAAATGTTAAAGTACGGACCAATAAGGTCTTGACATGTGGCAGCTTAAAAAAAAAAAAAAGGCAAAAGCAATTGTTTCAATCCGGATTAAACATTTCATCCAACCCCCTTTCATACCGCCACTGGAGCATTTCATCCCACTTAACCCATTTCATCCACCCTTTCAATCCACCATTGTACCTAGTCTAATAGAGACGAGTTCGATGCCTGCGATTACAGCCTTTGAATATAAAAATTTCGGGAATTTGCCCCATAAGTTCCTTTTGGAACAAATCACTTTCCACTAAGTTTTTCATTGTATTAAAATGACCGGAAAGTTCTTTTTACAAGTGAACTTCCAATTTTTCCCTCACAACATTCTGAAAATATAATACAACATTCTGATTTTTTTTTTTTGAAAATATAATACAACACTCTAAAAATATAATACAACATTCTGAATATAATGCAACATTCTGAAAATATAATACAACATTCTGATTTTTAATTTTTTTAAAAAAAATATAATACAACATTCTGAATATAATACAACATTCTAGAAATATAATACAACATTCTAATTTTTTTTTTATTTAATTTTTTTTTATATTTAATTTTTTTTGTGTTTAATTTTTTTATTATTATTTTTTTTTAATTTTTTTTTTTAAATATAATTCAACATTTTTTTTGGGGAGGGGTATTTTCGTCCAAAATGACAAAAAATTGATACAATCATTTAAAAGGAACTTATTGAGTATAGATTAAAAAAAAAAAGAACTTATGGGGCTGATGCTGCCCAAAAATAATGGTTGGGCCTGGTCCAAGTCCATAAGCGAGAAATTATCAAGTAGGTCCAAAGCGAGATAAGGCCCAAGAGGAAGATAAGAATAAAGGTAGCCCAGGTATGGTTCGCGGGAAAGTGAGTCGGGGGATATCCCAATAAATTCAATGAAAGGGAAACTCAAGGTAGTGAAAGCAAGATAATGTGAGGATAAGGGCGAGATATTAGTTGATTAATGGCGAGATAATGAGGCAAGCCGGCGAAACATTGATATGAGATAAGAGGCGAGATATGAGGGTGAGGCGACACAGGGTTAACCGTATCCAGCGAGAGACAGATCCCAGTTGATGCGATTCATAGGAGGCGGCATATAAATATCTAGGAAGTGAGACCCATTAGACGGTTAGACATTGAGAAAAGTGATCACATGTTTTAAGTTTATTCTCATAATTGACTAATGGAGTGATGACACGTGGAAGTAGGCATGGAACGTGAGGAGGTCATGTGCATGGCACGAGGGAAGGGATATATATATGAGGGATGTTCTTCTTTGTCAAGGTACGTACACACACACCCACGAAACACCTTTCCATTATTCAGATTTCTCTTCACAGACAAACACTTATCCTCACGCCGGAGGGGCTTAAGTCGGAGCCGCCCCCGGCTTAGTTGACGTTTGCTTGTGTGCAGACGAGAAGAAGGAGCCGGAGCTGTCCAATTCAGACTACAACGGTCGTGTTGCCGCTGAGGAAATTCCTGGCAACATCAATTGGTTCCGTTGCCGGGACCTGATTCTCTTCGTCAGTTGAAGGTTGCCGGCGGTAGATTGGTGAGTGTAGAGCGTGGTTTGTAGATCTGGAGGATCTGGAGTGTGTTGGATGGTTTGATTTTGGCGTTGTATGCAACTTGAAAATCATTTTTCTCGTTGATTTGGTTATTGATTGTTTTGGTGAATTAATTACTGGTTGATAGTTTGGTTAATTGAAGTTTTTCGTGATTTTTGATATTATTTGTGTAGTTAGTTGCAAATTTCTGATTCAGAAGTGTTGGTGTGGGTTGTATTGGATTTTTTGGAGTTCGTGAAGGTTGGTAGAAAAGTTTGTTTGAACTTGGTAGCTGGAAATTTTTTGGTGTTTCTGGGTTTGATTTTGTGGAAGTCCATTTGATTTCTGGTGTTTTGTGTGTTTGTGAATTGGTTATTGGGTAAAATCGGTGAAGTTGGTTTGGTATTGTACTTGATAAAGTGCAATAAGGGGAAGAACATCTTCAAGTTTCTGGGCTAGATCTTCAAATCTTCATAAGATTTGCAGATCTTCAAGTTTGAGTTCATAAATTTGATTACGTGGGTGATAAGGAATGACAACACCGGAGAAAGGCGTAGTTGGTCAGAAGATAATGGCGGGAAGAAGCCTTATCCCGCCTATGTCAGGTTTGGGGAATATGGGAACTGGTGGAGCGAATGATACTTCTTCCTCGCAACAAATTATTCCTGAAGAAAGAGAGCGGGATACTGGAGGCGAAAGAGAAAGAAATGTTATGTCGCCACAGCCCGAGGATGAAGCTGAAATGGAGGAGGAAAGTTTGAGGATCCACAACAATTTGATTTTGCAATTGTTGGAGAATAATAAGCGATTGAGGACATTGAAGAAGAAGCCTACCCCTATCCCGCAGGGTTTGTTGACGGCGATAGAGGAAGGGAATAAGGGAGCAAATAAGGAAGCTATTGTGGTCGACGATGGTGAGCGACAAAAGGAGACGGAGCCTGAAAAGCATAAGGAGGTAGAGGCGAGAATGGAAGGGCCGCAAAAGCGGAAAGCGGGAGAGTACGTGGAGAATGGGCGAAAAATCAAGGTGTATCATTGGCCACATACTTCCCAAGTGTCATCTCTTTATTGTGAAGCAGAGGAGGATGACACCGCTTCAAATGAAGCGGGATATGGAGAGCAAGAGCTGAAGACTCCTAAAGGAGGCGAGAGATCCAAGCAGATAGAGAAAGGAAAGGGTGTAGGAGTGAGCCGTTTTGGAGAGGAAGATGGATTAAAAAACAGATGGCCGAGATGGCGAGAAGACTGGCAGAGTTGGAAAAAGGCGGTATAATTGATAGCGAGAAGGACTCTTTTGTCGCTCCATTTGCCAAGTATATTCAGGAGGCCGAGCCCGCTCCGGAATTTCGTTTGCCCGCCTTGTCCAAGTACGCAGGAATAACTACCGCCAGAACTCACGTGGCGGGATTTGAAGTCACAATGGCGATATTGACCAAGGATGATGCTTTGCTATGCAAAACCTTTGCTAGTACCTTGGAGCTTAAAGCTTTGGACTGGTTTGTGCAGCTGCCTGTTAATTCAATCTTGGGATATCAGGATTTCAAGAGAAAGTTTTTGGCGAGGTTTGGAGCAGTGGGGACTCAGCCAGTAATGCTACAGGAGTTGATTGGAATCAAACAGAAGGCGGGAGAGGGCCTTGTCACTTATACCAACAGATTTTTGCTGATTGCCAATCAAATTTCTGAGATTGATCCCAAATATGTTATAATGATGTATATGTCGGGTCTGTTGTCAGAATCTTTTAAGAGGGAATTACGGATGAGGTTGCCCGCGACTTTAAGTGAGCTGCATGAGCGAGTTAAAGCATATTGTGGTGGAGAGGACATTGAGGAAGGAACATCTAATACTGCGAGAAAAAGTGTTAAGGACAGGATTGAATATGTTAAAGATGAAAATGCGACTCAGGGGGGAGGTCGAGGTAATCAAGGTGGCGGCAGAGGTAGAGGCCGTCCTGGGAGTCGCGGGGTAAGAAGGATAGTCAGATTCGCGAGATTGAATGCCAGGCCGAGTGAAATTTTGCGAGCTGTCGAGCTTCCTGCGGCTTTCAAGATGACAGACGGAGGGAGAAGAGACATGACTCAGTATTGTAACTACCACCGGGATAAGGGGCATGATACAGATAATTGTTATAATTTGAAGAAGGTGATTCAATCTAAAATTGACAGGGGCGAGTTACAAGAGTATGTAGTGCCGGAGCAGAATGTAGAAGCCCGTGGAGGAAACGGCGGTAGAAACGAAATATTGGTGATCCATGAACCGGCAAGCATTACTTGTTTAAGTAAGGGTTAATTACAATTAAGGGCCTGAAGTATGCACCCCGTTCGCGGAAAGGGGTCCGATGTTTCAAATTTGGCGATTTAGGGTCTCAAGTAACCAAATGTTGGCAATTATGGGCTTTTTTGACGAAATCGTTAGTTTCTTGGTTAAATCACCACGTGCGGGTCACGTGCATACTTCAGGCCCTTATTTGCAATTTGCCCATTTACATAATAATAATAAAAAAATAAAAAATAATAATAAAATAATAATAATATTAATAATGATAAATAATAATAATAATAATAATAATAATAATAATAATAATAATAATAATAATAATAATAATAATAAAATATTAATAATAATAACAAAATAATAATAATAATAATAATAATAATAATAATAATAATAATAAAATATTAATAATAATAATAACATAATAATAATAATAATAAATAATAATAATAATAATAATAAATAAATAAAAATTATAATAATAATAAAATAATAATAATAAAAAAAATAATAATAAAAAATAATAATAATAAAATATTAATAAAATAATAATAATAATAACCCATAAATTCCGGCAACCATGTCGCCACCACCACACCATCAGCCACCATAAATTCCGGCAAGCTGCCATGACCATGTCGCCACCACCACACCATCAGCCACCATAAATTCCGGCAACCATTGCCATCCAAAGTAAAGAAAAATCAAAATTCTTCATACCCAAACCGAATCAAAACAAAATTAAAAACCAAACCCAAAAATGGGTTTCCAAACTTAAGCAAAACCAAAACCAAACCAAAATCAAAATCACCAAATCTGATGTTTCCAAATCAAACCCAAATCTGATGTTCCAAAATCAAGCAAAATCGCACGCAAATTCAAACCTAAATATGGGTTTCGAAAATCTAACCCAAAATCGCACCAAATCTGATGTTTCTGAAATCAAACCCAAATTTGGGTTTCTGTAATCAAGAACAATGGTGGCCGGTCGAAAATGGGGAAGGAGTTGAATGGTGGTGATGGGTGAACTGAATAATGGAGGAGAGGAGCCTTGCGATGTAGTGTGGCCGGAGATGGTGAAGGAAGGTGGAGTGAGGTGAGGTCGACCGGAATTTGTAGAGAGAGAGAGAGAGAGAGTGAGATGGCTTTTATAATTATTATTTATTATTTATTATTTATTATTATTATTATTATTATTATTATTATTATTATTATTATTATTATTATTATTATTATTATTATTATTATTATTATTATTATTATTATTATTTTATTATTATTATTATTTTATTCTTCTTTTTTATTTATTATCTAATAAACTAATTTATTTAGGTTTTAAAAGAAGAGAGGGGGTGTTTTGTAACTTTAAAATTTATTTTTTAGGGTCTAGACTTTAACATTTTACAGTTTCAACCCCCTTTACGTGGCACGTGACCCGCACATGGTGATTTAACCCAGAAACTAACGATTCCGTCAAAAAAGCCCTTAATTGCCAACATTTGGTTACTTGAGACCCTAAATCGCCAAATTTGAAACATCGGACCCCTTTTCGCGAACGGGGTGCATACTTCAGGCCCTTAACTGTAATTAACCCTTTAAGTAATCAAATCATGTCGCTGTCCCATACCTGCCATATTCCTGCTTACCCGCCAAGTGAGGAGAGGATAATCAGCTTTTCAAGGCAAGAACTGGCTTTAACTCCAAGCCATGGATGTCAGCCAGTGGTAATTTCTATTGCTCCAGGGAATAGTATTTTGCACAGGGTATTGGTTGATTCAGGAGCAAGTCGCAACATCCTCTATTATGAAGCTTTCAAGAAGATGCGATATACGGAGGTCAACCTGGTGCCATATAAAGGATTTCTGGAAGGATTCACAAATCACGCTGTGCGGGTCAAGGGAACAATTGCTTTGGCGGTAGAAATAGGGGAAGGCGAGATGGTGAGAACTCGCACTGTGGAATTTATGGTGATTGATTTGGTGTCGCCCTACAATGCCATCGTAGGTATCCCGTTTATGCATACATTTGAAATGGTCGTTTCTATCCCGCATCAGCGAGTCAAATTTCCTACTCCAAAAGGAATTGCTTGCTTGAAAAGTGAAGTTAAGGAGGTAATTCAGAAGAAGATAGAGATGCAGACAGCAGCAAGGGCGGGAACGAGTTCACTTGCAACGGCTATGGTGGTGCGAGATGTAAGAATCAACATGATCACCGACTTAGGAGGGTGTGATGATTGGGTGGAAACAGATAGCATGAAGAATAAGTCGGCGATCATTGTTATTAATGAAAGGGCGGAGGAAGAAGTTTTGCAAGAAAGGAATGTTGAGCGGGATACGGAGATAGAAACAATGGAAGAAAGATCAGAAGGGAATTTTATGGCAATGGTTATAATGCAAGCTGAAATGGCATGGTCTAGATCCGCTGAATTTGTTAAAATGAAGGAACCCCTTATTGAGGAGATAGTGGATTCTGATAGTGAGGAGTGTGATGAAGAAATTATGGTAGAAACACCTGAAGGTGTGTCGCTTGTAGGGAGAGATAAGGGGGAGAGTAGCGACAAAGGTGTTAAGAGATGTGCTGATAAGAGAAAGGCGACAGAGATGGAGGTAGATACTCTGCAAATGCGAGATGAGCCGGATATTCAGCCCGCAGAAGAATTGGAGGAGGTAGTTGTTAATGATGAATACCCCGAGCAAAAAATAAAAATTGGGAAGCAGTTGGATAAGGAAGAGCGAGACAGTTTGGTCGAGTTTCTGCGAAATAGTGCTGATGTATTTGCTTGGAAACCAGAAGATATGCGCGGAATAGATGAAAATGTCGCCCTACATTGTCTGAATGCCGACCCAAACGTAGAACCCTACAAGCAGAAGGTGAGATATCTTTCAGCGGAAAAGGAGAAGGCGGTGATTGGAGAGGTGGAGAAGTTATTAAAGGCGGGAATCATAGAATAATTTACTTATCCAGTTTGGCTAGCTTGTCCAGTTATGGTGTTGAAGGCAAATAAAAAATGGAGAATGTGCATAGATTTTACAGACTTGAATACGGCTTGTCCCAAGGATTGTTATCCTTTGCCGAAAATTGATAGATTGGTTGATTCCATCGCTGGGCATAAGGTTTTCAGTTTTATTGATGCGTATTCAGGATACCATCAAATCAAGATGCTTGAGGAGGACAAGGCTAAAACGGCTTTTAGAACCCCCATTGGCAATTTTTGTTATAAGATGATGCCTTTTGGCTTAAAGAATGCTGGGGCGACGTATCAAAGAATGGTCAATAAAGTATTTAAGTCGCAGATTGGGAGGAACGTTGAAGCTTACATTGATGATATGGTGATCAAGACTAAGGGGGAGGACCATTTGGTGGATCTCGCCGAAACCTTTGAAAATTTGAGAAAAAATTCAATGAAGCTGAACCCAAGTAAGTGTACTTTTGGGGTGACGGCGGGAAAGTTTTTGGGGTTCTTGGTAAACCGCCGCGGCATAGAGGCCAATCCGGAGAAGATTCAAGCTTTAATAGATATGAAGTCGCCCAGAATAATCCAAGAGATTCAAAGATTGAATGGTAGGGTGATAGCATTGGGACGATTTGTGTCGCGGTCGGTGGAGAAATGTTTGCCATTCTTTAAGGTATTGAAGGGGGATCAAAAATTTTCCTGGGATGAGAAGTGCGAGGAAGCTTTTCAAAAGGTGAAGGAGTATTTGGGAAAGCCACCAATTCTTTGCAGTCCTGAAGAGAGTGATCACTTATATGTATATTTAGCGGCGTCTGATCTCGCAGTAGCGGCAATGTTGATAAAGGAAGAAGGCGGCATGCAAAAGCCGGTTTACTATGTATCAAAGGCCTTAAGTGAAGTGGAGGCGAGATATTTTAATGCGGAAAAATTGGCCTATGCCTTAGTGATCGCGACACGGAAGTTGAGGGCCTATTTTCTATCTCATCATGTCATTGTGTTAACCAATGCTCCTTTGAGAAAGATTTTGCAGCAGCCTGATTCAGCGGGAAGGCTCCTCAAATGGTCGATTGAATTGACGGAATTTGATATTCAATATGAGGTGAGAAAGGCCATTAAGGCGCAGGCACTGGCAGACTTTATACTTGAAACTTCATTCACTTACGAGAGGAAGGAGGTTGAAACTCAGGGGGCTAAGAAGCGGAAGTCAAAGTCGCAGGATCTTGAAGCTGAGGAAGAGCGGGAAAGGCCAGCGGGTTGTTGGGAATTGTATGTTGATGGGTCTTCCGCCAAAGATAAAGGAGGAGCTGGAATCTCGCTAAGTTCACCAGAGGAAGATTGCAAGTACGAGAAAGCGTTAAGGTTCAAATTTAGCATGTCAAATAATCAGGCTGAATATGAGGCACTGGTAGCGGGATTGGAGCTCTGTCGAGATATTGGGGTAAAACAGGTAGTCGCCCATTCTGATTCTCAGTTAATTGTTAACCAAGTCAAAGGCAGATATGGGGTGGTGAATTCAACTCTGGCAAAATATTGTGATATGGCGAGGCAGATTTTGCAAAGCTTCAGTTATTGAGAATTGGTACAAATTGATAGAGAGAAAAATGAGCGAGCTGACATGCTGAGCAAGGCCGCCTGCGAAAAAATAGAAGAATTGCCTAAGAAGATTAAGTTGGAGTTCATAGAAGAGCCGGCATATGATAGGCCGCTGATTATGGAAGTTGAAGTGGGCGAGAAAGATTGGGTTTGCGAAATGAAGGATTATCTGGAAAGGGAAGAGTTGCCTCAAGATGAAGACAAGGCGAAGATTGTTAAGAAAATGTCGCCAAGATTCACTGTCCAAGATGGAATTTTATACCGCAAATCTTTCTCGCGGCCTCTAATGAGATGTGTGGAGCCAGGCAAGGTTGATGAAGTTCTATTCGAAGTACATGAAGGAGTCTGTGGAGGTCATCTAGGAGCTAGAACCTTGGCTAATAAAATCATGTTTCATGGATATTATTGGCCAACGTTGAAGAAGGATGCAGAAGAGTATGTGAGAAGATGTGAGCAATGCCAGCGATACGCCAACATTCCTAGACAGCCCGCCATAGAACAGACACCAATTATAGCGGCTTGGCCCTTTGATATGTGGGGGATAGATCTCATAGGGCCCTTCCCCAAGGCCAAAGGAGGAGCTCAAATGGTTGTGGTGGCGGTTGATTATTTCACTAAGTGGACAGAGGCAAGGGCATTGACTTCCACTACAGAAGACCAGATAATCAGATTTGTAACGGAGGAGATTCTTTGTCGCCACGGAATGCCGCGAGCCATCATTTCTGATTATGGGCCGCAATTCAGAAAGAAGTTCCATGGTTTTTGCTCTAATTTGAATATCAAACACTGGCAGTCCGCAGTCTATAGGCCGCAATGTAATGGGCAAGTGGAAGCCGCCAACAAACAAGTCCTCGAAATTTTACGCAAGAATATTGAGAAAAGGGGTGGTGCTTGGTTGGAGGAGTTGTCTACAGCTTTATGGTATGTCAGGACAACGGTCAAGGGATCAACGGGCGAGACAGCGTTTGCACTTACTTACGGCTCTGAAGCAATGGCTCCTGCAGAGATGGGTTTGCCTACTCATAGGGTGACCTATTATGATGAGGTGATGAATGGCGACAGAAGATGCTGCGAGCTAGATTTGAGTGATGAGAAGAGGCTTAGGGCGAGATTGAGAATGATCAATTATAAGCAGAGGATGAAAGCGCAGCACAACAAAAGGGTAAATAAAAGGTCTTTTAGCGTGGGAGATTGGGTGTTGAGAAGTCGCGAGATAAAGGGTGCAACGGCGGGATTTGCAAAGCTAGATCCAAAATGGGAGGGTCCCTTTCAGATTGCCAAGATTGTGCGAGAAGGGATGTATCATTTGAAGGAAGAGGGCGGCAAAGATGTCCCAAACGCTTGGAGTGTAGATCACCTCAAAAGATATTATCATTGAAGAGATAAGGGTAATTTGTCTATTTAAAATTATTCTTATTAAAGTCTCTTTCATAGTAATTTTGATGAATCTATGGAATTTTCAATCATGAATGAAAGTTATATATGTCTTGAAAACTTTGAATGAAACGAAAGTACCTTGAATAGAAGATGTGCATGTTTTGAATATGTTTTGAATATGTTGAAAGTATGAAATTTTATGACTCAAATTTATCTCGTTTAGATTAAATCCCGTTTCATAATAATGTTTATATGATTAGTCGCCAAGAACATTATGAGTAAGTCGCTTGGAGTAAAGTTGCCTAAAGACAACTTCACTTTTTCGATGGGAGTATAAGCATAGGGTGTTATCTCGCCAAAGATAAGAAGGTAAAAGGTTTTTGATGAATTATCAAAACAAATTGCAAGTCGCAGGAAATTGTAAGAGAAAGAGAATCTATCTCGCCTTTTATGGCATGTAAAGTCTACGGACTATAAAAAAGAAAGTCTACGGACTATAAAAAAGAAAGTCTACGGACTATAAAAATGAAAGTCTACGGACTATAAACAAGAAAGTCTACGGACTATAAAAAAGAAAGTCTCCGGACTATAAAAATGAAAGTCCCATCTCGCCTGAATGGCATGTATATGGATGCGACTATAAACAAGAAAGTCTCCGGACTATAAGCGAGAAAGCACATCTCGCCTGAATGAAATGTAAGAATGTCGCTAAAGGAAAGAAAACATATCTCGCTGAAAGGTATGAAAAGATATGAGTCAAGGAAGAAAAGCATATTTTGTTTTAAGGCAAGTAAAGATGTTGAGTCACAAAAGAAGGAAATTATTCTAAGTAAGAATCATGAAAAAAGCAAGGAAGGAGCAAAAGAAAAACAAAGATCAGCGACAATATGAGCCGCGTTGTATGCACTGTAAGTAAAGTCGCCTAAAGACGACTTCACTTTTTCGATGGGAGTATAAGTATGGGGTACCTGTCATGCAAAATAATGATTTTTGATGAACTATCAAAACAAAATAGCAAAAGCGAGATATGATAATAAAATAAAGCATAAAGATAAAAGGGGCAAGCTCGAAGGCCGCGAATTTACATTGTTCAGAGGCACACAGGCCCAAATAAAGAAAGCAAATTGTTAGCCACCAAGGCAAGTTACAAAAGTTGATCAAGAGAAGCTAAGTACTAAAGCAGAATCAAGTTGAAGCATTTGGTTCATCAGTTGGTGCGGGTTGAGTGGAGCTGGAGGCCGCAAGAGCAAGAGCCTTCGCATCATCCAAAAGTTTATGTTTATGTTCCAGTTGATTATTCCATAAAGTAAGAACATTTGGAACTTGAAGAGGAGTGGGAGTCCAAGGCGACTTACCCAATAGTGCATCTTCTTCTGCAAGGTCATTGAGTTCATCAGGAGAGTAGGGAACCATAGGATGACCACGGCGGCATATCTCGCTGAAAATTGGTTCTGAACCCCACTTGGCAAGTCGCTCGATTGTAATGGCGGGGATTTCAGAGGCATCCGTGGCGGCAGCTCGCATGACTTGTAGAGAGGTTTGGTCGCCAATGTCAATAAGATCATCTTTGAGTTTGGTCACATCAGCATTGAGAGATGTGATTTCAGCGACCTTACCTTTCAGTTCTTCCCGCAGTTTGGCTATCTCGCCTTAATAAAATTGAGTGTCAGCAGCATGAGTCTTCTTTAAAGTCTCATTTTCTCTCAGAAGATTGGCGGCATTTTCCTTGACAGAATTGAGTTCAGTGGTAGCCTTGTTGAGATCAGTTATGGCGGTATTGAGTTCAGTTTGAGCAGCCACGAGTTGATCCTGAGAAGTGGTCAAGTCAGCTTTCAGTTTATCTCGCTCTCCCTCCAAGTTTGTGATGGTAGCATCCCGCCTCCCCACTTTACCGCGAAGGGTATCCTTATCTTTCCGTAAAATTTGATTGGCAATGTCTACCTTAGCTAGATCTCTGGTGAGGTGATGATTTTTCTCAGTTATGCCCATGATGGAAGCCCCAAGCTAAAGATAAAAGAAAGGTTAATTCGAAGGAAAAAATGAAAAAAGTTGCAGTTATTTAAGAAATGGAAGAGCGACATACCATTGAAAAGTGAATTCCAGCTTGGCAAGCAGCATGGTCCACATCCATGTCCGTTACTCAGTGTACTTGGATTGGGTCGCTGGCGCGAATTATGGCAGAGCTGCCTATCAAACTTTCTTCAACGCCACGATTTTCATTAATTAGTCCCTTTAAGCGGGGGACTTTGGCGGCCTCCTTGCTAAGCTCATAAAGACCTTCAAATGCAGTAGGCATCACAAAGTCTTCTCGAAGCCAACTGGGATCAGGGAAGCTAGCGGGAAGGTGTGGGTCGCGAGGAGTTGGGGGCGAGTTGGAAGTATTTTTCAAGTCGCAAATTTATATCTCGTGAGACGGAGGAGGATCATCATTCTGAATGGGCTCAGTGGCATCACCCACAGGAGCAGGAGAGCTAGTTTGAATAGAATCAGGAGGAGGAATGTTAATGGTTTCTTCATTAGGGGCATCATCATACTGCAAGATGGGAGTTGGTGGAACAAAGTTTGGTGGGACATTGCCTTCAGAAGGAGGAATGATTTGGGTAGGAGAAAGGACTTGAGTGGAGGGAGGAACCTGAGTAGCAACTGAAGTTGGAGGAATAGTTTCTTGAGTGGGAAGGGCGACATTAGGAGAAACTGCAGCAAGCCTTTTTTGTCGCTTTGATTTGGTTCCGGGATCATTGGGTTTGGCTTTAGCTTTGGATGAACCTTGGGCTTTCTCCAAGGCAATCTCTTCAGTGTCTTTGCCGCCGCGGGATAATGGTAGTGGAAGGTTAGCGGGAAGGAGGCCGAGAGCCGCATCGCGGGTACTAGCAAGCCTTTTTCTTCTCTTATCAATATCCAGGTTGGCGATTTGGCGACTTTCCATTGATTTAGATCGGTGAACTGGAAACAAATAAAAAGGAAGTTAAAAGTTAGAATTATGCAAGTATAAGCCAAAATTGAAAAAAGAATAAGGTCAAAGAAGAGACATACAAAGAACAGCATTCATGGCGGAACAATTACGAGTACCCTTGCACGATTGGCACTCATGAGCGTATTTGTTGTCCGTATGCCGCTCCCATTCATCAAAGTAAGCGTGACTTATTGGAACCCGAGGCGGGACAAGAGGTAAGTTGTAGGCGATTCTGACTTGATTAAGCAATTCTCTATTTCGCAGAATACCTCTCTAGGAGATGAGAGGTTGGGGTGTATCAGCAGGAGAATCTGCGGGAAGGCAACTAGAGCACGAATAGCGGCAACAAGGGCATTGTCGCCAACAACAGAAGCATCCTTAGTTTCAACTTGGGGTTTGATGGGATGAAGATCAGCGGGATGGGACCACCCTACGCGGGAGACAATGAAGAGTGGGTCGCTCAACCATTCATGTACTTTAGCGGGCAAAGGAGTAAGGACTTTAGGGCCTCGTTGGTATTGAAGAGATAGGCGAGTTTCTTTTATCCCGTTTTCAAGTTTGTTGGTCTGCTTGTATCCTTTAAATAAAGTAACTAGGGAGGTGACCGTGGGTTCTTTCCTCAAGGCGCGACATATGGTGATAAAAGCAGTAATTATCCTTATTACATTGGGATGAATCTCAGTTATCATGGCTTAGGCTTTATACAAAACTTCACAAAGAAAAGGATCTAGGGGAATTCTAAGGCCCGCCTTAAGTTGAGAAGGGAAAACTACAATGCCATCTCGCATTTCTCGCAAATTTGCGAGAGAGGTATTTCCTTGGAAATCAGAAATGTGATAGATGGAATGGTCAATATGGTAAAGAGTGTGCCAAGTGGTAATGGGGTTAGGAATGAGGGAACTCGTATCAGGAGCGAGAGAGGATCCCGCCTCAATATGGGTGGGATTGATGAAAAGGTTACCTTCATTTATGTTTAAAGTTTGAACCCCAGTTGAAGGGGGATTGCTGGATGTTGCAGCGGGAGAAGAAGTCACTTGATCAGCCATCTCGCAGGAATCACTGGAAGAAGAAGAAGAAAGGACAGATTTATAATGCATCCTACGCTTGGAAAAAGGGTCAGCGACACAGTGGGATTCAGATGAGTCGCTTAAATCGGGATCATACTTATCTTTGATAAATCGAACTAATTCTTTATGTGAAGTAAAAATATGGGACATAGGGGCTAAAGGGGGAAGAAAGAAGCGGCCTTGGATTTCAAGGGACTCAATCACTGAAGGGTCAACCCAGTTTTCAACAAGTAACCTAACTATGTCGGCCTTGGGCAATCTCGCCCAAGTAGTTCGCAGGCGTCTATATAAGCCGCCTGAAATTTGACATCTACCGTACCTAACCCGCCTAGCACAATTCTTGTATCTCGCCATAAAGGGTAATTTGGAAATAAAATTGAAGGGACGGACAAAGGGGAATAACTAAGCTCAAATAGCTTGGCAAAAATGAAAGATCAAAATGAAAGGGTTTAGAGAATATGAAGGATTTTGGAAAAATTACCTGGCAAAAATGAAGGACGGCCGGAGAAGACGAAGAAACGCCAGAAAATGTGAACGGATTTCTGAGAAACCAAGGAAAAGAGGCTCCAAAATCAACTTCAAGTAGCAAGTAATGAACGGAAGGAGATTTGGGAATCAATTTTATGGTCAAATCTAAAAAAGAACGGTGAAAAAGTGGGTAAGGTTCGTCGGAGTCAAAGTTGGAGTTCGCCGGAATTTGGGGGTGATAGAGCAAGAAAGCAAAGAGTAAAAAGGGAAATTGTGAAGGTGAAAAGGTTATTTATATGAGAGAGAAATTAGGGGAGGTAATTGATGTGACAGTTGAGGTGAAAATTTTAAATTTCCCCCTCATAATTTGGCACAATTCCCAAATAACGGCACATTAAAAATTCAGGGGCTCGCCAGGAAGGTGACACGTGTATGCATAGAGATTACCAATGCTCATTAAAAATAGCGTGTCGACACGCTATTCCTTCTCCAAGAAGCCTGAGCATTGGTAATCTCTATGCATACACGTGTCACCTTCCTGGCTTCTTGCGACGTCGCAAGAATAGCAGGTCAGTGAACTTCAAGTTTTTGGCGAGACCATAAATGAATCTCGCCTCAAACTTAGGGGCTTCTGATGCTGCCCAAAAACAATGGTTGGGCCTGGTCCAAGTCCATAAGCGAGAAATTATCAAGTAGGCCCAAAGCGAGATAAGGCCCAAGAGGAAGATAAGAATAAAGGTAGCCCAGGTATGGTTCGCGGGAAAGTGAGTCGGGGGATATCCCAATAAATTCAATGAAAGGGAAACTCAAGGTAGTGAAAGCAAGATAATGTGAGGATAAGGGCGAGATATTAGTTGATTAATGGCGAGATAATGAGGCAAGCCGACGAAACATTGATATGAGATAAGAGGCGAGATATGAGAGTGAGGCGACACAGGGTTAACCGTATCCAGCGAGAGACGGATCCCAGTTGGTGCGATTCATAAGAGGCGGCATATAAATATCTAGGAAGTGGAACCCATTAGACGGTTAGACATTGGGAAAAGTGATCACATGTTTTAAGTTTATTCTCATAATTGACTAATGGAGTGATGACACGTGGAAGTAGGCATGGAACGTGAGGAGGTCATGTGCATGGCACGAGGGAAGGGATATATATATGAGGGATGGTCTTCTTTGTCAAGGTACGTACACACACACTCACGAAACACCTTTCCATTATTCAGATTTCCCTTCTCAGACAAACACTTATCCTCACGCCGGAGGGGCTTACGCCGGAGCCGCCCCCGGCTTAGTTGACGTTTGCTTGTGTGCAGACGAGAAGAAGGAGCCGGAGCTATCCAATTCAGACTACAACGATCGTGTTGCCGCTGAGGAAATTTCTGGCAACATCAGGGGCAATGACACAAAAATTTCAAATGCAAAATTGTTATTTATCAAGTTGCGATCTTGCATTGTACGGAACTGATGTGCTCCAAATGAATCTTCCTTAGTTGTAAAGAAATAAATTCAGTTTAATTTTCTTAATTTAATCTAGAGGTGCCCATCCGGTTCAAACCGCCGGTTCCGGTTCCGAACCGGCGGTTCACGGTTCCACCAAGCATTGAACCGAAACCGGCCCGGTTTGTCACGGTTCCGGTCCCGGTTCCGAACCGGCCGTACGGTTCCGGTTCCGGTTCTAAACCGGTTAATTTCAAAAAAAAAAAAAAGACTTGGGCGGTCGCCCAAGAAGGGCCGAAATGACTAGGGCGGTCGCCCAAGTGTCGATCCTTCAAAAAAAATTACAAGTTAAATTCTTAACAATTTACGTTAAGTTTTACAAAAAAGTTAATTTTTGCAAAAAGTCATTTAAAAACTTAACTTTTTTGAAAATAAACGAAAGTATATAAAAGAAAAAGGGACGGTACCCTTAAATTTTATTAATTAAAATAAAATTACAAATGAGGGGGACAACCAACCTTACCCTTTTATAAAGAAGGGGGACATTTAGGAGCCTTTACCTCAACCTAACTATTACAATTAAATAAAAATAAACCTAATCTATAATCTAATCTATAAAATTACAATTAATTAACCTAATCTAAAGTCTAAAGAGCGGCGTAGTTCATTCGGCTTCGCTCCCGATGTATCTTCATCAAAGGCCTCCTCCTCCTCGGAACTACTTCTTTTATCTTGAAGTCGTAGTTCGGCTCTATGCCAATCGCCGAGCAACATTTGATATTCTAAATTATATGGAGACAACCTTGACCTTCGATCGGATAAGACATTTCCTCCTACACTAAATACTTCTTCTACGGCAACGGTTGAGGCGGGAGCGGCTAGGATCTCCTTTGCTATCAATGATAGAATAGGATAGTTGTTTGCCCTTCGTGCCCACCACTTTGCAATATCAAAATCGTCTATAGGCTCAAAAAGAAGTGGTTAAATAATTTTCAAGTTCAATATAAGTGGAGCCACCTCGTTGACGTTTTTGAGTTCTAGAACTAATTAAATTATCTATAAAGTTAAAGGGATCGCTATCTTCGTGAGAACTACCACCTACATTTTCACTACTAGGAGGATAAACAATATTACCAAAAAGATCATAATATTCTCTATAAAGTTCATATACAATTTTTTTAGTCTCAATTACAACGTCTTTTGCCTTTGGGATAGGTCTATCTAAAAACAAATCAAAGTAGGTGGGAAATAGATTCTTATAATAATAATCTAGTATTTGTTCTAAACCATCTTCTCTTATCCTAGAATCTAATAGTTTAGCTACTAAAAACAATGGGGGAATGATCAAAAAATATTTAAGCCATTTTGTTCTCATCTTGTTAATACATTCACCTAAAATTTGATCATCTTTAAAATGCATAAATATGTAACTAATTTTAGCGGCGTGTTCTATAACTAACGGTGAAGTGGGATAGTAAGAACCGGATAATTGTACGGTAGCATCTTTAAAAACTTTCAAAATTTTCTTTAAATTATTACAAATATCCCATTGATGGGGCAATATTATAGTTGAATACTCTATTTGTTGAATAAACTGACACAATAGTTCACGAAAATCATAAGATTCGGATAACATTTTATAAGTGGAATTCCATCGATTTGGAACATCTAGGGAAAATCTTTTAGGTGGGATATTATTTATTTTACAAAATCTAATTCACAATTTTGTTACACTATGATTTCTCATTATATAAGCAAGAACTTCCTTAATTGGGGCTACATGTTCCTTTAAAGTTGTTAAACCATCTTGCACACACAAATTTAAAATATGACATATGCACCTAACATGAAAAAATTTACCACCAATAGATGGTTGACAAATATCAATGAGTGATGGTAGACTAGCAGTATTATTTGCGGCATTATCAAATCCAATTGAAAAAATTTTGTGAACTAATCCATATTCTTGTAAAACATTAGCAATTTTACTACAAATATTTTGAGCGTTATGAACAGTATCAAAAGATTTATATGCAATTAATCGTTTTTGTAATTTCCAACTAATATCAACCCAATGACATGTAATTCCTATATAGCTATGAGTTTGCCAATGGTCACTCCATATATCGGCACATATTGACAATTTTTGGGATAAATCTTTAAACGTATTAATTAAAGTTAATTTTCCTTGTAGATATTGAGCTTTAGTATCACGAGTACTTGTATTTTTATTAATTTCTTTAGCCGCGGGATTTAAACAAAGTTGTGCCATATGAGACCATAATCTATCATTAGTAAAATTAAAGGGTAATCCTTTAGCAGCAGTATATTTTGCCATTTCTTTTCTATACGTTGAATTATCAAATTTAAATAATTGCGAAGACGTACCTTGTGATGATCCCGTAAATCCTTGTAGTTGTGTTTGATCTTGGGCATCTCCAACTTGATCGGGGTGCCTTGTCGTCAAGTGTCTTTTAAATGTCCCATAACCACCTCCATGGGTAAAGGCAAATTTTTGAGGGCAATGGTTGCAAGAAACGGTGTATTGGTTGGTACCTTCAATTGGCACTTTTGAAAAGTGCACTGGCCATGATGTCCGACCTTCCCGTGGTTCGACCTCCTCGTCCTCGACCTCGACCTCGGATTTGAGTTTGACCACCCTCGCGCTTCACTTTGGGTTTGAGTGGTTTGAGTGTTACTCCCTTCGGTATGACCATGATCACCCATTGAAAATGTTGTATCAACTTCATCATCGCTCAAATTAAACGTTTCTTGTGGTAGAGGTTGAACATTAAGATTGCCCCAAATGAAATCATCGGCGGGGGGGAAAAATGGATGCGAACTTGATACATTCTTTCCCTTATCGCCACGCCGCCACGAGATGAAGACATTTTTGGTGAAAAGATGAATTTATGTGAAAAGAGAGTAAGTAATTTGAGAGTTTGAGACTTGAGAGATTGAGATGAGAGAGAGATTTGAGTCTTTGAGAGATAGAATAGAGAGAAAGAGAGTAAGTAATTGAGAATTTGAGAGTTTTGAGACTTGAGAGTTGAGAGAGAGTAGTGAAAAAAATAAAGGGAGGGGGAGGGTATTTATAGGTTTGAGAGAAAAAGAAAAAAAAAACGTTTTAGGGACCAAAATAAAAAAAAAACCGTTTTAGGGACCAAAACGATTAAAAAAAATATTTTTTTTTTACATTTTGGTCACTGACCGTTATTTAACGGTCATTAAACATGGACCGTCGGATCAAGAAATGGACGCACCAGATCATCTAGCCGTTGGCGGTTCCGGTTCCGGTTCGTGAAGCCGCGCGGTTCGGTCCCGATTCCGGATTCGGTTCCGATTCCGGTTCCTGAACCGGCGGTTCACCGGTTTTTGAAATCTTGAACCTTAACCGGACCGGAAAACCGCCGGTTCGCCGGTTCAGCCGGTTCACGGTTCGTCCGGTCCGGTTTCCCTCCGGTTTTTATCCGGTCCGATTCCGGTTCGACCCGCCGGTTCGGAACCGTTTGGGCATCTCTAATTTAATCTCACATATTTGAAATGGACAAAATATTAAAGCTTAAAGCTTAAGCAATAGTCAGAGAGAGAGAGAGAGAGGGGGCGGATCCATCCCTATTTGACGTGAGCTTCAGCCCACTTCAGAATTTTGAATTTTTTTTATTCTTTTTACCTAAATCACCGATTATATGTAACTTTTTTTTTTTTATATATATATGAAGTTAATTTTCACCGTTTTATTGTTTAAATATTTGTTCAATATCAAGCTCACGCGATTTCAAAATTCCGAATTCGCGTCTGGCAATAGTAAAATTCCATGATATAGAGAATCCAAATACATGACACCGAAAATTTATAACAAACTTCAAGCCATGCTAAGCGTGCCTTCCCCCATCTATGGCGCTCTCTCTCTCTCTCACACACACACATGCAATCAGATTTCACACACTATAACCATCAGGACTTGACCTGATGGCCAGAGCACTGAGACACCAACACGGAGGTCCTGGGTTCGATTCCTCCCAGTGGTTAGAGTGGATGATTATCCCTCCCTAGTTAATATTAGGCGCCTCTGGGGGGATTTTAAGGGAATTTCAGAGAATTGAGGGACTTATTAGTAAAAAAATTGACTTACACAAAAAAGGGGCTTGACTCGAGATGGGCAAGCCTCAAAAAAAAAAAAAAAAAAAAAAAAAAAAAGATTTCACACACTATATATAGACCATAGCTTTGATCTTAAGAAGCACACAAAACATTCGAAAATGGCATCACCAAGTCATGTTCGAGTTCTCTCCCTCGGTTTCATGCTCATAGTACTGTGCATGCACCACTGCTCTGCCCGTAAGGTCCTCATGGAAGACATGATCAACAAGCAAGAAAAAGGTCAACTCAAAGATGAAGTCAAAGTCAAACCAGCCCCATCTATAAACAAGCAAGAAAAAAGTCAACCTATGGATGAAGTCAAACCGGCTCCAATGGCGGATCGTGAAAGTGTTGACCAGAAGAATAATGATACTATGATGAGGTCAAAAGAAGGTGAAGAAATAGGTCTTGAATGCGGTAATGGGGGATGTGATGCACCGTGTTATGAACTACCGTGTAATGGAGTAGTAGTTTGGCCACAACCACCACCATATAGTATAATAATTGTTGAACCACCACCAACATGCACACCGTGTGAACCCTGGTATGGTCCTGGACCATGTCCTTGTCCTTGTGAAGAAGAAGGTTATAATGCTGAAACCGAAGGTATCAAGACTGAGGGCGACGAGTCCAATAACAAAGCTATGCAAGGTGGCCGGAGCCCACTACTATCAGGTAAAGAAAGAAGTTTTGCTGATGCGCCTATGCCTACTATCATGGACGGTTCAAATGTTCATGCCTAGTTCTAGTAAAGCATTCTTAGAAATGGAGTCTGTCTGTCTGTCTAGTTTAGTATAATATGCAGTGGATCTCTGTAATTTCCACTTCAAAGTAAATAAGAAGTTGGGAGTCATGTCCTGACTGGTTGTTTGAGTTTCATTCTCTCTCTCTCTCTCTCTCTCTCTCTCTCTCTCTCACACACACACAGACACACACACACAGGAGGGTTGGCTGATTTTGGCTGATCCCAACAAGCATAGTAATAATGTACTCTCTCCATCTCATTTTGGGTGTTTCGAAGTTTAATTTCCTCAACAGTTTCTCATCTTTATTCATTGATAAAGACCAGGTAAGATTAATGGATTCTTCAAATGGATGGAAGGGAGATAGTTTAGGCTTCCTAATGAAGGATAAAGGCAACATTGAAGTTATTTGAAAAGTGTGGGTCAATGCAAGCTCAAAACAATCTAAAAACTTTCTTAAATGAGTTAATTCAAAGATTTTTTCTGGATATTAAAATAGTTGACATTTGATCAAATTTTACTAGGGAATTTGCCCCATAACCATAAGGTTATGTTCCTTTTAGAACAAATCACTTTCCACTAAATTTCTCATTGTATTAAAATGTTTCATTAGTTCTCATGTTGTATTATGTATAATACAACATTTAGTTATGCAGTAGTTTAAAATCATAATACTGCATCTGCACCACCGCCTCCGCCACAGCCCAACTCCGCCGCCGCCGTCTGCTATCGCCGCATGCCGGATTCCGGTCAATTTTCACCGGAATCCGGCAATTTTGGCCGGAATTCGGCCGCCGATCGTGGGAATCCGGTCGCCGGAGGTCGGAATCTGGTCGCCGTATGGGCTTCGGACTCCGGTCACCGGCGGCCGCCGGAATGCAGTATTATGACCTTAATTAATGTTGTATTTTCGAAACATAATACAATATCATAATACAATATGGGGAAGGAACTTATCAAGCATTATGAAACTTTTTTAGAACTTATCGGACACAGTCCCATTTTACTATCACAATTGCAGTTCGTGATGTGATAGTGATGAAATAAAACATGGACCAATCGGGCCTTTCGTTGAGTTGTACTGAGGTTGTCTTGTATTGTTCCACTCGAGAAAACGTACTTTGATTGTCCCGTTTGAAAAGACACATTTTCAAAATGATAACATTATTGAGACTCAATTGTTATATTAACAATAATTGTCTACTTATTATTTTTTATCTCACATTCTCTTTTTTATCTTACTTTTTATATTCACAGCCATTAAACTCTTTTTAATTTTCGTGCATAATTAAATGTATACCTTTTTTTTAGTGGGACCGGGGATGTATGCGGTTGTAGCCTTTGAATCAAAAATCTCAAATGTAAATTGTTACTTGTCAAGTTTAGATCTTGCATCAAATGGGACTGGTGTGGTCCAAAAGGATCTTAAATAATTGTATTACTTGACTAGAATTTATTCCAAACAGAATGTACTTTCTTAATTATTACTCCCTCCGTCCCAAAATGTTTATCCTATTTGACTTTTTTGTTGAACTTTGACCACAAATTTATGAGAGATTAATCATGTTCATGAAATTCTAAAAGTTGTTGATGATAATATTATTAATGGTGAATCAATAGAAATTTTTAGAATTTCATGAACATAATTAAATTGTCATATATTTGTGGTCAAAATTCAACAAAAAAGTCAAATGGGACAAACATTTTGAGACGGAGGGAGTATTTTATTATTAAGATGAATATTTTAGCATATTAATGTTTGTAATTGAATAAATTAATTTAATTTCACTTACTTTAAAAAAGGAGGAAATCTTAAAAGCTTAATTACCTGCAAATAAGTAGAAAATCCCATCATATAAAAAATACATGACCCCGAAAATTCATAACAAACTTCAAGCCATGCTAAAGCTGCCTTCCCCATCTATGGCCATCTCTCTCTCTCTCTCTCTCTCTCTCTCTCTCTCTCTCTCTCTCTCACACACACACACACACACACACAGTTAGATTTCGAACATTATATATAGACTATAGCTTTGATCTCGAGAAGCATACAAACAATAGAAAATGGCCTCCCCAAATCTTCAACTTCTCTCCCTTGGGTTCATGCTCATTGTACTGTGCATGCACCACTGCTCTGCGCGTAAAGTCCTCATGGAAGACATGAACAAGCAAGAAAAAAGTCTGCTCAAAGATAATGTTAAACCGGTGCCAATGGCTCATGAGGGCGTGAACAAGCAAGAAAAAAGTCAACCCAAAGATGATATCAAGCCGACACCAATGGCTCATGAGGTCATGAACAAGCAAAAAAAAGCTCAACCCAAAGATGATATCAAACCGGCACCAATGGCTCATGAGGACATGAGCAAGCAAGAAAAAGGTCAGCCCACAGATGATTTCAAAGTCAAACAGGCGCCAATGACTCATGAAACTGATCACGGACTTGCCCAAAAGAACAATAAGATGTCATCTAAAGAAGGTGAAGAAATAGGTCTTGAATGCGGTGGTGGGGGTTGTGAATCACCATGTTTTGAACTACCCTGTAATGGAGGAGGAGGCGTCATAATCCAACCACCAGGCTATGTGGTACCTACACCGCCCATAGTTGAGATACGACCACCCCATATTGTATATCCACCACCAGTTGTTATACGTTATCCACCATTCGTAGAACCTACGCCATGCACACCGTGTGAACCCTGGTATGGTCCTGGACCATGTCCCTGTCCTTGTGAAGAAGGTTATAATGCTGAGACGAAAGGTATCAAGACTGAGGGTGAGGGCCACGACGATGAGTCCAAAAACAAAGCAAAGGAAAGTGAAATGCAAAATGTTCATGCCTAGTTAGCTAGTTTAGTAAAAATGCAGTGGATCTTTGTATTCCCAGTTCATAATAAATAATAACTTGAGAGTCAAGTCTGGATCAGTTGTTGAGTCTCTCTCTCTCTCTCTCTCTCTCTCTCTTTCTTTCTCTCGCACACAGATACACACACTCAGAAAGGGGAATGCTTTGGCTGGCTGATAATCATGTTCTTCGGGCATACACAAATTTGAGAAAATGCAGAAAGACGAAAAGGATACACAATGAAAATGCGGGAACTTGAGAGGAAAAAAACTGCAGTTAAGTCTATAAATTCCAGTTCAAGAAAAGTTATGGAAAAGTTACAACACAGAAAAAAAAAAGACGAGCTAGGTAAATATAGATGAAAAAATCTGCAGTTTGAGGGCCACATTTCAACACTCCAATAAGACATGATATGATTAGTTATAAAAGTTTGTCAGAGCTCTTGTCGCACCAAGTTACTCTTTTTTAGTGGAAGTTGCGGGTTGATTACACTCGCTATCCCATTTTGGATGATTCGAAACTTAATTCCTCAGCAGTTTCTTGTCTTGATTCTTCGATGATGGCCACGTAAGAATAATCGATCCTCCAAACGGACATGAGGGAGTTGTTTAGGCTTCTTTATTATAATCAAGGTTAAAGGTTACTTTAATTTTAATTTATTTTATTTGAAAAGTGTGATTATAAGTAAAAAACAGTGACAATAAATTCATGGAGTCTGCATACATGATAACAGATAAATGCAAGTCGCGAAACAATCTAAGACCTTCCTTTGATTTTCAGGCGCCACCTTTTAACCCGTGTGACAAGACGGCTATTGTTGTGCTAAGGAAGCGTCTTGACTCAGCTAACCTTAACGTCGACTCAGAACGGCCTCCTTGCGAACAAGGTGTCCACTCAGATGGTGGCATGAAAGTTAAGGCTGGTGAAACAATGGCACCATTATTAAGGTGAACAAACATGGACAATGACTGTTAATGCCCCTATGCATGTCAATTCAGAGCTACATCTTTAGTTCTATTACAGTATACTATGCACACAATATATAGCCCATGTCTTTGAAATTGAAAACCATCAACAGAAGCAGCAAATGGCTTCGGTAATTCAAATCTCCCTCGGTTCCATCCTCCTCATGTTATGCTTACACTATTCCTGTGCTCGTATGCTCCATCTAGATGACCTCAAGCAAAGATCCGAAACCCGATACTAAAGTCAAGTCAACATTGACCGAGAGTGACCCAGTGGACTCAAATTATGTGTCTATACAAGCAGGACCAAGTTTTACTACTACTACTCCTGGATGTCAAACTCCCAATCGTCAAGGACCAGTCACTGCATATCCCCCTGGGTGTCAAAGTCACAGTTGTCGTGGGGGCATAATCCCCCCACTAATTCCTATACCAGTCCCCCCTCCCCATCAAGTCTACATCCAGTTCCCCCATCACCTCCAGCACCCACAATTCCTCCACTCCACTCATGCTCGTGCACCCAATGCCCACCATCATGCACCCAATACCCGCCATGTGATACATGTCCACCATGGGAGGTGGTTCTTGGACCATGTCCGTGTTCTCCTATAGACGGTGCACCCATGCCTGGCTCACCACTCAGTCCTAATCGTGAAAAGCAAGAAGGTGCACCCATGGCTACCACCACTGTCGTTCAGAGATCATCAGCAGGGTCAGAATCCTCAGATAACCAGGAATCTGGTCAGGAAGCTCATGGGGTCGTATCCCCATAAGCTTAACTAAAGCAACAGAAAAATGTTGATGTTGGTTTGCGTGCTAGTTACACCAAGGATTATAGTACATAGCTTCATGCCTAGCTCTATATTACATAGCAATCATAGGAAAACAGTACTTGAGATGAAAAGTTGCCTGTTAGTCTACGAGATCAAATTGAGAAAAGCTATCTCAAATAATATGAATACGAACAGAAAGAACATAGAGATACAAAAACTGCTAGGAAAATATGAACATAAGACTTGATCGCGCAGGAAAGCGTGCCAAGCTCAGTTCTTGTGTCCAGCAAATGATTGAGCTAGCTCCGGATCTGCACAGCACAAGAAATGAAAGGTGAAACTGCGCCGGGGGTCTTCCGGCAAGCCCCTCCGGCGTGAGAGTAAGATTATGGTCTGGAAATATGGTGTAAAATATTGCAGAGTGCGTGAGTATGGAAATATGCAGAAAAGCATTACCTTGTTCCACGTTATTACTCTCTTATTTATAGTAGGAAAGGTGGTATTAGGGTTTTTACCAGAACCGTTGGATTGGATTGATGCCAGCCGTAGGATCAGCTCCATCTCCTAGGTGTACACGTGTCGCGCCGGCATTGGTCCGTCTATGTAAGGACACTGCAACACCTGACACCTGATAAGTAGTTTGCCTTATAAGGGAAAGTCAACCTCTGTACCTTTTGTAGTTATTACTGAATGCATGATTGCACGTATAACGAGGCACCGGCAGCAGGTCCGTCATTATCCCAAATTAGCTAATTCACTAAGCTTGTTGAGGAAGCTTAATAGAGGAGACGACCCGGAACTATACGCCCACTGGGTCGTCTCCTCGAGTTACGACTCGAGAGAGAGAGAGTTGGTCGTTCAATGACGACGAGCCGTTCAATGACGACGAGCCGTTCAATGACGACGCTTACTCTTCTTGGATGAGTGCCAGTTGGGATCGAAGGAAGATTCGTCCAGTCGAAGGACGGTCGCAGTGGTGTGACGACGGGCCGGGAGTTCGCCTCATTAATGATCCGATGGCTCGTCGTTTGGATGGCCTCGGTCGCCAGCCGGCGACGACGGCCAACCAAGTGTTAGACGGGCCACGGCCCAAGGCCTTGATCCGATGCTTTGTAGTTGGTCTCAGCGGGCCTATTGGGCCCCCGGCTCGTAGTAAGCGTTGGGCTCGGCCCGTCGCGCATTATTCCGTTCAGCTGCCCCCAACTCACGGTCGTCTCGACGAGCCGGAGTTGTTATTTTCCCTCCAGAGCAACCCGTACGACCGTCAATTTGAATTTTGAATTGTGGTGACGTCGGCATGTGACGTGGGTGGCCGAGATCTCTTCTTCAATCGCCACGTGTCCTACGATGGGACGGGTGCCTCGGAAGGTGCAGAGGGTATTTAATGCCCCTACTCATTGCGCCGTTTGGTTTCCCCAGGAATGAACCGTTCATATTCCCCCAATATAAAAACCTTCTTGATCCCTCATTTCAAACTTTCCAAACTTTGATCGCCGAGAGCAACACAAGAGAGGCGATTTCCGACCACCGTGTGCACATTTTCCAGCGATATTGCGGTCCCGGCTTCACCACCGTTAGATAATCCGGCACTGGATTAGGAGTTTCTTCGATCTACCACCGGCGAACTCATCGGAAAAACCATCCTCAAGCCCGTAAATGTAATTTCTTCATCTGTTCTTCATTTTCTGGGTTTTTTCATTGGGTTTGTAGAGGTTAATCAAATGGGACCAAGGACCATCAGTTTCGAGAGAGGTGTCAAGTTTGGCTTTGGGTTGAATCAAAGGGTTTATAAGTGTGCTAAGGGGATTTGGAGGGAATTTCCTTGTCTGAGTGTTCTTCAATCCCGGGAAGTTTAACTTTGAGGATGAGCCCTTGGGGTTCCTGCAGGGAGAAATCCTAGGGGATTTTGAGGACGGTGACCCAACGGTAACTCCTTTCAGTCAATGAACGACTTGCCCACCCACATCGAAAACCACTATTCCTTGTCCCGTCGTGATTCAATTAGGGCCTTGGTTGTCAGGGGAATCTAGGTCGTCACTAGGTAGGTCGTCGCCTACGAATGTTAGGGACCGATTCCCCACTTTTACCCCCTTGCTTTTGTAGAGATGGATCACGACGGGCGCCCCGAATGGCCCGAAGCCCCGTAGGTTAACGAGCCGAGCACAAGTGCTTGGGGTGAATGACGGTCAAGGCTTACCACACATTTGTACAAGTTGGATCGGACGACGGTGAGTTTGGAGGCTGAGCAAGTGGGAAGATGGGCCGTGCCCAAAATTGAGCTCGTAAAACAGACGTCGGAAAGCAAATGATCGACGCCCTACGAGGCTCATTTAGGGTTCGTGCTTCGACCTACAAGTTGGAACATCTCGGCTTGACAGCAGTATGAACCCCGTCGCCATTCCATAGTGACCAGCAAGGAGGAAGGTCGGCTTCTTTTACAAACAGTTTGAGCTCGGTCTAAGATCGCCTCTAGACCCCTTCATCAACGAATTCTGGAGGACTCCGCTTGCGTGCCCACGGAAGCCGCCGCCAACACCGTCGTAATTTTATCTCGGGTTTGCCATCGTCTGCAGATTTCTTGGCTACGAGCCATGCAACAAAGTGTTCCGTCGATACTATAGGACGGTCCGGAATACCGCCAAAGTGGAAGACGACTTGCCAGTTAGTGTGTCCTGCCAGTCGAACGCACGGAATTTCTTCCCCGGATATTCCGAGTAAGGTGTATGGATGGGAGAACCACTTGATATTGGTGGAGAGCCGAGTAGGGTGGCGCTTCCATTCCTGCAGGGCAACCACCCGGCCGATAGGCATATCTTCCAAGCTCCGGTGGCCGACGAGCCGAAGGGAAAGATTGACAACTTGTTAGACCTTGGATGGGTCTCATACAAAGACATTGAAGCCTCTCAACGGAGATATATCCGGCCGGTATGATGTCCAAGCCGTCTATCGGGCCTCGATCCTTTAGTGCGAGATTGATTTGGATGCCCGCTATCCCGACCGGGTCGTCCCACCAAGAGTTTGTTTTTAAAGATAACTGTTTGAATTGTGCGACGGCACGAACCGGTCGTATTGAGGAGAAAGTTGTGAAAATCTTGAGATGAATGGGGTTGGGCTCCCCGCTATCTTTTTAATTTTGCTCTTTGTTTGCCTCGTCGTTAGTAAAGACTAATCTATTTTTCCTTGGTTGTTTTGCAGTACTTACCCAAGGGGACGTAGATAGAATTGGAAGCAAGGATCATGGACGGAGCCATCGTAGCTAGCGACCGGGGACCAAGAAGAAGGAGAGGGCCGCCACACGCGCTATTCTCGATCGTCAAGAGAAGCAGACGACGAGGAACGAGCAACTTCCAGGACCCTTCTCGGTGCTATCCCCATGATTGAAAGGGAGCCCGGCGTTGAAGGATTGAACACCGGAGGCCGTCGTGCCGTTGTTGATGCGCCCGAGAGGGCAATTGGTATGGAGATTGATCCTCCCGCCGCGGAGACCTGTTGGGGCTCGAATGGCCGTCGCCGATGAGGCCGAGCGTATTGAAGTGGAGAGCACCGATTCAAACCCCGAGCTCCGCGAGTCCGACGCTCGTGCCTCCAAAAAGAGAAAAAGTCATTTCGTCGACCCTCCTCGCAAGTCGGACCCATCTACTCCAAGGGCCGATGCTCCCGGCTTCGCCGACGCAAGTGGTCCCTGTCCAAGGTCAAGTGCCGAAAGAGATGTGGCGGCCTCCATCGCTAAGGCCTCTCATATAACTCGGGATCCCATATCTCGCAGAGGAACGGTAGTGCGCTCTGCTTTGGGGACGGCTCGACAAGGCGTGGACTGGGATGTTGAGCCGACCCGTAGGATGAAGGATGCCAACCTTACTCCCGAAACCTTTCATGCCCGTCTTGGGCTAATCCAAACCGAGGTACTTCGCATTAAAGATGTAATTTTTCTCCGTCTCTTTATACTTGTGCTAATACTTTAACCGCTGCAGCCTATCGTCGATGATGGACGCCATGACGGCGGTTATAGGGAGTGCCTGGACGCCGAGCTTCGAGGCAACGAACAACTAATGAAGGCCGTCGGCGATAAGGGGACGGCCGAGCAAAACCGAAGGAGGCAGAGACCAATGTTGGGAGCTCACTTCGCCTACGAGCTTTTGGTTAACGAAAAAGATAACCTTCTCAAGGAGATGGATGCCTTGAAGGAAGGGAAGACCAAAGCCGAGGCCGACTCTAAGGTGCTCTCCGACGGCCTTCGCGTGCGCGAAAACCGGCCAAAAGCGACGGCCCACATTGAAACGATGAAGGCAAACCGTGATGCCGAGTTGGCCTGTGCCAGGCGTGACGCCGTCGACGACTTCAAGAAAAGCTCGAGTGCCTTCAAACGGTCACTACTCACGTAGTGGGTTCTTCAAAGACGGGGCTAAACATATGGCCAGGCGGCTTCTTTCCTCGGACCCCGCAATAAAAGATCTTCTCTCCGTCCTAAGTTAGCCGACCTCTCGCACCGAAGCAGGCTCACGACGATGAAGCGCGCTCCGTCCATCCCCTTGTCCCTATACCGCCAATGATTTTCTCATCATCAAGGGAGAGACGACGCCAAAGCCGGGAAGAGACGAGTGGCCTATTCCTCCCGTCGTCCCGGCAACTTTGACGCATATTATAAGTATTTCATTGAAGACGGCCTGCATCCCGATGCGGCTTCATCAAACGCCATGGCGGTGCAGATCCCGTGATTGATTTTTCTTGAGATGTTTTGTAATGTTTTTAAACAATGCTTCATTTTATCCAGGTGGTGGTTCCAAACATTGTCTCAAAACAATTTTTAATTTTCGTAATGTAGCTTGAATTCGTTTCCTCGTTGTTTGTAGGGGGTCGCATAAATGTTTGTTTTATGTTTAAGTTATTTAATGCCTTTGTTTTCTCGTTTGTTAATCTTTGTTAACATAGATAGCATGTGATAACCTATTGGACGAGTAAGTTTGAGGACAAGTATGATTTGTCGTCGTTAGTGACGACTGTAATGCGGGTCGTCCTAATATGGTCGACCTTTGTTCAAACTTGTGTTTTCTCAACTTCTCAATGGCTCGTAGGAATAGTATGAAGGTCAATAGATTTTTGTTCGTAGACAAATTTCTATAGACGAGTCATCTATACCGTTATAGCGATCGACGAAGTCTGGCTACGTCTAACCTTTATACTTGGTTAAAGTAGATGTATTCGACGAAGTCCGGCTTCGTCTAACCTTTATACTTGGTTAAAGTGCTAGAATTTGTGTAGTAGAAAATCAACAAAGCGACGATCTTTCATAAATAACTTTATAGTAAACAACGAGCTACCGGGATTTATAGGTATCCCTTACAGCCTCAAAACTTCAAATTTTCACAAAATTACATAACACAAGGTAGAGGCGCCTTAAGGGAGCTAGATGTCGTCGACGACCTCAAAAGTAGTATTTCATTAGGTGGTTGGCGTGCATGGATGTTTGAGATTTTCACCGTTCGGCTTTGAAGGCGATAGGTTCCCTCTCCGACCACACTTGTGACAATGTATGGTCCTTCCCAATTGGGGAGAGTTTGTTTTGACGGGCTTTGAGTCCCGTTGCTTCAATCTTTCTTAGTACATGGTCACCGACCTTAAAGAACCTTCTCTTCACCTTCTTTGTCGTGGTAAGCCTTGGTTTTCTTCTTATAGTTCTCCATCCCTCGATTGGGCATCCAATCTCCGTTCGTCTACGAGGTCCAGTCGACTTGTCGGTTGTGGATGTTCTTTCTACCTCGTACAAAGCAACTCGGTCCGTCGGCGGCGGAGTTCGGCGGGAGCCACGGCTTACGAGCCATAAGCCAAGGCAAATGGGGTTTCCCAGTAGGCCCCTGGTGGTTGTGCGGACAGCCTGCAGAGCCGAGGGTAGTCCGTCCAACCATCTCGTATCTCTTCCCTCCGCATTTTTGCACAAGGCGTATAAGACGAGTTTATTGGGCTTGCCTTGCCGCCTGCCTCGGGGGTAGGCGACGGACGACTTGGAGTGTTTCGACGCCCATCCCGTTCAATTCCTCGCTCAAATTTTCTTGAAAACCGTAGGCCGTTGTGCGAGACGATCACCTCGGGATTCCGGCGACACCATATCGAGTCATGAATGAAGCTTAGGGCGTTGTTTTACGTAATCTTGTTCAAGGCCTCGCCTCTACCCACTTTTGAAAAGTAATCAACCGCTACGATCACATATTTGACTCCTCCTCGTCGGCGGAAAAGGCCCGATCAAATCAACACCCCACATATCAAACGGCCAGGCGCCAAGACAGGGTTTTGCTCGGTCGTGGCGACTGGGGGAAGGTCGGCGAACGTTGGCGTGTGTGTCACACTTTTTCACAAATTGTTTAGCGTCTTCACGAAGGTGGCCGTAGTATCCACTGGTTATGATTTTATCGCCCGGTGTACGGCCCTGTGGTGGCCTCCACATTCTCCTTGATGCACTTCGAACAAAGAATCGAACGACCTTGTCAGGATGAACGCACTTTAACAACGGCCGGGTAATGGATCGTACGTAGAGCTCTCCTTCGACGACCGTAAATCCGGGCCGACTTCCTCTTTACTTGTCTTGCCAAGACCTCGTCCGTTAGGCAACTCCTCCCGTTCAATGAACGCCTTTAATTCGTCGATCCAACATTTTGGGCCGTGCTCCTACGCAAAGGATCTTCACCCGTTCATAAGCCGGGCCGATCCAAATAGGCCAAGTGATGGCCGTGCTCGTCCTCGTGGAGTTGGTCCGTAGCTAGCTTTGAAAGTAGGTCGGCGTGCTCGCTGTTTTTCTCGAGCGATTCTCACGAATGGCGCCCAAAACTCTAAACCTCAGTATCAACTCTCAGACCAACGGGTGGTACCTCCTAGAGTGCGGAATCGACGACTTTGATAATCTCCTCTCAGCAGTTCACGATCAATTGAGAATCACAATAAGCCGCAATTTTTGTGGCTCCAAAACACTTTGCATACTCAACGGCCGCTATGAGTGCCTCGTACTCGGCCCGGTTGTTTGATGCTTGAAACTTGAACCTCGTAACCTCTTCAAAACCGTCCCACTCTCGGCTCGACAAGAACGATCCCTCGCTCCGCTCGTATTCTTGGTGGCCGACCCGTCGGAAAAGATTTTCCAACATCCTACGCGTAACTAACTCCGTCTGCTCAATGACCTCCTTCCTCGCTTCGGGCCGCGACCTCCTTTGATCGTCGTCGAGGTGAATGATGTTTCAACCAGGAAGTCCGCTAAATGATTGAGCTTGCAGTGGTCTTCCTCGTCCTATACTCTATATCAAACTCGGTCGGCTCGATACTTCACGGTTGAGAAGACGACCGAGCTTTCGGGGCGGTGCAAGATTTTCAAGGCATGGGGCATTTGTATATACGACGATGGGACGAGCGGAGAAGTATGCTCGTAGCTTTCGTCTTTGTAATGACGAGAGCGTAAGCTCATCTTTTCCGCATTAAA
>JAFEMH010004206.1:0-221768 GCA_022495995.1 Adenophora triphylla var. japonica | reverse complement strand
TCTTATAAGATGGTTAGTTATTTGATCAATATTGCAACCAAAATTTCAGAAGAAGATTATGCCTCTCTTTCTTTTTTTAGTGTTATTAGTTAATGTTAGTTTTTTTCCCTACTGAAAAAAAAATAAATAATACTTGGACTTTGTTGTAGAAAGTTTATGGTCTTGGTCTTGGCCTTGGAGGTTAGAACATTGCTTTAAACTTCTGAATTGGCTCCATAGGCCTCGAAGGGCTCAGAGGCCCGATATTCCACATGGCTAGCCTGACTTGGATTTTTACTAGACTCCGCTACCCGGCCCGTCATTAAGTGAAGCTGTCATGGGCTTGGGCCCGAATGACCCGGCCCAACCCGTTTGACACAACTCTAGCTCTGGGTATATCACTTGTTTACAATTTGTTGCGATGATAAAATTGACTAGGTGTTAGTTTTTAACGGGTTCAGAGTCATGCGACCTGCATATGCATATGATGTTGTAAAAGACATTTTAAGGTGCTTCGGAATTACAAATATTTGTGATGAGCCCGGATCTACTGGACCGGGCCCGCGCTCGGTCTAGTCCAAGGAACCAGTGACGTAGCAGTTCCTAGACCGCTGGAGGGAAGACCGCGGACAAATAGGCCCTTGTGGTCAAGACCGCGTCCCTCTCGCATCGTCCTCATCGGGGACCATTGGGACCCGCTCGCCGGATCCGTGCCCGCATGCAGCCATGACCGCATCAACCGTGCTCGCGTCATATATCTTTGACCCCAGCGGGCCCTGGCGTTGGCCGCAGGGCACATGCTGCTTCCCGGTTAATGTCAAGCCTTACTGAGCAAGTTAGCTTACTGGCTCTGACAGGCCACTTGCCGGCTCCCCCATCACGCATTCAATGCGGCTCAGTCCGGCGCCTACTATTCCATTTAATGCACTAAGCCGGCTACACGGCTCATGTCACTTTCAGCCATGTCCCCTGGACAGTCAATGTTCCCTCCCTGACAGGACCAATTAGCTGCGGACACGTGTAGCTGGTCAAGTACCAAAGTGCCCCCTAGGGCTGATCTCATGGCTTACATCAACAAGCACCATGGCATTGCCTATAAATAGAAGGCCTTTACCCCCTTGGGCAAGGTAAGTTCCATATACAATTGAGTAAGCTCTATTACTCTCTAAACCTAAACACACACACACACTCCAAAGGTATTCAAAGCCTTATTACTCAGTATTCTTACTCTCACACCCGAGGGCCTGAGTTGGAGTAACATCCAACTTTGACCGTAACGGTGCTTGTTTGTGTTGTGATCTAGGTACATCAAACCACCAAATATATCCTAGCCAGATATCCTTGAACCGCTCCTGACCCTGAAAAGCTTGGCGTCATCAGTGGTTCCATTGCCGGGAATCGACTTTCTTTCGTTTTCTCGTTAAAAATCTTTTGTTTTCAAGGCACCTCACGTGTCCTAAACAAATTCAGTGCCGAAAGGCTCTTCTTTTTTCCATCATCTTCTTTCCAGAATATGGCTAGAATATTGGAAAATGCTGGTCACTTGACCCTAGAGGAGGATGATCGAAGCCTCACCCCTCTGGAGTCATTAATAAAGGCAAGGCCCCAAACTCGAGTTTTCAATAGAATGGGGGCACGTTCCCGGCCACCAAACACCCTCTCTCACAGTCGAAGAAAGCCTTGCACGAAGCTCGCGCGAGACCAGATACGTCACTTTGAAAAAGGCACGAGGCCCTACTAAACAATAGCAAAAAAAACTCCCCAAGCTCACATAAAAAACACCACTCTAACCACCCGCTTTCCTCAGGCAAATCACGAGAAGGAAGGAAATCCTGGCCTCAGTCCAAGCGAGTCGCGGAGGCCATGGCCCATCAACGACGCGGAGATGGAAATGTTTGAAATAGAGGCCAATGGAGGGCTACGGTTCCCTCGAGGGTCACAGATTCTCCCAAGCGAGCTCCCGCTAACTCGCTTGCTAGTCAAGGCTGTGGGAGCAAGCCGGGTTGAACCGGCCCTTGAACGCGGACGGCCGAAGCCAAGCGGAGCGTGGTACATGTAGAGGATAGCGAGGAGATTGGGGAAGAGGCACGGTCAAACCACCGTGCGAGGTCAGCCGGACCCTTGGCTCCGGCCAAGGAGAAGGCCGTGACTCCACGAGCTAAGAAACGAAGGTTGATGATCGAGAACCACGAGTTTGTGGAATTTATGCGAGAAGATGTGGGAGACCCATCAGAAATTTGCCCGAAGTGTGGCCGCACCATGGGACGCCTTCGGCGATAAAATTGCGCGAGCACCGTCCGGAAGGGCAAACCCCCCGAGATGGACACCTATGACGGATCCAAAAATGCCAAGAGTCATATGGGAAGATTTGAGAGCCGAGATGGCTTTATTCTCCGCGGACGAGTCGGTGATGTGCAAAGCTTTAGGCTGCGACCTTCACGAGCGAGGCCCTATCTTGAATGCTAGCCCTCGAAGCCGGTGTATCAGTCATTAGCCCGGTTCGAGTTCTCTTCCTCAATGCCTTTGCCGGGCTTGAGTGTGCCCGCTAGACCAAACAGATCTTGTCAGGTGTCAAGCGAGGCACCAAAGCAGGCCTACAAAGATTATATATCCCGGTTCGGGGAAGGTGAGCGAGGAGATTGTGGACTGGAAGAAGGAGATATCGGACTATGTTTTGAGGCGGCCTCAGTTCCTCCTTCCTCAAAATGAATTTTGCCTCCAGCAAACCTAAATCGATGGAGGAAATGTATGAAAGGGCCTCGGCCATTTGCCTCCGCCCGAAAGAGCCTAGTGTGCCCGCTCCCGATCTTACGCAAAAGAAAGGATAAGCCAAGTCCGAGGAGACCACCCGAGCACTGCTCACACCAATAATCGGGGCAAAAACAGTAGGGGATCGAGAAAAGCTCAAAAAGGCTATGGCCGAAAGCGGTTTACTGAGCTCGCGACCCAAGGGTGGTGATCATGAGAGCCTCGAGACTTTCTGCTCCTCCCCCGTGCTTGAAAGCCAAATGAGAGGAGTAGACTTAAGTTCTGTGAGTATCACAACGACCACGGGCACGGAGCGAGGCTGTTTCAGTGAAGCGAGTAATCCAGCGAGAAAATCAATAACGGGGAGCTAACGAGTGGGTTAAGGAAAGCAATCTTGCTGATAACAATGATCAGCAGCGGGCACGACACACGCGGGGACCAGAGAGAAATGAAAGAGACAATTTTGAGGATGACGATGGAGACTACAACATAAACTTCATTGGAGAAGAACCTCCCTCCACCAAACAGCTCTCCCTCCAAATCCGGACATTGGAAAAGGTTTTCTCCATCCCATGATAGCTCAGGAAGAAGAGCAAGAAATTGGGTTCAAAGGAGTGAACTTGCCTCCCTCCACCACTTTTTCATTCCACTCGGCCTCTTACCCTCGAATGAGAATCAACCGGGCAAACATAGGCCGAGTGTTGGTAGATACTGGAGCTGCCCGCGAAATACTCTACTACCATACTTTGGTTGGAATGAGAATGGTGAAGCACGTCTTACTCCATATGCGGGCATGCTCGAAGGCTTCACTAACCACGTATGTAAGGGTAAAGGGACGATTGTGTTTGACGTAACTATTGGGGAAAAACCCATGCGAAGACGGCCAAGATAACTTTCATGGTGGTCGATCTTCCTTCCCGATCTGATGCCATTCTCGGCGTAGCTGCTCGAGCCGAATTGGGAATAGTTGCGTCCGTCCCCCACCAAAGGGTGAAATTTAACACCCGGGCGGGGTTGCTACCATCAAGAATCGGCCGGGAGATTCCTCAGAGCCTTTGGAGGAAAAAGGAAAGAACGAGAAAGGCCAGGAGCATCACTGCCCGCCAATACGGGCGAGGACAAAATGATAGAGGGAAAAGGCGAGGACAAGTCAAAAAGGGGAAAACTCTTGCACTCCCGCCGCCACCCGTACCGATTGGCATGCTTTCTTTCCATTCCACGAAGGTGGAGCTCAAGATGAAGCGAGAAAATCGAAGCGATTGGGTGCCCTGTTGAGGAGGTTATATTGATCGAGGAATAGAGGGGGAAATTGACCGTGATATCATATATTCTATGGCAACATTAACTGGAGCTCAAGTCAACCCCCCTACCATTGTTATTGACTCCTTGCACAATCGTGAAATCAGCGACCTTCAACCTAACGACGAGCTCGAGGAGGTGGTAATCAATCCCCACTTCCCCGAGCAAACAGTTAAGGTTGGGCTGGAAATTCACTGCGAGGAGAGAAGGATACTCATCGAGTTCCTTAGAGCAAATTGTGATGTGTTCGCTTGGAGGGTGGAGGATATGCAAGGCATCAGCGAGGACGTGATCCTCCATAAAATCAACGATGACCCATCCTTCAAAAACATCCATCAGAAATCAAGGTACTTCTCCCCGGAGAAGGAGATCGCGATCAAGGAAGAGGTAGAAAAACTGCTAAAGGCGGGGATAATAAAGGAGATCTCCTACCCCAAATGGCTGGCCAATGTGGTCATGGTTAAGAAATCCAATGGTAAATGGAGGATGTGCGTTGATTTCACCGATCTCAACAAGGCATGCCCCAAAGATTGCTTCCCTCTTCCTCGCATAGGCAGTTGGTGGATTCTATGGCCAGGACACGAGTTCTAAGCTTCATTGATGCATACTCAGGCTACCATCGAGATCCAGATGGCTCTGAAGATGTCCGCTCTGTAGCTTTCATCCAGCTGCAGGGCAAGACATCTTTGCTTCTATTTATGATGCCGCTTTGGGTGAAAAATGCGGGGAGCCACATATCGGCGCATGGTCAATCTGGTCTTTAAAAACTAACTAGGCGAAATCTTGAGGCCTACATTGACGACATGGTCATAAAAACTAAGGAAAACTCCCACGAGCTCGATGTGGAGGAAACCTTCAAAAACTTGCGCCACAACAACATGAAGCTAAACCCCCTTAAGTGCGCTTTCGGGGTCAAGGCGGGCAAGTTCCTCGGATTCATGGTCAACGAAGAGGGATAGAGGCTAATCCAGAGAAAATCCAGGCCCTATTGGACATGAAACCTCTGCTGCGTGAAAGGATGTTCAAAAACTCAGTGGCCGCATCACGCGACTTGGCCGCTTCATCTCGCGGTCGGCGAGAGAGATGCCTCCCCTTCTTCAAAACTCTCGAAAGGGGGAAGAGAGGCGATGAATTTGCATGGAGCTGAGTGCCATCAAGCTTTCGAAGAAGTCAAGACATACCTCGGGCGGCCACCTCTACTCGGCGGCCGGTGCCGGAGAAGAGCTCTTTTTATATTTAGCCGTTCTTGATACGCGTAGGCTGCTTTGTTCTTGTAAGGGAGGAAGATAACTCCCAAAACCAGTTTATTATGTATCGAGGCCTTGTCCGCCGTAGAAGGGCGTTATCTTAATATAGAAAAGTTAGCTTACGCTTTGCTTGTATACGCTCGAAAATTAAGAGCCTACTTTTACGCACATCCTATAAGCTGTACTAAGCGAGGCCCCGCTTAGAAAGGTTTTACATAAACGAGTCCTCGGGGAGAATGCTAGCTTGGTCTATAGAGCTCTTGAGTTCCGGATCACCTACTCCCGAGAAAGACAATCAAAGCGCAGGCCTTAGTTGATTTTGTAGTAGAATCATCATTCAAATTAGCGGACGGCGACCTCGGAAAAAGAAAGCGAGCGAGAATCGAGAAGATGACCCGAAAGCCCGAGCACGAAATTGTTCAACCAAGGGAGCGTCCGGAAGAGGTGTGGATTTTATATGTGGACGGCTCGCGAGCAAGTTAATCGATGGAGCGGGCATACTTACGATCGCACCTGCGGAGAAATTTATGAGGGCCTTGAGATTCAAGTTCGAGGCATCAAACAATCGGTGAGTATGAAGCGATTATAGCGGGCATGGAATTGGCAAGAGACTTGGGAGTTCGAATATTGAGATCAATAGTGACTCTCGGCTCATAGTTAATCAAATTAGGGGGAGTATGATACTATCGACCCGGTACTAGCTCGATCTTGCGGCCTTGCAAAAACCCTCATCAAAAATTTCACTTACTATGAAATTTGAACCAAGTCATGAGAGAGGATAATGTGGAAGGCTGACCTCCTCTCAAGAATAACCGAGCAAGAAATTGGTGAATTGGAGACGGTGCCGAGATTGAATTCACGGAGAGACTGCTATAGATCGAATTCGGATAAACAATATTGAGGATCAAGTAAGGAATTTGGGTAGATGAGATCAAGGATTACATTGAAAAGCAAACCCTCCCCGAGGATCCAGTAAAGGCTAGAGCCATTGGAAAGGTGTCCGCGAAATACCTCGTCCTCGATGGAGTACTTTTTCGACGATCATTCACCAAACCTTTGCTCAGATGCGTCAAAACTCACATGGTCACTAACTTACTCTATGAGGTCCATGAGGGAGTTTGTGGCGGGCACCACAGTGCTCGCGCCCTCTCGGACAAGATCAAATTCCGGGGTTTCTTTTGGCTACGATGAGAAGGGATGCACGGGAGTATGTTAGAAAATGTGATAAGTGCCGAGAGATTTGCGGACATCCCTAGACTACCATCAACGAAGCGAGACTTTGGTTGTACCATCGTGGCCGTTTGATACGTGGGGATAGATCTTATTGGACCATTTCCAACTGCTAGAGGAAGCATTAAGTACGCCGTGGTGGCCGTGGATTATTTTACCAAGTGGACGGAAGCAAAGGGCTTAGCCACTATTTCCGAGGATAACACTATCGGTTTGTCCACGACCACATCTATTGTCGATTTGGGGTTCCCAGAGCAATAATTTCGAGATAATGGCACCCAATTCTCCGCAAAATTCAACTGCTTGAATGTGTGAGAATGAAGGTGCAACACCGTAAGTCCGCGATTGCCTATCCTCGGGAAATGGTCAAGGCGAGGCGGCAAACAAGCTAGTCTGGATGCCTTAAAGAAAAATTTGGAAGGACGAGGAGGACGATGGTTGGACGAGCTACGAGATCGCATTATGGATTGTCCGCACCACAATTAGAAATTCTACGGGAGAAACTCCTTTCTCGCTCACGTATGGAGTCGAAGGCAATGGCTCCGGTTGAGGTAGCCACTACCCTCGTACGAGTCACATACTTCGACGAGTCTCAAACGAGGCAAACGAAGGTGTGACACGGACGATCTCGAAGGAAAGAGAATACGGGCATACGAAAAAATGGTGAACTACAAGCGAAGGCGAAGAAGCACCATGACAAGAGGGTAAATAGGAGGAGTTTTCGGTTAGGCGGGTACTCGAAGCGTAGAGGTCGAGGGGCCCGACCTGGTTTCAACAATTTGTCCCAGAAATGGGAAGGTCCATATGAGGTCACAAGGATAGTCAAAGAGGGCACCTACATATTGCGACCAAAAGAGGGAGAAGAGCTTAAGCATACATGGAGCAGCGATCACCTTAGAAAGTACTTCTTTTGAGATCTTTGTAATTTTTAAGGGAGTATAGACCTCTATATATATATAAGTGAGAAGTTATCATCATATTTTGATGCAAAAATCAATTCCCACCGACCTCAAAAGCTAGGGTGGATGCCGCGAGCGGATGCCGGTGGGTTCAAGAGCCAACATATGAGCTCCTGCTAACGTGCGCAAAGATCTAAGGATCCGCATGCCTATATATATACAAAGATCCATTACGATCCGTACTATGATCGCGGGGAGGATACTCTCTCTCTGCCGCGTGACACCACCAAAAATAAGTGGATATAGATGAACGTAGGTACAAAGGCCATGATGCCCGTGCCTACGGATTCTAGTGGGGACAATGACACGAAGTCCGGACCCACTAATTGCGCGAAGGACCTCGTTAGGGCCGTTACTCGCATGCCTTGTATGTGACAAAGGCCTACATATAAGCCCGTTCACCGGATCGCCACGAGACCCTCACGAAAAACCCTAGGGAGTTTTGAATAAAGGGTCAAATAAGTGAGAACCTCCAATAAGGGGATACGGATGCCGGGGTTAAAGGGCCTCTATGCTAAAATATGCTCCTACCTTTACATTGCGCGGACAATAGCCTCACGGCCACCTTCTGCATGCCCTATGAAAGTATGCTTGCCTTGGCTACTTTTGACTTACACCGGCTCGCAAGGCTGGGAATAAGTGTAAATGGATGAGAGTGATCAAACTAGTTTAACAAAGCCAAACGGACAAACGAGGTTAAGGCCTCAAAGTTTGCCACAAGGCTAAACAAACGCGATCATAGAAGAATAAGGCTGATTCTCACGAAAAACCTAAGGGTTTTGAATAAAGAGTTAGGAAAACTCAAAAAATGCGGGGCAAGGCCCTACTAAGCTGCTGCCCGCAGAAGGAGAGTATAAAGTTAATTGCAAGTCAAAAGCATTTGGAAAAAGTAATAGGCAAGAATGCAAGTCTTGAGGTGCTCGAAAATTGCCAAACTACTCAAAATAGCCTACGAGACAAGCAATTAAGATAAATAGTAAAGGAGCGAAGTGGAGAAAAATTCTTCTATTAATGTTGAGGAAATATTTACAAAGTCCTAAACTATTACAAAAAGAAAACGCAAAAACCCTATACTAGTGGAGCATTCTCCTTGGGCTCCTCAGTGGCCGCACCACCTGTGCCCGCTTCTGAGGCCGGAGTTGGGGAAGGCGGTGGTCCCCAGGCACCTCGGTAATAGGAGCGGTTTGTTGCTCGGCAGAGGCCGAAGCGGGAGCCGCCTGGGAAACAGGATCTCCTATGGCTGGCCCCTCTGGAAGAACACGAGCAGGGGCATCCCCAATGATAAAGGGTTCTCCCGAATCGCAGCCTCATCCAATCGGGCGATCAGGCCAAGGGCAGGGCCCACTTCTGCCGCGGGAGGCGTAGAAGGCCGGCAGCGGAGAGGTCCGAGACCACTTGACCTCGTCCTCGGACAGAGGAACTAGCGCATGCCGGAGTACGCACTCCGCGTCGGTAGCAACTTGATGAGCCGATCGACAGCTAACACGGAGAACATACCGTGGCCGCGAAGTTTCGAGATCTGTGTCGGACAAGCCTCATCTTGGGCAGGTTCTCGCGTTGAGCCAATCCGTTGAACTCCTCGGAGTTCTTATACTCCCTCGATGGCCTCCTTGCGAGCTTCGGCCGGCATCCTCTCCTTCTCCAAGCCAAAGCTGCGTCGAGCGGCAACTTCTCGGAGAGATCATCCGCCTTGGCCTCCCGGGATCTGGACTTGCTTGTTGGGTGGCATCGGCTTGACCATGAGCTCGGCATTTCTTTGCTCAGTGGAGTTTGTGGCCCTTGAGCTCATCCGTGACCCTTTGCCTTTTCAAGGCTCTTCTCGGCTCGGTCACCCGATCCTGGAAGCCCTTCGGATCGGACTCCTTGGTGGCGAACTCTTTCTCCTTGGCATCCGGGAGGGAGCTCAGAGTCCCCACCTTCTCTGGGCCGGCTCCCGGCTCGCGGAGTTTACCCGCCATGTCCTTGGTGTTATTGGCAAGCTCAACGGACGAGGCTATCACAGGTCTCCGGAGCCGCATAGCCTTATTGCCCACTGCGAGGAGGATAGTTAGAGCAAGGAAGGCTAAAAGTGAAAAAGGGACAGACGAAAGAGTCAAACCTCAGTAAGGGCAATCCCAATGTCTCCCATCAAGGCTGACGGGTTCTCCTTCTCCGCCACGGCATGATAGAAGTCCGGGGCGAAGAGCCTATTAATAAGCCCGATCCCAACAGCAGAATTGTGGGAAGAGCGGGCATACAAGTCCACCCCTTCAATGGCGGGCACCGATCCCACCTGTTTCCTCTTCTCCCAGGTCTCCTCGCGGGTGGCCAGGGAGGAGATCGGGTAGGCCACCGAGCAAATTGTCCCCGCGGTGGAGGGAGCAGTGGTAGAAGCGGTGGCAGCGGCGGGGGGCTACGAGAAGAAGTATCCACCACTTTACGGGTCTTGGAGGACCTCTCCCTATGCGTAAGATCCGCCTCTGTCGGTCCTTTTCTTGGGCTGCTCCACAGTTATGCCGGAGGCAATAGTACGGCCCAGGGAGATGATGCCCGGAGAGCATTGGGTGGAGGAGGACCCCGGGGAGGTGGAGCGAGATTCTCGGTGGTTAGAATAGTTTTGGGAGCGAGATAGAGGCTCCCGAGTCTTCTGCTCGCTACTGAGCGCGATCTTATCTTTTGTGGGGACCCCTCCCGTCTCATTACGCCTCTTCAGGCGGCTTCCTTGTTGGCCCTCTGGTTCTTGGCCTTGGTGAGCGGCACTTAGAGGGGCCATCGAAGTTATACTCTTAGGATCTACTCTGGAAGGAAAGAAAAATGGTTAGCGGAAGCGGTTCAAAAAATCAAAGGCAAAGTAAATTGGCAACGGTTTTTATAAAGGAATCGAGACCGATTAGTTCGGGAGGATCGCACTCGGCGCCCGGCATACGGAGTCTTACAATCGGCCTCAGCGGTAATGTTCGTGCACCCGCCAATCGGGGTCGCGGGGCAAAGGCTCTATTTCTACTGCAGGGGCATGTGGGCGCCCTCCTGCGAGCCGCCACCCCAGTAGATCAATAGGGGCTCATCTTCCACTATGGCGCCCACGTCATATACGGGCTCCTCCAGCTATCCAAATAAAGGGCCGAGATGCCTCTCATGGCGGTGCGCATAGCATCGGCGAGGACGGGTCGGATAAGCGCGGCGGCCACCTTCATCGGGACGGGGTTTGAAGGTTTGGAAAAGGGCCATCCAAATCTTGACTCGATAACCAAAATATCCTTCGATTCCATTGGTCAAATTTGTTTGAGGGAGGAGAGAAAGTCCTGGTAGAGTAGTTCCTAGCCTTCAAGCTCGGGATACGCGGCTAATCTGGTTACGATAGTAGGCATAGAGCCCGGCGAGGGTAGGTTCATAACCCGGGGAATCTCGCATACGGCTATGAAGGAGACAATGGCCCGGATGGCATTGGGAGTCAGGTGCATGGGCAGGCAGGCATTGAACTCCAGGAAGAAGTAAAAGAAAGGGTCCAGGGGCAGCCTCAATCCATTCTCAAACTGGGCCCCATAAAAAACACAGGCTCGGTTGTCCCCGCGGACATCTGCTATGGTCTCTGGCCGCAGCTTGTCCTTGTCCTTCAAATGAACATGCCCAAGGGTGCGGACACGGTAAGCATTGCGGTCCACATTATAAACCTCATAAATCTCCTCCTCCCGATCCAATGGTGGCCACCTCCTTGGCCTTCTTGCTACGGCCACGACCAGGATTCACACCCCTAGCTGGCCTCTTGCCTTTGTTCCGGGCAGGGGCCACAACCTCCTCCTCCTCCTCCTCGGAGTCAGAGCTCTCGAAGGCATCCACAATGTTAGTGGTCTCAGCGGCCTTCTTAGAGGTCCCCGCGGCCCTCCTATCCCCCTCCTCGCGGTCATCCTCTTCGGTCTCCGAGCTCGAGGAGCCAAAGAGACCGGTGGGGTCACCACGGGCAGGGGCCACCTCCGATTCAACCTCACCGGCTCCAGTCACCTCGAAATCGAGGGGGTCAAGTTCCTCACTGCTGCTCAGCTCAATTGTCCCCGCCCTAGGGGCCGCGGGCACAACGGGGGGAAAGATGGTACTCAGGGGCAGAACATCTAAAGGGTCACTCAGGGTCCCCGCGCTCGGTGCCCGCGAATTGTTTGATTGATCAGGATCCATCAGTTCACACTTTTCCCAGTCACAAACTACTTCGGGGACGCGAATCGCTCTCCTCACTAATTCAACGGCGTTCAGATCCGAGCCTCTCTCGCGGGGAAACCTGCACAAAACCCCCATTACAAAATTTCTCAGCCTACTGGTATCCCCCAACACCAAAACATCACCGTTCCTTTTTACCCTTTTATCCTTGGCCTCCCACAATCGGGGTGGGACAAAAGGCCCCCATTGGGATTTTTCACAGAAGTATTGGAAGCACTCAAGGGATAACCTAAGCCACCCATGACCTACCTTCCTAAATATCCCCCCTGTCCGTTTACAAACGGCAAACAGATCTGGAGTGCTCCCATCTCCTAACTCTATGGGATGGCGGGGTCCAAATTCGCGAGTGGTCATTGCTCAAAACCCAGAAAAGAAAAATAGAGGGAGATGAAGAAGAAAAACACCCAAATACTTACGAGAGAAAGATTGAGAGATGGATTCGGAAAACAGTAGCACGGAGTTCGCAGCAAGAAATTTCTCTCTCTAAAGCTCTTTGAATGTTTGGAAACGGTAAAAGTGTTTGGGGTTTAAGGGTTTGGTATTTATAAGGCCTACCTATACGGGTTAACCCGTTAACCCGTATTAATTAGCCCACAAATCCAGCCTCGGACCCTGAACCGTCTCCAACGTTTGAAAATTCGAAAATTAAATACCTTTTGCATTTATTGCCCCCTTGGATGGCTGACACGTACCCTTAACCCGTCTTTTCATCTGCCAAGGGGCCCCCCTATTAACCGGGAGGGACGCCGTACGCAGGCCACGTGTCTCGCTGGTGCTTCCCGAACGGTGCAATAAGCCCATGAGGCTCAACAAAAAGCGCTAACACTGGTGCTCGCTCAAGGAACAATTGGAGCAAACCGAGCTTCTAGTAGCTCCTCACTCAGACCATAAATAATCACACTTGTGTAAGTGCTCCAATTTGAGCTTGTTAGAATTTTCGTTAGAAAATTAACGAAAGTTATAACATTTCTAACAATTCCTAACAATCCTAACTTTTCTAACAAAGTGAGGGTAAAATGGGCATTGTTATTTAAGGTTAAACCTTAAAAAGAATCTCAAAAAGCAAAACAAAAGAAGAAAACCAAAAATGGCAATGGCTGGAAACACAAAACTGGCTGTTAATTTGAATTTTGAAAAGAAATATTCTTCTTGTCCAAAGCTGGAGCTGCATTTAATGAACAGTGCACGCCAAGCAACCCCATCCGCGCAGACATCTTTGTAATTTTCAGAGGGCTATAAATTGAGCCCTCCAGTCACAAAAATAAGGAGAGGGAAAAACACATTTTGCACCGAACCTCTGGCGAAATATAGAGAGAAAACAATGAGAATTCACTTGAATTGTCACCATTTTCTCTCCAATCTTTCCCAACTCATACTCATCCACTCACTCTCATATTAAAGCCCCAAACACTCATACACTCAAGCCAAACACTCAAGAACACAAGGAAGATTGGTAAACCCTCCTCTTCCTAACCCTAAATCTCATCCATGCATGCATCTTCAAACTACAAAATGTAGTTCTTTCATCTTCTTGCTCTAGATCTAAGAAGATCACCATGGAAGACCATCTCCATGGATGATCTTCTACAAAGATCAAAATTATTTTCAAGTTTTCTTACTTTCTTGCAAAGAAAACTCATTTTCAAAACCCTAAAAACCATTTTCAAGCATAAAATCTTGATTTCAAAGGATAAAATTCCCCTTCCCAAGCAAATGAAGTGCTTAGTCCTAATGTACCCCAAGGATGGTTTGGTATAGTTGATTCACCACTAAAATGTCTAGTGATCACTAACCAAAACCTAGGGAAATGGGGACAAGCATGGATGCAAAACCCCCTTTAAAATCATATTTTCTTTCTTGAGAAGTTGCTGTCCAGTAGCAATTTTCTCAGACCTCAGTCCATGGTCTTAATTTTTGGACACAGATGAACTTGAAATTTGGTGTTGACTACAAATCACTTTTTGTAGCCAACATTCAGATCTTTCCAGACATATTTTTACTTTATTTTTTGGGTGAGTAAAACTCCTCTTTTCAAATTTTCTTTCAGAGGCTAGTTCATCAGCTTCTGGGAATCCAGATCTCATATCTGAGGTTTCCAGAAGGTCTTGACCCCTCAAATCTTCTCCAAAATGGAAAATTCCTTCGCACAAACCTTATTTAAGGTGTCTAGAACAACTTTCATTCTCTGAGTTTATCCAGATTATGAAGTTTTAAGACCCTTGAATCCATTTCAAAATCAAAGGTCCACTGCCTTTTTCATTCTGGCAGAAATGGCTCTCAACTTCAAAAGGTCTTTTGAGTACCAAATCTCAATCCAAAAATCTTCCAAAAAATCATGGGATCATTTTAAAGTCTTAAAAAGATATCCCAATTTTTACTTTTCTGAGTTTCAACTTATTTTGGCCAAAACACACACACACACACACATAAAAATGATTTTCAGCTTGGAAGACTCGTTTTACGAGGCGCGTCGGGTGCACACTAACGTCCTTCCCGACGCGTAACATGACCTCCGAACCTAAATCTCTGATCTCGGGCTTTTTTCAAAGTTTTGGCCCTCAAAATTAAAATGGCGTGGCAACTCCGTTTTCGTTGATTTTCTTTTAAACAAAAAAATGGGAAAATTTTCGGATACACATTCATCACAACTTGGAGCTAGGGGCCATTGATGAGCCCGGATCTACTGGACCGGGCCCGCGCTCGGTCTAGTCCAAGGAACCAGTGACGTAGCAGTTCCTAGACCGCTGGAGGGAAGACCGCGGACAAATAGGCCCTTGTGGTCAAGACCGCGTCCCTCCTCGCATCGTCCTCATCGGGGACCATTGGGACCACCGCTCATTTGGATCCGTGCCCGCATGAGCCATGACCGCATCAACCGTGCTCGCGTCATATATCTTTGACCGCGGGCACATGCTGCTTCCCGGTTAATGTCAAGCCTTACTGAGCAAGTTAGCTTACTGGCTCTGACAGGCCACTTGCCGGCTCCCCCATCACGCATTCAATGCGGCTCAGTCCGGCGCCTACTATTCTATTTAATGCACTAAGCCGGCTACACGGCTCATGTCACTTTCAGCCATGTCCCCTGGACAGTCAATGTTCCCTCCCTGACAGGACCAATTAATTGCTGGACACGTGTAGCTGGTCAAGTACCAAAGTGCCCCCTAGGGCTGATCTCATGGCTTACATCAACAAGCACCATGGCATTGCCTATAAATAGAAGGCCTTTACCCCCTTGGGCAAGGTAAGTTCCAGATACAATTGAGTAGACTCTATTACTCTCTAAACCTAAACACACACACACACTCCAAAGGTATTCAAAGCCTTATTACTCAGTATTCTTACTCTCACACCCGAGGGCCTGAGTTGGAGTAACATCCAACTTTGACCGTAACGGTGCTTGTTTGTGTTGTGATCTAGGTACATCAAACCACCAAATATATCCTAGCCAGATATCCTGAACCGCTCCTGACCCTGAAAAGCTTGGCGTCATCAATTTGATTGGCATATTTCTTTTAATATTTAAATCTTCAACATATATCTTTTCTAATTTTTTGGTGAGAATATTTTTTATTTTAATTAAATAATAAACACACGAAATATAATTCCAAAAAAATATTTCTCCACACCATGCCGTTCCATCTTTCCCCTCCCTTTTCTTTCCTCCACCACTCTGCCACTTTTCACCATCATCCCTTCCACATCCCCCCTCCCGAATTCGTCTTCCTCTCCCTCCCATCAAATATTTTCTTGAATTTGACAATCCGCGTGTAGGATTTACTTCCTAAAAAAACAAATGTGGATAATAATATTTTTTGGGAATTGTTTTTCCCATATTTTCTATTTTTAATTTATTATAGTTATTTAATATTACAAAATAATATGTTCACAAAAAAATGAAAATAATATATGGTGTGTATTTAAATATTGGATTTAATAAAAAAATGCGATAAACAAAAACGAAATGTAACATTAATTTTGATATTTATTTTGGAACAAACAAAAAACGAAAGCGCAATAATTATTTTGGAATGGATGGAGCTGGAGATGGCCATTTTGGGCTTAAGCCCGTTGTCCGTGGCCCATAGGCTGTGGGCCGGCCCGCCTCCCAGCCCGCTTGATAAACGGACCGGGCTTGGACTGGGATATATGTGACGGACCGGGCTTTGGCCCGCGGATCAGAAGATTCGTTGGGTCTGTAGCCCGTTTAGCCCCTTCTTTTGTAAATGTCCAAAATGTCCTCAATATATCTGTTAATAAATCTGTTTGAGGTGTATTTTCGTCCAATTTATTTATAATGGCTCCTTTATCAGCTTTTAATTTTTTTGGACATAATTATCCTTTCCAATAGCCATATTTAGGGGTAAATTTGGTCTAAAATGAATTTATAATTACTATAAATAGAAGAGAAAGTCTTACTATTTTTCTCACACAAAAAAATCAATCCATCATAGAATTCTCTCAAACCCAAACCATCAAATTATTTCCAATTTAATATTTCCATTCGAAGAAAAAAATACATGAATATTTCCAAGACGAAACTTTGTGATTACATCGTAAGAGTTGAAGGTAATTTTATTATTTTAAGTATTTAATTGTTTACTCAGTAGTTCAATATTCTGTTAAGTAGTTAATTTTTTCTAATCTTCATAAATTTTGAAAATTCCAAAAAATAAATAAAATTATATTTGCATAGCTTGCTAGTTAATTATTGCATTAAGTAATTAATCTTTGTGATTACATCTATTCCGAAAATTATAATTGTTTACTTTTATTGTTAGTAAATTATTGCCAAAAGTATTTAATCTTTATAAATTTTCGAAAATTCAATTTTTTTTTTTAAGTGATGCATTTTTATAATTTTAATTGCTATGTAATTTATATTGCTAGTTATCATGGAAGATCTAGTTAATGATATATTTGCATATCTCAACCCCCACCACAAAATCAAACCCCACAAAATGTACCCCATCAAAATTTAGGACCAATTGATAATTCACTTTTACACCATAATGATCAAATTATTTTTGATCTGATTAATCAATTCTCGAACCCAATCAACACCCCTCCATTTTCCTGCTATACTCCGGATTCAACTTCAGATTGGATGAATGAGTCCAACACAAATTATAAATCTAGAACCTATCATCACATACAATACATAGATGAGGGTGGGGAGGGGGATGAGGATGACGATGTACAAGTCACCCACGAAATTTGCACAATTTCAAATATGCCTACTAATGATGTTGCCTCGGGTAGTGCAGCTAGTGGGGTAAGGGTAAGGCAAAGGCACAACCTAGAGTGTCCAAGTATGCCCATTTATATAATTTGTGTTGATGGTGAAAAGGTCAAATGTAAGAGGTGCTTGAAATTTATATCCCCGACGGATGTTAATGGTACCTCCCATGTAAAGAGGCACATGGATAAACATGATAGGGAAGCCGCTGAATGGATAAACATGATAGGGAAGCCGCTGAAGGGATAGATGGTACCGTGCAAATGCAACTCAGTATACCATGTGTCACTTACTCAAAAATGGACGTCGATTTGATAACGATGTTACTAGTGAGTTATCAATTGCCTCTTTCACTTTTGGACGATGATAGAGTGTCCAATTGTTAGGCCCAATTGGTAGAAAAACAGGCTAGAGGGGGGTGAATAGCCTGATTATACTTCTTTTCAAAATCCTTTAGAAAATATCCAAGTAACTTATCACAAGCAAAACTGATGGAAACCAGTTACGCAGCGGATAAAATATTACTGGTTTTACTCACACAAAGTGATCGGTTAAGTAAGGGGGTTTCAAAGTAAGTTAAAATATCATGCAAGTTATAAAGACAAACAAGCAGTTAAAGGAATCAAAGGTTGTAACCGGTGATAGAGTTCACCCGGTTACAAGGACAAGAAATAATGAGCAAACACAAACAAAGGGATACAGTTATTTGGAGAGGTTCACGGTATTAAATAACTGCTAAGTCCTCTACCAAGTTTGGTCAAAACTTGGATTTGTGTAATGTTGTGCACTATTAATGTCACTAGTCTATTACAAGTTGCAAGCCTTATGATTGAAGGCTGCCTAAAGTAAAGTGATCACTAATGGATCGTGATACAAGTTTGACCAGGTGTATTTAAGAGACGTGTTCACAAGTTGAACTGATTTCTCTTGGGTGTGTAGTGTGATCAATCAATGTGCTCCAGACATAGTCTTGTTGGGGAACACTTACAACAAATTGATTGAGGTGCACATTGTTTGTCCTAATAAATAATCTAGTGAATATATGGACAATGTCTTGAACTTCAATGCTTGAGCACTTGCAGTTCTTGACAATCTCACTCTCAAAGTCTTCAATGCACAACCCTCTTCAATGTTCTGATGAAGGTATCCTCTTCAATGTTCTGATGAAGGTATTTATAGTGTCTTCAGATGGAGCTGTTGTCTTTGAAGGGGTTAAAAGGATGACTTGGTCTGACAAGCATTTAATGAGAATATCTTCTGCATTAAATGCATGTGATTTGAAGGACAACTATCTTTGAATTTTCCACTGGATAAAAGAATTGTTGTGAGTACTGGTAACTTTGACATTTCTCAAAGTAGTTACTGACAAGGCGGCAGCAAAGTCTTCATAGCAAACTGTTCTACCAACTTTAACTAAGTTGTGGACTAAGTATGACAAGGCGGCAACAAAGTCTTCAAAGCAAACTGTTCTACCAACTTTAGCTAAGTTGTGGGCTAAGTAGGTGAGAACATTAAATGCTTCAACTGATGGGAAAGCTTGTTGAGGAAGCTTGACTGGCAACTTGAGGAGCCTAACCGATTGACTGACTCAACCGGTTGAATGATTGGTCGGCTAAGGGGCATAACCGGTTAAGGGTGTCAACCGGTTAAGGCTTGGAATGTTGCACAAGTAAACCAAAATCAACTTGGAAAATCTTCAAGATCTTCAAGTCTTCAATAAAATACGAGTCAGAAACACTGGCACTAGCACTAAGGGGATCCTAAAGGTACATAGAAAAATCTAAGTAGTCTAGTTAAAATTAGGGATCCTCAATAATGCTTATTATGATTGGGATTAAACAATTCTTAAGCTATACATATATTTTACTAACAATCTCCTTCTAATTGCTTGAGTTCAATCATCATAGGTATACATCATTTCCTAACTTAGTAACAGAATGATCAAGAGTTTATCTTTGAAATTTTGTCATTCCCTAAGTCAAGTGCAACTTGATGTAACCTATGGAAAGCTTTACAAAGTAAAGAAATATGATTGAATGAGATAACCTGCAAATTGAAAGAGTTAGTAGCAGTTAAGTCATTCAAAAAATATAAGGAATTCAAGAAAGCAAAACATTTGAAATGAATAAGTTGAGGGATAGAAATTCTCATTGATAAATGGCTGCAACCGGTTGGAAAGAAAGCACATATATATCATCGGTTACATTCTAACTATCAGCTGGAGCATGATCGGTTGAAGGGTCCTTGTCCTTTGATGTTGAAGTTGGTGTAGCCGATGCAACCGGTTCAGATACTGATCTCTTGGCTTTCTTGGCTTCCTTCTCTTTCTTCTCTTCTCTTTTCCTCTTCTTCCTTTCAGATCTCCCAAACTGACTGCTAGCAACTATTTTCAGTAAAATTTCATTTTGAGCCTTAACCTTGACCAACTCAGTATTTGACTCTTTGAGTTGAGCAGCTAGGTCACGGTTCTTCAGGTTTGCTTTCTTCAACTCATCAGTTGCTTCAATAAGGTTGAAACTGTAAAACTTCGTCTATGCATTAATCTCACTTAACCTTTATAGTTATAGTAACTCTTTTGATTTAGTTCCTGCTATTTGTCAATGTTGTTTGCTCGTGCGTTTAACGCACGGGTGTATCACTAGTTATAAATTGAAAATGGCAGTCTTAAGAAAGCAAGAGGAGTAAAGAAAGAAAAAAAAGGGAATGAATTCAAATCCATCTATCAACATATTTTATTTATTTATATATTGTACTTTCAAAATATTTTAACTCCTCGTATAAATTATATTTGACTAAGTATTAAAGTTTATTTCTTAATATTAAACTATTGATAATACTTTTAATAGAGTATCACAATTAAATTTTCTTCATTTATATTAAAGTTTGATCAAGTTAACCAAGTCAAGATAAATTTCATAATGGGACAAAAGAAATTACCAATAAAAATATTTAAATATTACAAAAATATAATCCAATTATGTTTAATGATTACTTTATTTTTACTATATAATCATTAAGATTATTCAATAATTTCGAGTGTTGAGTTGAAATTTTGAATAAATTCATATTTAAGTGGTTTGCCGTTATCAAACAAACTCAAGTCATAAAATTCGGCAACTTAATAATTTCAGCTCTACATTTTCAGAGTTTAATTTTCAGTTTTACTAAACAATCCCCGAGTAGGGAGCAATGGGCTAAAATGGTGCAAGAGTGTGATATCAGGGACATATATGAAAAAATGTTAAAGTAAAGGTCGAATATGAATGTTTCCAATTTGACTATTGAAGCTGAACAAAGTGAACCATTTGATAAGCCCACCAAACACACTTTGATTTGAATGTTATGTTTGACCAATATGCCCATGACTTTAATCTTCTCAAATAATTTTTGGCAAAAATCTTCTTTTCATCACTGAACTTTAGGCAAATTTATAATATTCTCATTGAACTTTTATATTTTACAATGCTCTTATAAAACTTTTCATATTTTTCAAATGTTCTCATTCCGTCTATAATTTTGCTAAAAAGTTAACGAAAGTTAGTTAAGTGACATAATGTGGAAAACTTTCGTGAGATCACGTGCGAGGTTAATGACATGTGATCTATCACCCATAATCTAGCTAGAGTACATATCAGTAAATTGATTAAAAACATGGTGAAAGTTAGTCATGTGAGTTCACGTTACTGACTTTCGTTATATTTTTAGCGAAATTATGAATGGAATGAGAACATTGTAAGAACGTGAAAAAGTTTAATGAGAACTTTAGAAAAAATAAAATTTCAATGAAAATATAATAAATTGGACTGGAGTTCAAGGATGAAAAGATGTTTTTTAGCATAATTTTTTGCAAGGGTCAACTATCACCAATTGACCAACATCCCTTACTCCTAACTGCAAGAAAATGAGTACTTGAGACAGTTTAATATTCCCTCAGTTACCAAAATAATCTTTCTTACTTTTCTTTTTTAATATCAAGATATTTTAAATAATAATTTTAAATTAGTTTAATTATTCTAAAGAATATTTAAAAATTGTTATTATATACTCCCTCCGTCCCAATAATAAGTCCACCATTTTGGCCCCGACACGCAAATTAAGAAAATTGGTGAGTGGAGAAAATGTTGTGAGTGTAATAGTAAAATAGGAGAGAGAATGAGTGGAGGAAATAGTAAATTTGAAAAATATTGTGAGTATAATAGTAAAATAAGAGAGCGAATGAGCGGGTGAAATAGTAAAGATTCTTTGCCATTTTAGGGTGAAGCTTTAAACGAGACACCCGTTTTGACAAAAAAGTGAAGTTATTAATGGAACGGAGGGAATATATATATATACTATATTGGTATATCAATAACAAATTTTAAATTTCATTAGAATAACTAAATTTATCTAAAATTTATCGATTATTAAAGTACTTTCGTGATAATAACAAAAAAGTGAGGAATATCGTGGACTGAGGGAGTATGACCTTCACCTTAGAGACTGTAAGTTCACTCAAACTTCATACCACTTTCAGTTCAGCTTAACTGAAAGATCAGTTTCTTACATTAATAATCTTTCATTTTCACAATGTTCAAAATAAATACTAAAGGAACTTAAGCTAAAAAAAACCTAGTCACCATTTGATCAATCTGCTTGATCATTCCTTGTGTGAGAATTGCTTGCTGGTGATAAGTTTGAATCCTCCGACGAGTCTGCAAATTCTTCTTTATACATTTCCTCGATCATCGGCTTCCAGAGCCGTACTCGAGCATTTATGAACCAATTAGACACCTGAACAAACAAGATCATTTTACCACCTGACATTACTAAATGAAAGAAATAAGTATCCAACTACCCAATGCTGAAGTAAAAAGAGCAAATTAAACCTGATTCTTGCTCAAGCCTGTCTGCGATGCCAACGTTAGTTTTTCACTGTCATTCGGATAACTACAAACAAAGATCATCATTCACATCACAAACCATAGAAGAAAACAAGTCTAAAATTTGTGTGTTTAATAATGTACAAGCTAGTAAAGCAAACGTTGAGAAGTCAGCTGCGACATTTATTCTGGTACGGAGAGAGTAGTACTTACGGATTGAGAAAGTGCTCGAAAAGCCAGGACCTGAGAATTGTGACAGAAGTCTCGGGCAATCCTCGAATAGGTCTCCACGTTTGGCGTGGGTACGGGATCATACCAAGCTGTTGGAGGGGAACTCGGTTATGTCTATTATCTTTATCGAACAAGCTAAGTTGCGACAAACCGGTGCTAATTCTTGGCATGTCTTGCAAGATTTTCTTTCTTGTTGCATAGATTTGAGACAGAATTGCATCTCTTAAACTACAGAAATGCCTAGACATGGCTTGAAGTGCTAGTGCAGTCCCTGCCCCCAACCCTAAAATCATTTCGAATGAGGAAACCATCTTTTCCAGATGTTGATAGTATTGCTCATATCTTCTTTCTACCTAAAACATAAAATTCAAGAAACACAAAATATGTTTTCAATAACCAAAAAAACAAAGCGGAAAAAAAAGAAGGGTTCTCGATCAAGATTCAACAACAAAAATGGATATTCATTTTGGGACGGAGATATTATTTCTCTAACTTACTTCCTCTAGTAAAGAAATGAGCTTTGCAATTCTAGCTTGAAGTTCTTGCTTCTCGGACGATAACCCATTATTGTAGAGCTCTGCTTTTAGTTCAGAACATAGTCGTGACGAGCCATGCTTGCTGTTGGGCGATAATATTCGCACAAATGACTCATTACTCGAACTAATGGCTTTCCCTCCAACACTAACTACTTCTTCAAGAAGAAATTGAGCTGGTTTCAAGTATCTAGAACTAGCTATCACCATCGCAATTGACTCAGTTGCATAAAAATTGGAACTTGGTTGACTTAACGAAGAATTTCCAGCGAAAGAATATTCTCCTTGATCAAACGCCTCTCTTGTTCCTTCTGCAGGAACTAAGTAACTGGGACTAATGAGATTATTACATCTTTGTCTGAACTGGTCTGAAGAAGTAACTAGTAAACCAGAACCTAGAGATAGTGAAAGTCTCTGGTGCTGTTGACTAAGGTTTTCGGGTTCATCGGTCATTGTATGAACAATGTCCATTGATCTGGGGAGCATACCAAGAGAGTGAGGGTATGTAGGAACACCTCTTAAGTCAACTCCATAAGCATCAAAGTGTTGACTTTCAAACTGGGTTTGACTGGAAATGAGGAATTGGTGTACATTGGGTGGTGAATCTGGTGATACCATGGCAATGTTATCTGGTCAGACTTAAAGTTGACCACCAATGGCTAGTCAAGAAAATTTATTTTGACTGGTTTATGGGATTGTTGAGATGGGAGAGAAATGGGGTGGTGTTAGAAATGCATAAATATGAAGTCTTGGTGGGAGAATAAGGAGTACAAAATGGGGGGAAAGCTGTCAAATAATTTGACATACTTTGATGGATTTGGGACAGTGCAGCCTGACCGTACAGAAGTCTCTAAATATGAAATATCAATATCAGAACAAAATCGGGCATGCATTTCGACTGCACTGGATCCAGATCCTATTTTAATAATTATTGTAAGCCAATTAAGAAGAAGCCCTTATAGGGCATTTAAAGAAGTTAGGTTTGTTAACAATACTTCTTCACCGACTTCTTGTTATATATAGATTGTCTTACAAGTTATTGTCATTGTTTTCTAAACCAACGCTAGCTATGATTCTCCTAGATTTAGTCTTTGATTTATGCTCAAATTACTTTCTTAGAATGATATAAATAGAACCTTATTATTATCAATAAAGTTGAGATATCTTCTTCAAATAATTATCCAATCTAACATGGTATCACGAGCTTAGATCACCAATTTTTTTTCTTTTGTTTTCTTTTCTTTTCCATGGCTGCCGAAGCAACCATATACCTCACCAATTCGGCTGAACCAACCAAACCCCTTATTGCCATCTCCCTCTCTCACATCCTCAAACTTACACCAACAAATTACATTGCTTGGAAGATCCAATTAGAAGCCACCTTACTTGGCCATGGCCTTTATCAGTACATAGATGGAACCCTAACTTCTCCTTCCCAAACCACCACCGTTGTCACAAACGCCTCCTCCAAAACAATCACCACCACAATCGAAACAACCCCTCCTACCACACCTCCTACCCCGCCAACTCAAACCCAAACAACTGTTTCCAATCCTGCCTATGAGACTTAGTTCCGACAAGACAAATTATTACTTATTGCCTTGTAGGCACAATCTCACCCTCTCTTATTCCTCTCATATCTCAATGCTCCACAACCCTTGAATGTTGGCATGTCCTAGCCAAAACATATGCCAACCCATCCAAAAGCCACATAAAACAAATCAAGGACCGCCTTCGTAACATCACAAAAGGTACTCGTTCTGTAATCGAATATATGCAAAACATAAAAACATGTGCTGACAACCTCAAAGCCCTAGGCCGCCCTATTGACCCGGATGATCTAGTGGACAAAATTCTGGATCAACTCAATGATCCCGACTTCGACATCGTTATTCAAGTTGTTCATTGTTGCGATACCCCAATTTCCTTTTATGAACTACATGAAAAACTCCTCAACAAGGAGTTAACCCTCAAAAAACGATCCCACACAACCACCACCTTCCCTGCCACTGTTGCCTATGCATCCAAAAATCCTAAACCATCTAGACACTTCAACCCCGCTCAAACCCTACACAATATTCACCCAAATCCAACTCGGCCTATTCTCCTAACACCAATCCGCAACCACAGCGAGCTCCCTACAAAGGATGTTTTCAGTTTTGTCGAAAAGATGGACACTTCTTAAATCAATGCCATACTTTTTGCCAACTCTACCCTCAAGCCCGCTTCCCTAATCCTAACCCCACCCCCACCTCAATCAAATACCAATCCCATAAACAACACCAATCCTCGCCCTCAAAACCGTGGCTCAACCCACCTATCCCAGTGCCTATTCTGCCACCACCTCCAATCAACCCACACCCGGTTGGCTTTTCGATAGTGGTGCCACTCACCATGTTACTCATGATCTCAATAACCTCTCTCTCCATTCCCCTTATGATGGCACCGAAGAACTTCTCATTGGTGATGGCTCGGGTCTTTCAATATCCAACATATGTTCCACCTCTGTTCTCACTTCTTCCTCTCCCCTTCTTCTTAATGATAATCTTAGTGTCCCTCGTGTGTCTCGTAACATAATATCTATATCTAAGTTGTGTCTTGATAATAATGCCTTTATCACTTTCTCATCCAATTCCTTTGTTGTGAAGGACCTTCGCACGGGAACCATTCTTCTTCAAGGCAATTCAAACTCTGGCGTCTATGAATGGCTTCCCAAATCTCCTACTGTTCATGTCACAATGTCATCATCTTCCACATTCAACTAGCATCATAGATTAAGGCATCTTTCTGTCTCGATTTTACGTACTATTACTTCTTCTTTTGATTTAGACATTCCCATAACTTCTAATTTTCATTGTAATGCTTGTGATTGTAATAAAAGTCATAAATTACATTTTGATGAAAATTCTCTTTCTTCCAATGGTTCTCTTGATTTAATTTATAGTGATGTTTGGACGTCTCTACTATTATCTTATGATGGTCATAAATATTACATTGTTTTCGTTGATCACTTCACTCGATACACTTGGCTTTATCCTCTTAAACACAAGAATGATGCTACTCATACATTCACCAATTTCAAAAAGCTTGTGGAATTTTTTTAATCGATCCATCATAACTATTTTTAGTGACAATGGTGGGGAGTATATTGGTCTTCATCCTCTTCTCACATCATTTGGTATCAACCATCTCACATCTCCTCCACACACACCTGAACACAATGGGTTTTCTGAACGCCTACACCGACACATTGTTGAAACGGGGCTATCTCTTCTCACCCATTCTCATATGCCTTGAAAATTTTGGACTCATGCTTTTGTCACCGCCTGCTATCTCATTAATCGCATGCCAACTCCTACATTTCAACTTCAATCTCCGTTCTTCAAACTCTTTGGCAAACCACCAAACTACTCCAAGCTACATAATTTTGGATGTCTATGCTATTCATGGCTCCGTCCCTACACACACAACAAACTTGATCCAAAATCTTCCCCTTGTGTCTTCGTAGGTTACTCACCCACTCAAAGTGCATATTTCTACCTCGATCCTACCACTTTCAAAATGTTTGTGTCTCGCCATGTCAAATTTGTTGAACATGTGTTTCCCTTCTCTACAATCTCCTCCCCGCCCTCACAATCTTTTTCCTTGTCTGATTGGTGCAACATGACCCTCAGCATACTTCCTTCATTGTCTACTATCTCGGCAGCCCCTCTCCCAACTCCCTCGGCAGCCCCTCAACAACCTGCTACTGCCTTAGCAGCTTCTCCCACACCACCCTCACCTATAACTCCAAACTCCCCTCTTTCCTCTACTGCTTCCTCACCAAATCTGTCCTCACATGTAAGTACCAAAATCCGGATCGCCAAAATCCGTTAGAAGTTAACCGGAATCCGTTAACTGGCCCACTCCAAGTTAACCGAAACCTGTTAAGCTCCCCTTTCCCAAGCCAACGAGACGTCTCGAGACTGCCCCGTGCATCCCAACGTCGAAGCGTACTCAACACATGTCATTGCACATAAAAGTACAACTTTCCCTGAAAAACGCACTTTCTGGCTCTTTTCGGGGGCGTTTCGGACATTTTCCGGACAGTTATTTAAAAAACGGACAAAACCGGGAACAATGGCACGAACTCCCACGAGCCTGGTGAGTCATGGGACACGTGGCTTGCATGCCACAGCTCCCTCGTCAACATCAATCACATTTCAGTGTGAAAAGACTAAAATATCCCCGGTATGCAGTCCAAGTCCGGCCGAACTCTTTTGCAGACAATCCAGAATTGCCAGCAAGTCCCTCCAATTTCCAAATTTTCACAAAACCCCCTGATTTCACCCTCAGTCCGTTCTCATGCTGAAATTTCACCTATAAATACAGAGGCTGTCAAAGCCATTTACAAGAACAAAATTTACTCCCTTTCACCCAAAAACCCACGGCCTAAACTGGTTTCACTCCTCCCGAGTCCCGGTTTTACCTCGTTTTGCTTGAAAACTCCGTATTTCGATCAAATACAAACCCCGCCACCTCAAAACACCGTTCCAAACACATTTTCATATCCCGTATACGCCCCCCGAGCCAAAGGAGCCGACCCTAGCCATAGGTAGCTCCCTCTATCTTTAAAACACTCGTTCCATCTCGGTTTACGCGCCAGTCGCTACAATCGTTTCGGACGACGTTGTTGAAATGTTGACGTCATCGTCTAACGGGGTCCGATATGTTTTAGTCCGCGATCCTCTTCTCTTCCCATAAGAGAAGTAATCTCGGGTTAAAACGGCGTTCCGGCCCCGTTCCGTTTACTTTTATGTCATTTACCAATTCCGGATCGTTTGATCCGTTGATCGTCATTTACTTTCCATGTCATTTATAAATTCCGGATTGTTTGATCCTTCGAACGTCCTTTACTTTCATGCAACATTACAATTCCGAGCCGTTTGGCTCGTCGATCGTACTTTACAATTCCGAGCCGTTTGGCTCGTCGATCGTACTTTACAATTCCGGATCGTTTGATTCCGTCGATACCGCACTTTAAATATTGTCATTTACAAGTCCGACCCGTTTGGATCGTGATAGTATTTACTTTTCAAAGTCCGAGTCCCAACCCGATTCGTTGATCGCATATCATTTAATGCTTTTTTCCCGTAAAAATGCTAACAATGTAATGCCCGGTTCAAAACCGGAGTTCGACCTTCGAACTCTCTTTCAAAAACGCGCGAAATGACGTTTGGCATCCAAACGCTCATCTTCAAACTTAAAAGCCGCCATTTGACACTCAAAATCATTTAATACGTTTTTCCCGTAAAATCGTTAACAATGACACGCCCGGTTCAAAACCGGAGTTCGACCTTCGAACTCTCTTTCAAAAACGCGCAAAATGACGTTTGGCATCCAAACGCTCATCTTCAAACTTAAAATCCGACGTTTGACATTCAAACGCTCTTTTCTTAAAAGTCAACATTTGACACTTAAGATAAACGGTTAAAATTAGTACTCGTGCCACTTTTCCTAAAAACTCCAAAACCGAAGTTTGTCATTCAAACGCTCGCCTTTTCAAACAGAACCATAATCAACGTTTGAAATTCAAACCAAGATTAAGCTTGTCATTCAAGCCCCCATTTCAAAAATACAAACACACACACACACACGCACCCGATTTCGAGAAAGGTAGAAAGACTCGTCATACGAGGCGTTTCGGGTGATCTCAATATACTCTTTCCGAAATGCAACGTGACCTCCGAACCTAACAATCTCTGGTACTAAAAAGCTTTTTACTCGTTTTTGCTACCAATAAAAATTACCCCCTGTTTTCAAAAGCCTTTTCCTAAGTTTTTGCTACCAATAAAAATGACACCTTTTTCAACCAATAGCCTTTTCTCAACGTTTGGGCTCAAAATACAAAAACCGCGTGGCGACTCCTCTTCCTTACCGAAAAGCGAGGTCTCAGACACCAACCCTCCGCGAAAGACAACCGCATTTTCGCCGCCGCGCGAAAATCCCGGGTAATTTCAGTTGGCGACTCCGCTGGGGAAATGGATACTTTTTTTCAAAACTGCCATTGTTTTCAAAAAAGCCTTCCGTGGGTCAAACTTTCGTTTACCCTTTCTCGTTTTCGTGTGCGTGTGTTACTTTAAACCTCGAACGGTTTTTTCAAAGGCATTACATTGTCGTCTTTTCAAAATCATAACATGTTCGTGCATCCCCGTTCATACTTGATTTTCATGCTATATTTTGAACTGCGCATAAAATTCTTTAAGACACATTCTGAAAAATCACTGTTTTACTCAGAAAAAAGAATTTTAGTGACCGCACACTACTCGCACTTGCTGCCTCGGTACACCGCACTTCACGTGCACTTGCTGCCTCGGTACACTGCACACTACGACCCATAACCCGGGATGACCGTTCAGTTGCAACTCGGTTGGTCTGCCAGACACCTTTCGAGTGCACACAGGGTCGTCCCAAACAGCCCATCCTAGCCCGTGTAAGCCATGCACTCTTTGTGTCACACTTCGTCCAAGACCCCGGTTGGTTTTTGGCTTAGTACGTGTCATAAAGCCTAAGTGTATGTTTCTTACGCCGCATTCTGCCACGAGTCAAGCTCGAGAGGTTGAGACCGAAGGTCGTTCCCGACCCGAAGTCTTGAGCTTTTCAGCCTTGACTTTGACGTGGAGCTCTGCCGAAAAATATACCCGAAGGTTCAATGTGACACCGTGTCACCAAACCCTCACCGTATGCACCGTGCCAGCCACAACTTGGCCAACACCAGAAGCTAAGGCCCCTCGCGCAAGCGAGTCAGGAGAGGTCATGCCAAAATTTTTGCACGATCCCCGCCATAACTTAAGGACGTTGACTTCGACTGTGGCCCGTGCGTCACATACGTTGGAAGTTTGCGTGATCAGCTAGCCTTAAGTTCACTTTTTCTTTTGTCGGTGGAATTCGCTTGCCTTATAGGACCCTCGCTCGGGATTGTCCGTCCCGAGAAGATGATCTACAAATGGAAACGAGGGGCTTATAAACGTAGTGATGAGATCCACTGATTAGAGCCTTAGGTTAGTTGCGAAAAAGAAGACACGCTCTTTTCCAACCGTTTAGGACTTTGAGAAAATGCGTTTTAAGTAAACATTAATCGGTAACTGCACATTGCACAAGCCCGAAACCTTGAGCCAAATACCCTTTTATGAAGCCTAAACCCTGCCTTTCGTTCCCTGTAGCGAGCAGAAAGTGGTTCAGATTTCCGGGTCAGCGCCTCGCCAGAGTCACAGTTACGGCGGCGTCGAGCGGTTCTTCGGTTCCCTCGGTCCCTCGGCGAATATCCGACATGTCTAGCTCACCGAGAAATCGTGACGGGGACGGACCCCGCCACCGTGTAACGAGATATGAATTTGGAAGAAGCCATTCGGGCTTGTGAGGTTCACAGAGGCGAGAAGAAGATCGTGAGAACTTCGTGGTACGGCTTCCGAATGAGCGAGGTATAGAAGCTATCCCCGGTCGAGACGGTACTTTCGTCTGAGTCGAGGGCAGCGACTCCCGAAACCGGTTCCTCAAACCTTCAACCGGGTTCCTCCCCGCCAACTTACGGGATGCCTTCGAACCCAGAACAAATTGGCCACCCTAGGCTTCATGTTGCCACCTCTCAGTGGTAACCACTGTCATATATGGCCGAGCCGGTGCTACTCCCATCACTCAATACCACCGGCACACTGTGGACCATCTCAAACAGATGCCAATATCCTTCAATACCCTCCACAGGTCATCCCGTTGCCTATACACGAATCCCAAAAACACCGGGGACAAACCCCGATACGGTTCGAGAAAAGGCCCCGTATATCCACATATATCAAGTCTTCCACCTCCAATCACTACCGCTCACGTGGTAGCACCGGCGCCGAGCCTCAAAGTCCACCATTTGGACCCAACCTTAGCTGGATGGTCGAACAGGATGAAAAACACAGAAAGCCACCATGAGCGGCTCAAAGCAAGAAACGCTCGAATCCGCGAGATCAGGAATGGTCACGCCTCTCCCTGCCAAGTTCAGAATGCCGGAGATGGACCGATTCGGCGGAACCGAATGTCCTCAAACGCATGTCGACACATACATTCTCGGCATGAGAGTGAAAGGAGCAACCCTCCATCAAATGGCCGATCACTTCCAGCATACGCTCAAAAGTTCAGCGTTACGATGGTTTCTAAGAGTCAAACCTGCGGATCGCCACACCTGGGATCAGATCAGTAACGTCTTCCTAGAACGGTACAGATCCAACTTAGAGTGGGAGACGAGTCGTGAGGACTTAATCACCACTGAGCAGAAAGCAGAGGAAAGCGTCGGAGAATTCTACAAGAGGTGGAGTTGGAAACTCTACGAGATCATGAAGCCACTCTCGAGGATGAGCAGATGCGGATCTTGAAGTCTGCTTAAGACCGTCCATCAGAACTCTCATCAGTCATCACTTCTTCCCGGATCTCGGGCCATGGTCAATGCCGGCTCACGGTTCGAGAAGGATCTCAAGGAGAAATTGGCTCTTGCACGGCCATACGAGATACCGATCGACAGTTGCATTCAATCCCACACCGGCCCCGACAAAGGGAAAGATACGTCTGTCAACTACATCCATCAGGGACAGCAGTCGGGCAACAGAAACCCAGTCCCACAAAGCAACAATTCCACTCAGAAGCAGCATGCCGTACACTTCGACAAGTTGGACATGCCGCTGAGCAAGATGCTGGAAAGGTTAATCAAGGAAGGTCTCCTTAAACCCGTTGCAAATTATAAACCCAAGAATCCCTTAGTCAACGCTGACAAGAGCAAGTACTGCTCCTTCCATCAGTATCACGGCCATACCACCGACAACTGCGTGAGGTTATGATACGAAATTCAGAACTTGATAGAGGAAGGAAAATTGGAGCGCCCCTGTGGACAGTCGGAAACCCTTTTCCAAACAACAACAGTGTGAATTCCATTGAATGGGTGCCCAAGAAGATTGCCGCAGAGCCAGTTCCTCCGCCTCTTCCAGCCAGGTCCTCATCTAATGTCCGCATCAGCTACGATGTTTGCGACTGCTCCGCCTGCCTGGAGTACTAGTCCCAAGACATGGTCAGGAGCAATCCTCCCAGAAAACAGAAGAAGAAGTCCTCTCAACAGAAACTGAGAGAAAGATATGTAGCTGAAGACACCAGCGTGGGTACACTCGGAGAGCCATCCGGGAGGTTCGATTACTACGTACTCTACTCTAGTCAGTCTTCCCTTCCTCCACGCCATGCAGCTTTAGAGCAGACAGGGGTGGGAAAGTCGAAAAGTCCTGCTGACACCAGAGTTCAGGCCTCAGGGCACCGGAATACCTCAGATTTTGATAATCTCACTGCCAGTCAGAAGCCTAACCACCCGCGGGATCAGCCGAAGTTCAATTTGCCCAGCTTTAGAGCCCTGACCGGCAAAGGAAAATCAAAGTCAGCTTGGCACTCGCACTCGATCAACGTGCTAACCAAGGGCAAAGAATCGCCACAAATGTTTCTTCAACACAATCCCCGAGGCTCCAGCCTAAAGAAAGGCTTTACCTCGCAAGAGGAAAACAGAAACGGATGGCTTGATGACTCTCCTTCTCCTATCTACAATTCCCGACTGTATGGTAGTATGATCACTTTCTGTGACGAAGACCTACCGAGAGATGCCTCGGGGCACAATGAAGCTCTGTACATCACTCTCAAGCTCAACACCATATCACTCCCCGGAGTATTGGTTGACAACGGGTCATCCGTTAACGTCCTCCCTCTCAGCATGATGCGAGCCCTATATATCAATGAAAGCCACCTGATTCTGTCAACCCGGACTATCAAGGCATACGACAACACGTCTCGTCCCATCCTGGGGACGGTGACTCTGGAACTCTGGTTCGAAACCCAAATGGTGCCAGCAAAATTCCACGTGATGGACATTCCATCCGAATTCACAGCTCTGTTGGGACGCCCTTGTCTACATCACATGAAAGCCATAGCTTCCACTCTCCATCTGTGCGTCAAGTTCATTAATCGGCAGGGAGATCTCAAAGTCATCAGAGGGGAAAGTTTCCTCATAGGGAAACGGCCGAGAGCAATGACAGCGTGCCGCGGCCTGTGCGCGGGCTACCTCGTGATGAATGCATGGCAGTCGTATGGGATGTCCTCCACGAGGAATTGCCCGCCGAGCCCCTCTTCTCAAGTGAAGGGCATGATGTTTTCCTTGCAGCTCCAACAGCGCAGCAGGACGCGAGGCGTCCTTACGTTTGGGTTGAGCCGTCAGACGGTGACGAATCAGGACTCTCCGGAGTTGAGGACGTGGCAGATCCGCGGGCAGATCCCTACATTCACATGCTCAGTTTCAAGGATGACACCCGTTCCGATCAGGTCACCTACGATAAGGGCTCCAACACCATGGAGATTGTCAAGCTCAACGTCCAGTACAGGCAGTTATCCGACAATTGGAAAAAACTGGTTGACACGACAAAGAACCCCTTTGATCAAGTGACTGACGATGACTTCGTCAACATCATCTATTCCAGATATCCTGATGATACCAAGGATCCGGTCCTTATTATCAGATTCTACAATGTCAAAGTTACCCTCGACGACTGCCTGCTCATGGTAAACGAGGCCCTGGCCAATCGAGCTCAGAGCTCATCATCACTTCCGACTACCAGCTCCAGTGGCAACCGGCCCGTGCCGTCAGTCAAACTTAAAGCCACAAGCGCCGCCAAGGCCAAGGGCAACAATGAAGGAGACAAAGCTCCTCACCCTGCTACAAATCAGATCAACCTCGGGAATGCCTCCGGTAGCCACCCTGAAAACATCTGTGAGAGTCTTCCATGCAAGACAGAGTCAGCTTCCGACGAGGGAAATGACCACCTCAGCATCAACATGCTCAAGTTCGATTCTGCCCCCAGTCGTCACGGCTACGGATTCAGGCATCCCGCCAGCAAACTGCTAGCTCTGATAGACTTGGCGATCCAACGAGATCACGAGACTGTCAACATTGCAGAATTCAACACCCCCGTGGGTTCAATCAAGCAAATATGGGCGAACTTCTTAGTAGTCGAGATCAAGGAAGGCCGCATGGAATGTCCCAGCCCGACTTCCTTCGTCAACATAATCCAAGTGTTTCCGCCATTCGGAGATTTGGATGTGATCACAGTTCTAGACACTAGTCAGACGGCGCGCACCTACGGAGACTGCTTAACTCTCGTAAGGAAAGCACTCATGGAACTAGCCGCTCAAGAGAACCATCTCTGGGACGAAAACCAAGCTCAGAAGACTCACAGGGACCAAGCCCTTAAATTGTCACAAGTAGCTTCAGACAGAAAGCTAGAGGCCACTCTAGACCAATTCGACCTCAAGGGTTTTGCCCACGGCAACTTCCTGGACTACCGCCTGTTCTCATCCAATCCCCTCTGCCAAGGGAGGGCGGTCAACGGTCCCGACGACCTAGGAGATGGAATGACACAGCAGAATGAATACCAGCACTTATCTCCCCGAGGAAAGCAAGTTCTCTGTGAAAGCGACGACGAAGACGATGAAACCATTCTCTTCCAAGCCAAGCATGAAGCCAACAAAACCGGAATGCCAAGGGTCCTGGGAGGATGGGGACGGATCATTTTTGCACTCAAACTAAAAGGCCAACTGAGGGAGGAAGGTCTATTCAAAAGGAAAAGAAAGATAGAAATACATCTCCAGCAACTGCTCAGGGAGATTCCACAGACCGCGGCATTCGTTTACAGAAACGATCAACTGGGACAGCAACCAGTTACATGGGCAGATGTTCGGGAAGCCATATACTCACCTTCCGACATACCCGCCACTCAGATAAAGCAGAAAGGGAAGCTCTCCCCGATAGAGGTTTATCTAGACTGCCGCACGCAGTTCAAAGAAGCACTGGCTATTCTTACATGGGAAAAAACGCAGGCGCTAACTCTCAACGCAGGCTCTGCTGCAAGAAAGTTGATCTGGGCAAAGAGTGGAGGAAAATTAGCAAACCACGAGTATCGCCAAACCCAACTCCAGAATGCCCTGAGCATGCTCAGCAAGAAGGAAAGGAGCGCGGTGTACCGTGAAGAGATCAAGGAGACTGTTCGCTTGAACCAAGAATTCTCCAACCTCCCCCGGAGGGTTAGCAACGCACAGTTCAACTCTGGCAACCACTGCTGCGCACTGACTTTCGAACAGCTGCGGCAAACCATAAACTACCTCCCCACGGAGGCATCCAAGCCAGTATCCTGGGACAGAATTCGGAAAGCTGTCGAAGCTCCCGGGAATACATCTACAGTCAACGAGAGGGAAGACATATGGCCCTATGCTACGAGGAATCCTCCTCTGACTATGGCTCAACTCAGAGCGGCCTGCTCAGAAGGAACCAAGCCTGATGTCAGCGTTCTAGCCCGATCGGGTCAAATCCATGCATTACCACCTAAGGCCACTAAAAAGCCAGCGGAGCCAGAACCGCAACCCGGCCTGCCCGAAGACACAAGTTCCGTGAAAGAGGACCCGATCCTCACTCAGCTCAAGCATACCCATGCGAACATTTCCCTTTGGTCCTATGATAATACGCACATTTTTGCTTGGCACAAGAGTTAAGGTAAAAGGTGAAAAAGGTGATGTGTTGTGAGTGTAGATAGTTGGGTAGGAGAGAGAAAGTAGAGTAAGTGAGTAATTGTTGTGAGTAGAGACAAGTGGGTCCCATTTCCATTTTGAGATATTGCAGATTATTGTGGAACGACCGAAAGGTATCTTTTTACGTATTACCATGGGACGGAGTATACATTTTGATATACGTACATGTAGGTGTAATTATGGTAAAAGTGTGTAACAAATCGGATCAGCCATCAACATGAAAATGAGGTTTTTCAAATTAAGCTATTGATTTGACAGCGTCGGGTGGGGTGTAAGGTTTTACTATTGACCAATTTGGTCTGTGAACAGTGAATTGAAGGTAAGTAAAGTTCACAAGAAAGGATGTTAATAGCAAAATGATAGCAATTTCCGTAGAGTTAATTTCACTATTCATCTCTAATTTTTCTGGCAATAAACTTTTTTATATAAAATTATTAAATAACTAAAAAAAAAAAAGAAGAAGCCATATGTGACGATTGACTAGGTTGATGTATTACACAGTATAGCCATGGTCCCCGTATAGCAAGCGTAAGAAAAACACCGACCTTTTCCTGCCCGATCAAAGTAAGGTTCAGAGAGATTCATCATCGCCCTAGTATTATGGAAGTTGAGATTAACTCATTAATGATACTAGTAAGTAATTCTTTCCATTTAAAATAAGTAATGATACTAGTAAGTAATTCTTTCCTTTTAAAAAAATATCATGCAACAAAGAACGTGTTTTTTTTTCTTTCTAAATAGTAAATTCCATAAAAAGTGATTACATCTGCTTTGGCAAAAAAAAAAAAAAGAAGCCATATGTGACGATTGACTAGGTTGATGTATTACACAGTATAGCCATGGTCCCCGTATAGCAAGCGTAAGAAAAACACCGACCTTTTCCTGTCTGGTCAAAGTAAGGTTCAGAGAGATTCTTCATCGCCCTAGTATTATGGAAGTTGAGATTAACTCATTAATGATACTAGTAAGTAATTCTTTCCTTTTAAAATAAGAGTTGGTATTACAAAAAAAACATTTTTTTCTAAGCTTAGAAAAAAATATTTTTACATTGGCACTTAATAACACTAATACTGACACTTTTTTACACTGGCACTTTGTTACACTAATACTGACACTTTTTTATGTTTACACTTTTTAACACTGACACTTTGTTACACTAAATGGAACTTTAAAAAAAGTTTTATGAAACTTTTTACACTAAATGTACAACAATATCATCCTTTTCAAACTTTATAAAGATAATTAAACTTGAAAAAGATTTTTGTTAAAATTCAACCACAAAATGGAACTTTAACAAAAGTTTTATGAAAGTTTATGCAATTTCACATTTTTAATTCAAAAGAAGTGAATGTGTATAAGTTTATGAAATTTCAGTTTCAATCTAAATGGATGTAAAATATTTTAAAATAATTATTCATTTTAAATTTAAATTTAAATTTTAAATAAAATAAATTCTTTTTTGACAAAGGTAGGATATACTCCCTCCGTCCCATGATAATACGCACATTTTTGCTTGGTACAAGAGTTAAGGTAAAAGGTGAAAAAGGTGATGTGTTGTGAGTGTAGATGGTTGTGTAGGAGAGAGAAAGTAGAGTAAGTGGGTAATTGTTGTGAGTAGAGACAAGTGGGTCTCATTTCCATTTTGAGATATTGCAGATTATTGTGGAATGACCGAAAGGTATCTTTTTACGTATTACCATGGGACGGAGTATACATTTTGATATACGTACAAGTAGGTGTAATTATGGTAAAAGTGTAACAAATCGGATCAGCCATCAACATGAAAATGAGGTTTTTCAAATTAAGCTATTGATTTGACAGCGTCGGGTGGGGTGTAAGGTTTTACTATTGACCAATTTGGTCTGTGAACAGTGAAGTGAAGGTAAGTAAAGTTCACAAGAAAGGATGTTAATAGCAAAATGATATCAATTTCCGTTGAGTTAATTTCACTATTCATCTCTAATTTTTCTGGCAATAAACTTTTTTATATAAAATTATTAAATAACTAAAAAAAAAAAAGAAGCCATATATGACGATTGACTAGGTTGATGTATTACACAGTATAGCCATGGTCCCCGTATAGCAAGCGTAAGAAAAACACCGACCTTTTCCTGCCCGGTCAAAGTAAGGTTCAGAGAGATTCTTCATCGCCCTAGTATTATGGAAGTTGAGATTAACTCATTAATGATACTAGTAAGTAATTCTTTCCTTTTAAAATAAGTAATGATACTAGTAAGTAATTCTTTCCTTTTAAAAAAAATATCCTGCAACAAAGAACGTGTTTTTTTTCTTTCTAAATAGTAAATTCCATAAAAAGTGATTACATCTGCTTTGGCAAAAAAAAAAAAAAGAAGCCATATGTGACGATTGACTAGGTTGATGTATTACACAGTATAGCCATGGTCCCCGTATAGCAAGCGTAAGAAAAACACCGACCTTTTCCTGTCCGGTCAAAGTAAGGTTCAGAGAGATTCTTCATCGCCCTAGTATTATGGAAGTTGAGATTAACTCATTAATGATACTAGTAAGTAATTCTTTCCTTTTAAAATAAGAGTTGGTATTACAAAAAAAAACATTTTTTTCTTAGCTTAGAAAAAATTATTTTTACATTGGCACTTAATAACACTAATACTGACACTTTTTTACATTGGGACTTTGTTACACTAATACTGATACTTTTTTATGCTGACACTTAATATATATGCACTGACACTTTTTTACACTGACACCTTGTTACACTAAATGGAACTTTAACAAAAGTTTTATGAAACTTTTTACACTAAATGTACAACAATATCATCCTTTTCAAACTTTATAAAGATAATTAAACTTAAAAAAGATTTTTGTTAAAATTCAACCACAAAATGAAATTTAACAAAAGTTTTATGAAAGTTTATGCAATTTCACATTTTTAATTCAAAAGAAGTGAATGTGTATAAGTTTATGAAATTTCAGTTTCAATCTAAATGGATGTAAAATATTTTAAAATAATTATTCATTTTTAATTTAAATTTAAATTTGAAATAAAATAAATTCTTTTTTGACAAAGGTAGGATATACTCCCTCCGTCCCATGTTAATACGCACATTTTTGCTTGGCACAAGAGTTAAGGTAAAAGGTGAAAAAGGTGATGTGTTGTGAGTGTAGATGGTTGGGTATGAGAGAGAAAGTAGAGTAAGTGGGTAATTGTTGTGAATAGAGACAAGTGGGTCCCATTTCTATTTTGAGATATTGCAGATTATTGTGGAACGACCGAAAGGTATCTTTTTACGTATTACCATGGGACGGAGTAAATATTTTGATATACATACAAGTAGGTGTAATTATGGTAAAAGTGTAACAAATCGGATCAGCCATCAACATGAAAATGAGGTTTTTCAAATTAAGCTATTGATTTGACAGCGTCGGGTGGGGTGTAAGGTTTTACTATTGACCAATTTGGTATGTGAACAGTGAAGTGAAGGTAAGTAAAGTTCACAAGAAAGGATGTTAATAGCAAAATGATAGCAATTTCCGTAGAGTTAATTTCACTATTCATCTCTAATTTTTCTGGCAATAAACTTTTTTATATAAAATTATTAAATAACTAAAAAAGAAAAGAAGCCGTATGTGACGATTGACTAGGTTGATGTATTACACAGTATAGCCATGGTCCCCGTATAGCAAGCGTAAGAAAAACACCGACCTTTTCCTGCCCGGTCAAATTAAGGTTCAGAGAGATTCTTCATCGCCCTAGTATTATGGAAGTTGAGATTAACTCATTAATGATACTAGTAAGTAATTCTTTCCTTTTAAAATAAGTAATGATACTAGTAAGTAATTCTTTCCTTTTAAAAAAATATCCTGCAACAAAGAACGTGTTTTTTTTTCTTTCTAAATAGTATATTCCATAAAAAGTGATTACATCTGCTTTGGCAAAAAAAAAGAAGCCATATGTGACGATTGACTAGGTTGATGTATTACACAGTATAGCCATGGTCCCCGTATAGCAAGCGTAAGAAAAACACCGACCTTTTCCTGTCCGGTCAAAGTAAGGTTCAGAGAGATTCTTCATCGCCCTAGTATTATGGAAGTTGAGATTAACTCATTAATGATACTAGTAAGTAATTCTTTCCTTTTAAAATAAGAGTTGGTATTACAAAAAAAAATATTTTTTTCTTAGCTTAGAAAAAAATATTTTTACATTGACACTTAATAACACTAATACTGACACTTTTTTACATTGGGACTTTGTTACACTAATACTGATACTTTTTTATGCTGACACTTAATATATATGCACTGACACTTTTTTACACTGACACCTTGTTACACTAAATGGAACTTTAACAAAAGTTTTATGAAACTTTTTACACTAAATGTACAACAATATCATCCTTTTCAAACTTTATAAAGATAATTAAACTTGAAAAAGATTTTTGTTAAAATTCAACCACAAAATGGAACTTTAACAAAAGTTTTATGAAAGTTTATGCAATTTCACATTTTTAATTCAAAAGAAGTGAATGTGTATAAGTTTATGAAATTTCAGTTTCAATCTAAATGGATGTAAAATATTTTAAAATAATTATTCATTTTTAATTTAAATTTAAATTTGAAATAAAATAAATTCTTTTTTGACAAAGGTAGGATATACTCCCTCCGTCCCATGATAATACGCACATTTTTGCTTGGCACAAGAGTTAAGGTAAAAGGTGAAAAAGGTGATGTGTTGTGAGTGTAGATGGTTCGGTAGGAGAGAGAAAGTAGAGTAAGTGGGTAATTGTTGTGAGTAGAGACAAGTGGGTCCCATTTCCATTTTGAGATATTGCAGATTATTGTGGAACGACCGAAAGGTATCTTTTTACGTATTACCATGGGACGGAGTATACATTTTGATATACATACAAGTAGGTGTAATTATGGTAAAAGTGTAACAAATCGGATCAGCCATCAACATGAAAATGAGGTTTTTCAAATTAAGCTATTGATTTGACAGCGTCGAGTGGAGTGTAAGGTTTTACTATTGACCAATTTGGTATGTGAACAGTGAAGTGAAGGTAAGTAAAGTTCACAAGAAAGGATGTTAATAGCAAAATGATAGCAATTTCCGTAGAGTTAATTTCACTATTCATCTCTTATTTTTCTGGCAATAAACTTTTTTATATAAAATTATTAAATAACTAAAAAAAAAAAAAAAGAAGCCATATGTGACGATTGACTAGGTTGATGTATTACACAGTATAGCCATGGTCCCCGTATAGCAAGCATAAGAAAAACACCAACCTTTTCCTGCCCGGTCAAAGTAAGGTTCAGAGAGATTCTTCATCGCCCTAGTATTATGGAAGTTGAGATTAACTCATTAATGATACTAGTAAGTAATTCTTTCCTTTTAAAATAAGTAATGATACTAGTAAATAATTCTTTCCTTTTAAAAAAATATCATGCAACAAAGAACGTGTTTTTTTTCTTTCTAAATAGTAAATTCCATAAAAAGTGTTTACATCTGCTTTGGCAAAAAAAAAAAAAAAAAAAGAAGCCATATGTGACGATTGACTAGGTTGATGTATTACACAGTATAGCCATGGTCCCCGTATAGCAAGTGTAAGAAAAACACCGACATTTTCCTGTCCGGTCAAAGTAAGGTTCAGAGAGATTCTTCATCGCCCTAGTATTATGGTAGTTGAGATTAACTCATTAATGATACTAGTAAGTAATTCTTTCCTTTTAAAATAAGAGTTGGTATTACAAAAAAAAAAAAACATTTTTTATAAGCTTAGAAAAAAATATTTTTACATTGGCACATAATAACACTAATACTGACACTTTTTTAAACTGGCACTTTGTTACACTAATACTGACACTTTTTATGCTGACACTTAATATATATGCACTGACATTTTTTTACACTGACACTTTGTTACACTAAATGGAACTTTAACAAAAGTTTTATGAAACTTTTTACACTAAATGTACAACAATATCATCCTTTTCAAACTTTGTAAAGATAATTAAACTTAAAAAAGATTTTTGTTAAAATTCAACCACAAAATGGAACTTTAACAAAAGTTTTATGAAAGTTTATGCAATTTAACATTTTTAATTCAAAAGAAGTGAATGTGTATAAGTTTATGAAATTTCAGTTTCAATCTAAATGGATGTAAAATATTTTAAAATAATTATTCATTTTTAATTTAAATTTAAATTTGAAATAAAATAAATTCTTTTTTGACAAAGGTAGGATATACTCCCTCCGTCCCATGATAATACGCACATTTTTACTTGGCACAAGAGTTAAGGTAAAAGGTGAAAAAGGTGATGTGTTGTGAGTGTAGATGGTTCGGTAGGAGAGAGAAAGTAGAGTAAGTGGGTAATTGTTGTGAGTAGAGACAAGTGGGTCTCATTTTCATTTTGAGATATTGCAGATTATTGTGGAACGACCGAAAGGTATCTTTTTACGTATTACCATGGGACGAAGTATACATTTTGATATACGTACATGTAGGTGCAATTATGGTAAAAGTGTAACAAATCGGATCAGCCATCAACATGAAAATGAGGTTTTTCAAATTAAGCTATTGATTTGACAGCGTCGGGTGGGGTGTAAGGTTTTACTATTGACCAATTTGGTCTGTGAACAGTGAAGTGAAGGTAAGTAAAGTTCACAAGAAAGGATGTTAATAGCAAAATGATAGCAATTTTCGTAGAGTTAATTTCACTATTCATCTCTAATTTTTCTGGCAATAAACTTTTTTATATAAAATTATTAAATAACTAAAAAAAAAAAAAGAAGCCATATGTGACGATTGACTAGGTTGATGTATTACACAGTATAGCCATGGTCCCCGTATAGCAAGCGTAAGAAAAACACCGACCTTTTCCTGCCCGGTCAAAGTAAGGTTCAGAGAGATTCTTCATCGCCCTAGTATTATGGAAGTTGAGATTAACTCATTAATGATACTAGTAAGTAATTCTTTCCTTTTAAAATAAGTAATGATACTAGTAAGTAATTCTTTCCTTTAAAAAAAAATATCATGCAACAAAGAACGTATTTTTTTTTCTTTCTAAATAGTAAATTTCGTAAAAAGTGATTGCATCTGCTTTGGCAAAAAAAAAAAAAAAAAAAAGCCATATGTGACGATTGACTAGGTTGATGTATTATACAGTATAGTCATGGTCCCCATATAGCAAGCGTAAGAAAAACACCGACCTTTTCCTGTCCGGTCAAAGTAAGGTTCAGAGAGATTCTTCAACGCCCTAGTATTATGGAAGTTGAGATTAACTCATTAATGATACTAGTAAGTAATTCTTTCTAAAATAAATATTATTATTTTTTATTTTAAAACGTATATTACTAATTTAATTTTTCCACACATATATAAAAGAAATTAATATTTTTTTAAAATGAAATTTATATATATACTCCCTTCGTCTCATTCAACTTAGGATAATTTGCCATATTTGACATCCCATTCGACTTAGGACATTCCAAAATGACAAGTTTTTATTATTTTTATATTTAATGAAACCCACTTGTCATACTCGCAACAACAATCATCTTACTTTTTCTCCCACTCATTATCTCTCCTATTTTATTTTTAATACTCACAATACCTCCTCTACTCATTCTCTCTCCTCTTATTATAATAGTATTTCTTAATCCACGTGCCGAAAGAGAAAAAATTCTAAGTGAGGTGGGACGGAGGGATTATATATATATATATATATATATATATATAAACGGTATAAACCGAGGTACGAACGTGGGCTAGGCCGAGCAAGGCCCAATGGATTTGGCCCATAATATAATACATACAAGTCTTAATTATGACTAAGAGATTGGGTTTTCCCTACCTTTGCTCGTCTTGCCTCCTCGTCATTTCCCCTATGTCGACCTAGACATAGCAGACTTATAATGACTAAGACCCAACAAGAACTCTATGTCGATGAGGCATCATCAGCTAGGCCGAGGAAGACATCTCTTCAAGCCCGAGCAAGGCTCACTCTGAAGACGAGGAGCCCTCCTCGGTTATCAAGTAAACAAGGAAATGGGCATCCCCATTCTCCTCACCTCTCTTCCTCGGCATGATTGTAAGCCGACCAAGCAACATAAGCTGAGGAGCCTCCTCACCGGCGCACGTGCAGATTGCAGTTTATCCAATCCTGCTCAAATAAGGACTGTGAACAGTTATAATCCTCTAAGGGTTATAACCTTATCTCACACGGATTCCACTCCAACAAGGACTCATCAGTTATAATCCTCATAGGATTAATATCTTATCTCATACGCATTCTTATCCAACATGGATTATACAATGCTATGCCTATAAATACAATCCATAATTCACATTATTTTGTTCGTCCAAGAATTCAAACGCTGCGTTCCCGACTGAACAGGTACCAAACTGATGATGCCAAAAACGTTCGGATCAGCCCAAATCCAGCAGTAGGTTGTATCATGGTGATTGAATAGCCTGAAAAAGATGAACAAACATGTACACTAAGTCGGGGCTCCACCGGCGAAGACCCTCCGGCGTGAGACTAAGTATTTGTATTTAGAGAGAGAAATCAATTGACAAGAGTTTAGAGTCAAAAGATAGCATACCAAAATAATGTGAATTATGACTTGTATTTATAGGCATAGCATTGTATAATCCACGTTGGATAGGAATGCGTATAAGATAAGATATATATTAATCCTATGAGGATTATAACTGATGAGTCCTTGTTGGAGTGGAATCCGTGTGAGATAAGGTTATAACTCTAAGAGCTTGTTTGGTTGGCGAAGGGGATAAGGATAAAAATTAAGACGGGGTTTATTAGTCCTTGGAGTAATAAGGAGGGTCATAAGTATCCCATAAAAAAATTAATACTTCTGTTTGGTTGAAACAGTGTAAAACACACCTATCTAACTTGGATTATTAGGTAAAGTACCAAAATGCCCAAAAATTATATTCTGGTTAAACATTTTTCCATTTCTCCTATGCGAAGCCCACATCTCAACCCAACACCTCCGATGCGTCATCCACTGCCGCCCCTGTCTCCTAATCTGCAACGTCAAAACCCAGCTCCACCCCACCCTCTACTTCCTCCAGGGCACAATCAGAATTATCGAAATAGTCTGCTGCACCCATCTCCTCTCCTGCTCCGTCGAGGACAAATTCATGCCCAGAATCGATTACTTTCAAAATTTGGGATTTTCATACAGGGAAACAATCTCAATGTTCCGAAGATTTCCAGCATTGTTTTGTTACAACATTAAGGAGAATCTGGAGCCCAAATATAATTACTTTGTAGTGGAAATGGGAAGGGATATGAAGGAATTTCCACAGTATTTTTCGTTTAGTTTAGAGAATAGGATCAAACCTAAGCACACACAGTGCATGGAGAAAGGATGTGTGGGGGCATATTTGTCCACAAAATATTATCCGGGTGTACTCTAATACCAGTATTATTAATACCTGCTTTCAAGGGGAATAATTAGTGACGGTATAAGAGGGTTAATCCAGGTAAAGTGTATTAATAATCCCGACCCTTATTTACTACCAAACATCTTCCTGAAGTTCATTGGTATTATTAATCCTAACCCGATGATTAATTTGGTCTACCAAACCTAGCCTAAGAGGATTATAACTGTTCACAGTCCTTATTTGAGTAGGATTGGATAAACTGCAATTTGCACGAGCGCCGGTGAGGAGGCTCCTCGACTTATGTTGCTTGGTCGGCTTACAATCATGCCGAGGAAGAGAGGCGAGGAGAATGGGGATGCCCATTTCCTTGTTTACTTGATAACCGGGGAGGGCTCCTCGTCTTCAAGGGGAGCCTTGCTCGGGCTTGGAGGGATGCCTTCCTCGGCCTAGCTGATGATGTTGTAAGTACCCCAATCTGGATCGCTCCCCATCCAACGCACGGAAAACACCGCATACTCACACAAACGTGATCCCGAAGACCGTAACCTTTAAAAACCCTAAAACCACCAACCAAACCAATGTGAGACCTTTCTGGGATAAAATAATGCAAAAGGACTTTTTCGGAATTACGAAAAATATTTGGCCTGCATAATGGTCCGCATGGACCATTTTGCACCCCAGACATCATAATTGCAAAATCCTCTTAAAGTCCACGAGATTCCCTTAAATCCTGGAAAACCAAAAATTTGGTTTTTCCAGAATGGTCCGTGCGGACCATTTTGCATATTTTCTACCCCTATAAATAGAGGGCTCCCCCTCTCATTTTCTTCACTCCTCCATTCTTTCCTCTTTCCCCCAGCCTTCAGGCTCCCCTCTAAGTGCTTTCGAGGCACTCCCGGTCCCTTTCGTTTCCTTTCGGGGCCTTCTGAGCCCCCTCGAGGCGCTCGGAAGCCCTGCCGAGCGCTCCCGAGCCGCCCCAAGGCGCTCCCGAGGCATCCTGAATCTTTGCCGGTCCATCTCGAGGCATTCTGGTCCATCCCGAGGCGTCCCGGTCCATCCCGAAGCCCTACCGGACAATCCTGGGGAATCTCGAGGCACGCCGAACCTCTGCCCGAGCATAACCGACGATCCTGAGGCACGCCGAACCTCTGCCCGAGTACACTCAACAAATCCCAAGGCATCCTGAGGTATGCCGAACCTCTGCCCAAGAATGAACACTAAGAATATTGAGATGAACTCTAATGAGATTGAATAGGAATAATTCAAATCTTAGCACCCAATCTAGGAATCAAGAAGTTTAGCTAGATTCTTTTGATTTTCACTAGGTCCTCGATTGAATCCATTCAATCCAATATAAATTATCCACGTTAGTGCAACAACTTATACCCAAGTAATTCAAGAGATCAAAAGTATCTTATCATACAATTGAACCCAAGAATGAACACTAAGAATATTGAGATGAACTAGAATGAGATTGAATAGGAATAATTCAAATCTTAGCATAAAGATTCAATAGTTATTTACCCAATCTAGGAATCAAGAAGTTTAGCTACTTCGGGCCATAAAAGATAAAAAAATAAAATAAAATATGAACATAAAACATGGATCTTCAATCCTTGAAATCTTTCTTGAAACAATTAATAAAACCTAGGATCTAAAAGATGTTTTAAAAACTTAATAGTGTCTTTTTATATATAGTAAGGAATAGGAAGAGTTTCCTAATTAGCTTCCACTACTAAATCCTCTTCAAAATCGACAAGGCAACGCTCTGATCCGCCATGGGTGCAGTCGCACCCTATAATGGGTGCGGTCGCACAAATGTGCACGAAATTTTGTGTTGTTGCGACTTTCAAGTAGTGCGGTCGCGCGTTTGATCTGTGGCTTTAGGTGCGGTCGCATAGGTAGAGGGGTGAGGTCGGACCGTCTGTCTCTGACAGCATCTGTTCTTTCCTTTTCTGCTTCACTTCACTCCATTCTGTTTCTTGGCTCCTTTTTAGTACAGTTTAATCCTTTTCCTCTTGCTCCCTGTACTTACACAAACACCAAAAACGACATCAAAACACCCAAGGTTCGAGCATAAAATAGGTCCTAAGGTATATCATTTGGATGGGTAAAAACACATCCATCAGTCGACTGATACAATTGTTATAAAAGTTAAATGCCTCCCACTACCAGAAAAACATGTTTTAGCGGCAGAATATTCCGCCGCTAAAGTAACATTTTCGTCGCTGCAGCGTACCCCGCGGCGAAATTATTCCGTCGGTGATCCGTCACTGGCAGCGCGTCGCAGCGGTCCGACAGACCAATTTCCACCGATGTGCATCGACGGAAATAGTATTCCGCCAGTGTCCACCGACGGAAATTTCCGTCCCTGGGGTAATTTAATTTAATTATAATTATAATTTCAGCGACGAAAAATTCCGCCACTGATGTAATTTTATTTAATTAAATTTTTACTTCACCGGCGGAATATTCCGTCGCTGTATTTAAAATTTTAATTAAAATAAAATAAATCAGCGACGAAAATTTCCGCCACTGATTTATTTTATTTTAATTAAAATTCTAAATACAGCGATGGAATATTCCACTGTTGATGTAATTTTATTTAATTAAATATTTATTTCACCGACGGAATATTTCGTCGCTGTATTTAGAATTTTAATTAAAATAAAATAACTCAGTGGCGGAAATTTCCGTCATACTCATAGTAATAAGATGAATCTCCTCCCCATCATACTCATAGTAATACGATGAATCTCGCGAGTTTGAAGATTGATAATAAACCTTCCTCCTTTTTCCATTCCAAGATCTCCTAAGATATCCTCATTCCCACAATCCCTTCAGATCTCGCCTTGGTGACTTCTCTCCTTTCTACCTTGGCTTATCCTTGAGTGGCGGCATGTCACGTTCTCGCCTTTCTTCCCTTCTAGACACACTCTGGCTAACAGCTTGCCCCCTTGTTGGCCTATTTCCAACTGTTCTCCCCATCACATTCTGCGGGATCTATGTGGGCTCTTGCCTTATTTCCAAGAGTCTGTTGTTGTTGGCGAGAATCTGTAGCAATAATTCATTGTTTGCTATGATTCTATCAGCTTCAGCTCTAACTTCATCATCTGTGGGGGGGGGGGAGGGCAAAGGCTCTTGCCTGCCGCATCTCGCCCCCTTCCCTCATAGCGCTCCCTATCTTCCCGCTCTCTTCTACACCTCACCGTAGGCTCCGTATCTGTTGAGTGCGCTCCTCCTTCCAGGCCTAACCCAACAAGCACATGAGCTTCACTGCGCAAGTTGGGCGTGGTCAAGGCCAGATTGTTGTTTGGTATGGTTTTTGAGGGGGTTCCTTTGTCATGAACCATTTTGGTGTTGTTTTTCTGGGTTTCTGGGTTTCAAGAACAAGAAACAAGCAAGGATGAAATAAACGAAGAAGAAATTCAGTCCCTGCAATGGAACCAACTGATGCTGCCACACGAAATAGTTGCATGGGTCTGAACTGAGTAGCCCAACTGTAGATACTCCGGTTACTTCTCTGTTTGTCTCCTACACACACAGCACACGTAAACTAGGTCGGGGGGTCTCTGGCAAAGCCCCTCCGGCATGAGGATAAGTACAAGATCTTAGAAAACAAGAGAAAGTACCAAAGAAGCTTAGAGAAACTGCAGAAATGTACTTAGAAACTTACTGAATGCATTTTCTGAAGTTGTTTATATACTCCTTTATATCATGTGCATGTCACATGCTCTTGGACATGTGTCGATCATCCATTGAGTGTGAATGGGCACCCAAGAAATAGTGGAGACGCCACCTTTTTGGCCTGACAGATAGTTCATCATTACAACAGATTTAATGAGCCAAGTGTAACGTCCTTGGCATCTTCTGGAATATCTTTGCTAATACGTATGTCGCCTAGAGACGACAACCATGATAAGGCGACAATCCTTGGTTGTCGCTAAGATGAATATACTGATGCGAGATTCCTGCCTTGAGATTATATCATTTTCATTTAGCGACGGACTTAAGTGGGCTTCCTGCCGGGCCTGGTTCCCGCTAATATGCTTAAAGAAGTCGTCAAGTCGCCCTTATTCTGTCTAAAGCCCATTTTCTTATCCTTTAGCCCGTATTTATCATATTGGGTCTCATATACTTGTTTGGGCCCAAATCTTTTTTCTATGATCATATCATTTAGTTAGCTATATTAGTAGTTAGAAGAAGTTAACATTATGTTTGTGTCTTCGATTAACTTTAATAATTTAAGAAAATTCTCCATTACTCTCAATTTTACATTCATTATCTCTTTGTTTGATCTCCCGTGCTACTATGTTTATCATGGTATCAAAGAGGTGATCCTCGTTGCTTTCCAAAATCATGAAGTGATATAGCACACTCAGTTTTACGATCATTATAAGAATTTGTTGTTGTGCCCTCTTAAGTTTGTTATTTGCTTGGCTGCGTTACTATGTCAGAATGACGTGAGGGGAGAGGGGGAGCCTAGGAGTGTATGAGGCATTCTAATTTGGATAGAACTCTTTATTTGAGATTTACAAAAATATTTTCTTTAAAAGAAATAAAATCTGGGCTAGGGGGTCCTAGGGGAATTTTTCCATTCTCAAATGATGTGTCTTTTTACTTCAAAACATTTATTCTTGTTTCTACAATATTTAATTTGTTTCTTTCGTTATTATCTATATTTGGATATTATACATGAACGGTATAAACCGAGATACGAACATGGGCTTGCTAGAACTGGGCCCAAAAGGATTGGGCCATAAACATAATCCAATAATACAAGTGTTATGGCCGAAGAACATCTTCCTCGTATGACGAGGAACATTCTCCTCGGCCTTAAACCAATGATGAGTCATACCTGGCTTATCATACTCCGAGATGTCACAAATGACGAGGAAAGAAATGTTCTCACCTCGGCATATTATAAAATGACGAGGAGAGAGAATTGTTTACCCCGGCATGTTACCTTGCCGGCCAATCACCAAATGACGAGGAAGCAGAATCATTCACCTCGGCCTACTTGCCAAGGCCGAGATAAAACATTTATGTTCCTCGGCGTTCCGGCTAGCAGATTACACAGTCCTTATCAAACAAGGATTCTACAGTCATGATCCAATCAGGATTACAATTACCAACATCAATTCAAGTCAAACAATGACTCCTTAACAGATATAATTCTTTTAGGATTATATCTTATCTCTTTACAAGTTCATTCCAACATGGATTCTATCAATCCATCCCTATAAATACAAGCCCCATGGCTCATTATTTGGTACGTTAATTTTTACATAGCAGAAACTCTGTCAATTTAGTTTCTCAGATACAAACCGTGAACTTACTCTCACGCCGGAGGGCCTTTAGCCGGATCCGACCCGGCTTAGTTTACGTGTTTTCTCTTATTTTCAGGCCTTGCAATCACCGGAGCATTCATCGCTTGGATTTGGGCTGATTTGGCGATTTTGGCATCATCAATTGGTTCCATTGCCGGGAAATCGATTCAAACACCCTTTGTTTGGCCTGGAAAAGTCGCCTGAAGCCTGTTTTCGGCCGGAAATTTTCTAATTTGAACGGAAGTTTCTGGACCGATTTGGCTCTGTTAAAGATTGGCCGGAATCTGCAAATTTCAGCCGGAATTTGCCCAGATTTGGTTGAAACCGTTTTTAGCATTCGAATTTTGTCCCAATTTTGGCCGGAAAATTTAGCATTGTCAAAGTTGTCAAATTGCAGTTTCTTAGTTTGGGTCAAATTTTGCTCCGAATTTGATTGAAAATTGTGATTTTTTGGGAAATTCGCTTAATTGGTAATTTGTTGATTGGTTTACCATGGACGGACAATCTGCAAGTGTTACGGCTGGGGACCCAACCCAAGTGAATGGGGTGAACACTAGAGCTGAAGAGCTGCCTCCTCCTCCTCCTCTACCTCAGCCAGATGCCCCTCCTCCCCTCGCCATGACTCTTCGTTCCAAGGGTCAGGCGAATGCCGAGGGAGAGGGTGCCAAGCTTCCTCGTCCCACTCGTACTCATGGGAAGCAAGTGGGAAGGAAGAAGACAAAGAATGCCGACGCCGGTCAAGCAGCAGGAACTCAACCCGTTGACCGACGCTCTTTGTTACATAAGCAAATGGAGACATTGCAAAGGATGTATGAAACACAGGCTGCTCTTTTGCAATTGGACCCAGATCATTCTATGGCTGAATTCATTAGACCATCTATGGGCAACCCTCTCGGAAGGGAACAAGGTGAGCAACAAGCTCCTCCCCTCAAGACCGCTGAACTACCAAAGCAAGCACCCCGGGAACCTACCCGTCCTCGGCATGACAGTAAGAAGAGGGATCAGGTGGTTGACCTGGGAAGCCAATTGACTCCCAGGGAAGAGGAGGTAAACTCAAGGGACCTAAGAACAAGGCTCAGTCTAAACAGGCGAATGTCACCACCTCGGTTAGTCATAGCACCTCGGCGTCCTGATTCTCCTCGTCCTCGTCGATCTCGCCATGAGTCTCCTCGTCCACGTCGATCTCGTCCAGATTCTCCCCGTCCTCGTGCTCGTGAATTTGCAAGGCCGAGGACACCCGAACCATATAGGATGATACTTGGTGGCCAAGACCTGGAACCAAGGCGTGACAAGGCCCCATCCAAACGGGACAGCCACCGACATGACGCGGAGAACAGCAGGGTGAATGGTTGCCCCAAGGATAAATCAACCATAAGCTCTCAACGAAGCACCCGTTCTAGCAGCGACAAGGGAGTGGAAACCAAGCAATGGGAGCTGTTGAAGCAAAGACTTGATGACATGGAGATGGGAAAGAAGTTCAATGACGATGACTATGACTGGGCAACTCGTCCGTTCTCCTTGAGGATAACTGCGGCACCACCCAATCCTCACCTCAAGCTCCCGAATTTCGAAAAGTACAACGGCACCACTGATGCAAAAGATCACGTGCAAGGTTTTGAACAAACCATGAATCTCCTCACCACTGCTGATGACTTGCTCTGTAAAGCTTTCGCGAGCACCTTCTCCGGAACAGCCTTGACCTGGTTCCGTGAGCTTAAAAGAGGTTGCATCGATTGCTGGAGGGGCATGAGGAGAATGTTCTTGGACCACTTTGCCACTGCTGGTAAGAGGAAGATGAGACTGGCCGACTTGGCCAACATCGAGCAGGGAAAGGGAGAGACCACCCTCAGCTACTACAACCGGTTCCGAAAAATGGCAGACCAGGTTGAAGAGAGCCTCACTGACAGGGAGGTCATTGTTTGTTTCAACTCTGGGTTAAAATCCGGTCCCCTCATCTATGAACTCTCAGCCCGGGAACCTATATCCAAGTCCGAATTATACAAGGTAGCTTATGCCATTTCCATGGCTGAAGATAAAACAAAGAAAAGGGGAGCCGACAAGGCAGAAACAAAAGCGACGGGCACTCGCCAGAATGATAATGGGAACGGTAAGGGATCCAAGGGGAAAAACAGAACAAGAGGCACAGAAAAAACCTGAGGTGTTCACCCCCCTAACCAAACCCATTTCAGAAATCATGCAGCTAGTAAATCTTCCACCTCCCCGTCCGCTAACTGATAAACCAAAGTATCCTCGTGACGCTTCAAAATACTGTGATTTCCACAAAGACAACGGCCACACCACGGATGGTTGCTGGGCCTTAAAGAGGATAATACAACGGTGGGTCGATGAGGGAAAGCTGGATCGCTATGTCATGAAGAAAGACAACAACAAGCGGAAGCGGAAGGAAGAGGAAAGTGAAGATGATGATAAAAGTGAAGACGGAGAACGTAGGCCTCCTAGAGCCAAATTGCATGTGATCCGTGAAGAAGTTACTTCCACCAGAAAGCTGAGGGACCAGATCCATGAACTAAGCAAAGTTTACCACGTGCCTGCTTGGATTCATAAGGCGGAAGAGGTCATCAGTTTTTCACCAAACGAACTGGCAGGGAGCCGTGCTGCCCGTGAACAACCCTTAGTGATAAAGGGTCGAATTGACAATGTGGAATCGGAAAGATTACTTGTGGACACGGGGGCCTCCCGTGACATTCTGTATTATTCCGCTTTCCAACAGATGGGATTGAAAGACAGCATCTTTGGAACCATATCATGGTAGGCTCGAAGGATTCACCAACCATAAGGTTAGAGCTAAGGGGACCGTGGAACTAGAACTTGAAGTCGGTGATCATCCCTTCCTAGCCAAAGCCACAGTCAATTTCATAGTCATGGATTTGACTAGTGACTATCACGCAATCATAGGCATTCCAAGTCATGCTAAACTCGGGATGGTGGCCTCCCTTCCCCACCAACGAGTTAAATTCCCCACCCGTGCTGGGATTGGATGTGTGAGGGCAACCCCCAAAGACTTCTTGGAACATGTCGTGAAGAGCAGAAAGAAATCCAAAAGTGTGGAGATAGATACCCCCGAGGAAAACATCAAGACCTCAAAGTCTCAGAAAACCACCGAAACTAGCTCCAGAATGAGCTATATCCGTGAGGTGCTTGATAATGAGGACGAGCCTATGGTCCTAGAAATTGCAGATGACCAAGGCATAGTCCTACCTGTACCTGAGGAAGAGCCTATGGTCCAAGAAATTGCAGATGACCAAGGCGTAGTTCCGCCCGTCTCCGAGGAAGATCCTATTCTCATCAACGGCCAGAACTCGGGGGCCAACCATGACTTAGGAAAGGTCAATCTTCCCGACGTTGATAAACTTATGGAGGAAGAAGGCCTCAATGTGAACGACAACGAAGGGAGGAGAATTAGAGAAATTATTATCGAGTCTCTAGAATTTCGAGACAGTCCTGAAATGAAGCCTGTAGATGAGCTGGAAGAGGCAGTCATCAATCCTGACTATCCTGAACAAAAAATTAAACTTGGGGGCCAACTATCTCCAGAAGAGAAAGAAAGAATCATCTCCCTCTTGAAAAACAGTCTTGACGTCTTTCCTTGGAGAGTCGAAGACATGAGGGGGATCAATGAAGAAGTAGCCCTCCACCGCCTGGAAGTTGATCCTTTGGCGAAAACCATCTCCCAGACAAGGAGAAATTTTGCAAGGGACAAGGAGGAAGCCATTAAGGAAGAGGTACAGAAGTTACTTAGCGCCGGAATAATTCGTGAAGTCAAGTACCCCGTTTGGTTGGCCAATGTAGTTATGGTGAAGAAGCAAAATGGGAAGTGGCGTATGTGTATAGACTTCACCGATCTAAACAAGGCCTGCCCCAAGGACAGCTATCCTCTCCCCAGAATTGACAAGTTGGTTGACTCCATTGCTGGACACCGAACTCTCAGCTTCCTAGATGCCTATTCAGGCTATCATCAGATAAAAATGGCGGAAGAGGACATCGAGAAGACGGCCTTCCAAACACCCGGGGGAAATTACTGTTACATCATGATGCCCTTTGGGCTCAAGAACGCGGGTGCCACGTACCAACGAATGGTGAATAAAGTATTTGAAGCTCAAATAGGTCGCAACATGGAAGCTTACATTGATGCCATGGTCATAAAGACCAAGGAGGGCAGTCACGCTCTTGACCTGGAAGAGACAATTAACAACCTCCGAGCTAATAACATGAAGCTGAATCCAAGCAAGTGCGTATTTGGAGTAACGGCGGGAAAGTTCCTAGGCTTCATGGTATCTCAAAGGGGAATAGAGGCCAACCCTGAAAAAATCAAGGCACTCATCGACATGAAGGAACCTACCACCATCAAGGAGGTTCAGAGATTAAATGGAAGAATAGCGGCCCTTGGAAGATTCATCGCCAAATCTGCCGAAAAGTCACTGCCCTTCTTCAAAGTATTAAAGGGTACCAAGAGCTTCTCATGGACTCCTGAATGCTCTGAAGCATTCCTCCGGTTGAAGAAGTACTTGGGTTCCCCTCCCTTGCTTAGCAGTCCGACTACCAGTGAGATGCTGTACGTCTTCCTAGCTGCCACTGATCATGCTGTCGCAGCAGTCCTAGTACGGAATGATGAAGGGATTCAGAAGCCCGTCTACTATGTCTCTAAGGCACTGTCTGACGTGGAAAGCAGATACTTCAATGTGGAGAAAATAGCGTATGCGCTAGTCATTGCATCAAGGAAATTAAGTGCCTATTTTTCTGCACATCCTATCACTGTGTACACAAATGAACCACTGAAGAAGATACTACATAAGTTGGACGGCTCCGGACGTCTCCTTAATTGGTCCATCGCTCTTACCGAGTTTGATATCACCTACCAACCAAGGAAGACCCTCCTGGCACAGCCTTTGGTTGACTTCATGGTCGAGACTGCCTTTATGGGTGAGCATCTCCCCACCTCTCGGAAGCAAAATGCATCGGAGGAAAAAAGACTCTCCCATTGAACTCCCATCCAACTGTTGGATCCTGTATACGGACGGATCAGCTACAAAGGAAAGAAGCGGAGCTGGAGTTGTACTAGCAAGCCCGGAAGGAGAATACACTATGCAAGACGCCATCCGTTTCAAGTTCCCTGCCTCCAATAATCAAGCTGAATATGAAGCTCTAATATTTGGCATTGAGTTGGCCTCCTTCTATGGAGCAACTAGGGTGGCGGCTTTCTGTGACTCCCAACTCGTTTTCAAACAAGTAAAGGGAGAGTATAACACCCAAGACCCCACCCTTGCCAAGTATAGAGACCTTGTCCTAGACATGACGAAGAAGATAGAATTTTTCGAGCTCAAGCAAATAGGCAGGGAAGATAACCAAGTCGCAGACGTTCTCTCCAAACTAGCAACCATGGACATGTCTACATCTAAGACAAGTCCATATGTAGTTTATGCCGAGGAACCTGCGTATGAAAGACTACAAGTCATGCTCTTAGATGGAGAGGAGAGATGCTGGATCGATGACTACATTGAATACATTGAGAAGGAGAAACTCCCCGAAGATGAAGCTCAAGCTAAGCTTATCAAGAAGAGGTCCCCAAGGTTCATTGTGATGAATGGAATCCTCTACCGAAGATCTTTTACGAAGCCCCTGCTAAGGTGTGTCTATCCCAAGGAAATTGAGAACCTCTTGGCAGAAGTACATGAAGGTGTTTGCGGCGGACACCCGGGGGCCAGAACCTTAGCCGACAAAATCATATCGCTAGGTTACTACTGGCCAAACCTAAGGGAAGACGCGCACGCCTACATTAGAAAATGTGACAAATGCCAAAGATTCTCCGACATTCCTAGACTACCAGCAGTCGAACAAACACTTGGGATACCTACGTGGCCGTTTGATATGTAGGGGATCGACATCATCGGACCCTTCCCTCCCGCCCATGGTAATTGCAAGTACGTCATAGTAGCTGTTGATTATTTCTCCAAGTGGATAGAAGCAAAGGCATTGGCCAAGATAACGGAAGAGAACGCAATCAACTTCGTCCACGACAACATCTGGTGCAGATTTGGCCTTCCACATACAATTGTCTCCGATCATGGACTACAATTTTCTACAGCATTCACTACAGAATTGGGAAGAGTCAAAGTCCGTCATGCAAAGTCCTCAGTTAAGCGAGACCCAAGGCAATCTGGCCAAGCGAAGCCGCCAATAAGCGGTCCTAACCGCCCTTACCAAGAACCTTGAGGGACGCGAGGGTAGATGGTTGGACGAACTTCCCCTAGCCTTATGGGCTGTTCGCACAACCACCCGGGGGCCAACCGGGGAAACCCCATTCGCACTAACCTTCGGTTCTGAGGCTATGGCACCAGCGGAGATGGCCATCCCTACTGTGAGAAACTCCCATTATGATGAGCAAGTCAACAAGGTTAATAGGCTCCTAGACCTAGACCTGATAGATGAGAAACGACTAGCTGCGCAGATGAGGATGGTGAATTACAAGCAAAGGACCAAGGCGTATCACGACAAAAGGGTCATCAGAAGAGTATTCCAAGTAGGCGATTGGGTACTTAGAAAGATTGAGGCCACTGGTCGGAAGGCAGAACAAAACAAGCTCTCCCCAAATTGGGAAGGTCCCTATATCATCACTCAAGTTATTCGAGAAGGGACCTACAGACTGAAGACCAAGGAGGGGAAAGATCTCAAGCATCCATGGCACTCCGACAACCTTAGGAAATATTATCACTAGTCTAGTTTATTTTGCAGTAGATTAGTTCCTTGTTTTCTGTTTTTTACTTTTTAGTTGATAGGATTGCAGTTCGATGTAATCACATTTCAGTTTACGAAAGCAGTTTCTTCCAACGTACTAAGCAACTATCAACTCTTCACACCAGCACCAGAAGATGAGGACATTATCCCCGACTCTTCGAAACATACACCATACATCCTATCAAGGGTCCGCCTTGATTCAGGATTACAAACATAACAGCCAAGACCGAGGGTCCTCCTCGGCCTAATGGCTTACCATACATCCTATCAAGGGTCCGCCTTGATTCAGAATTACAAACATAACAGCCAAGACCGAGGGTCCTCCTCGGCCTAATGGCTTACCATACATCCTATCAAGGGTCCGCCTTGTTTTAGGATTACTAATAACAGACAAGACCAAGGGTCCTCCTCGGCCTGATGACTTCACATCCTAACAAGGGTCCGCCTTGATTTAGGATTACAAATCACAGTCAAGACCAAGGATTCCTTCTTGGCCTGATGACTTGCCTCGCGTCAAGACAAGGAAACACCTTGTCACCCCGACTAAAAGGCATCCCGTCTGAAACCTGTGCACGAGTCATCTTCCTCGGCATAAGGAGACGAAAAAGAAGAAATCACTTAATAGTTAAAGCCGAGGAGTCCTTCCTCGGCCCACATGACATAGAGCACAGTTAAAGCCGAGGAGTCCTTCCTCAGCCTAATCACTTGCTTAACAGTTAGGGAACGAGGGACCCCCCTCGGACCCCACCTTCACAAATCCAGTGCCTATGCCTGGCATACAGAAACACAAACAATTCATTGGAACAACATGAATAAAGACAAAGGATTTTTTTTCATTAAAATTCAAAGAAAATTACAAAGTCCTATCATCTATTACAAAGAGCAAGAAAAGGATAATCTATCCTAAGTTTGCTGGCCATCGTTGAAGGGCTCTTCAAGCCATTGATCTGTCATAGTGCCAGGGGGAGGAAGAACAGTTTGGTCAGCTTGGACATCATTCTTCTCGGTCTCTCCTCCCTCGACCTCGGCTCCACCATCTTAAATGGCCTCGACCAAGTCCTGAAAGTGGCCAGGAACAATTGACGGGGGCACCCATGCTTCTCGGCCGGCCTGGGCATCCATCTCAGCCATCACCTCCATGTTGTAGTCAGAATATGGAACCAGGTGATGGAGAGCCCTGGCCCCCTCATCATATTGGTCCTAGCAAACCAGTTGGGCAATCTTGTTAATGCTCAAGCCCGTGGTAGGATCAGCCAGAAGACGACGAGTGAGATGGAGATACCCGTCCTCGAACATAGTAGCCATCTTCTCGTCCACGGCATCTTGAAAGGCTTGGCTCTCCTTGAAGCGAGCAACGGCCTCCTCTTCCCTGGTGACGAGAGTGGCCTCATAACCTAGGCACTTGGCTTCAGCTTCCTCGGCCCTTACTTGGACCTCGGCTTTTGCCTTCCTCGCCTCGGTTAGCTCGGCTTCCTTCTGCCGGAGATGTTCCTCGGCCTTTGTACGTAGCTCCTCAGCCTTAGCCCTCTCGTCACCTGCCCTCTTCACTTCAGCCTCTACTTTGGCCTTGGCTGCTTCGAGCTCAGCATCCTTGGCCTTCAAAAGTTTGACCAAGGAAGCCTTATCAGCCTCGCCCTTTGCCTGGGCGGTCTTGGCCTCAGTTAGGCGCCTGGCTTTTGTCTTGGCCAAGACATTCTCGTACGCCATGACGGAAGCCAACTGAAAGAAAAATCAATGTTAGAAATCCAAGCAAATCTTAAAATCAATGACCGAGACAGGGAGACATTCACCTCGGTAATTAAGAGCCCTTTGCGGCAAAGTAAGGTATCCTCGCTAGGAGCCTCTTTGACGAGGGCCTCGTAAGCCTCCTCATCCATAGCTCGCTGAATGGGAGCTCGGCCCAACCTCTCCAAGGGTCCCTCCCTAAGTTGCAGAGGAAGACCCCTAAGGCGGGGAACGTTGATGGCCATGCGCTTAGCTAGGTCGTCGACCTCCTCATAAGTTTTAACACTCTGGATCGTTAAGGGGGGAGGAGCCTCAGCATTGGGAGCTCCACCAACAGTTGCCCATTTGGCCACGGGCTCCTCGGCACTGGCGGCTTGGGATCTTTTTAAGCCAGATTTCCTTGGGACGAGGCTTGTCTCCTCAGCCTCAACCTCCTCGGCACCAACACGGGGGCCATCCCCCTCCCCAGTTGCTAGGTTTGCCCGCTCCTCGGACGTATTCTCCTCGGCATTAACTTCCTCATGCAGTTTGAGGGGAAGGGGATGATCACCCTGAGCACCAAGTACGAGGTTACGAGCATTAGCTTCTTCCCTCCTCTGTACCAGGCCTGATTTCTTGCTCTGCTTCCTCTTTTGTTTTACCAACTCCATGGGACTTAGTCTCTGCATGGTTAGGGGTTCTTCTTCTTTAGGGGTTAAAACTACAAGGACGAGGAAGAAGTGGTTAATTACGAGCAGAAGAATAAATATGCAAAAATTACAAAGTACTAGAGTTAAATATTTACATCCAACAACATTTGTTGCATCCACACACTGATCTAGGGGAGGGATCTTGCACCTCGGACAGTCCTCATGAAAGACAAGGCCGGGGTGTACCGTCCAATCATTAAAGCGTCTTCCTCTTTTAACGGTGACGAGGGGAGCTATCCCATCCTTCTTCCCCGACATCAGACCCGCCTGGATGTAGTAGTGATCAGAAGACTCAATCGCCGTCCAGTCAAGGAGCCCTACCTTGACAAATGTCTCTAAACGTTTGATCAATGCCTTGGTCCACTCATATTGCTGGACCGGACCTGATGAAGTTGGAGCCTTGCTAGGGGATTGGAATTCCCAACCTTGGCGACTCTCAACCCTAATGACATGGTTATCCCGGTAGCAACTTTGCTAGACATGGGGAGAAGCAGCTTAGGTTTCTTGGGTGCACTCCTAATGACGAGGAGCCAACTTTCCTTGACAAATTGGACCATGTAAAAATGCCAAAAAGCTCCCATGGTCGGTTCAAAACCCAGACTACGACAAAGGACGATGAAGCTCACAAGAACCCTGGCACCATTAGCTCCTAGCATGGCTGGCACCGCCCTTACATCGTCCAAAAATTCATTAATAAAGGGGTCCAAAGGAAGACGGAGCCCCTGTTGAAATTGCTTGAAGTAGAAATGCACACAGTCTTCACTGTAATAGAAGCTCTCCTCCTCCTTCTTGGTCTTAAGGTCAAGTTTGCCCATATAAGTTAACTTATATTCGGCCCTGTCCACCCCGTACGTGGAATATAATTTTTCAAGCATGGGGTCCCCGGCCTTTGGAGCCCTCTCCCTTTGTTTTCCTCGGCTTCCTTCTCCTCGGCCTCCCCTTCTTCGAACCAGGCGGCCATCAACCTGGGCACCTTCCACGAAGGCGTCAACTATGCGGGTGGACGAGGAGGGCTCTCCTTCTCTTCCCGTCATATCTGCATAAAGACGAGGGGACAAAGTTAGTTACCTCGTCAATGGCTGATCTTAGGACGGGGAAGGGAGATTCCCCTCCTCGTCATTTCATAAGGCCGAGGAGGGAGCCTTACCACTCAGACGCTCACGCATTTCACGATCTGAGGCCGGATAGAACAGTTCGATGTGTTCCACTATTTCTGCTCTATTCTCAAGCAACACTACATTACGAGTTGAAGAGTCAATTCGGTCAATCCTTGTGTTATCTGGGTATTGGATGAACATCCGGGTACGGCCATAATTCCTCAACATCTTTCCTATGTCATCCAAGGTCAGCATCAACCAAGGTCCCCTCTCTCTCCGATAAACCCTCAGGTTGCCGGTGTGATACCCATAACGGAATCGGGGGGAATGGTCCCAAGAACGAGCCATTTCTAAGGGGAATCAAAAATTAAAGGGGGAGTTCATTCAATATTCAAAGACATTCATACAAAATTCAAAGAAATTCAAAGATTCGAAGTGTTTGAAAGGTAAAAGCAAAAAATTAATGAAGAAAAGCTTCGTTCTTTAACAATGGCGGCTCACTATTCTTGGCAAAATCAAAACTGCTCCTAAAAACCCTAGAACACGTAAAAACGTGAAAGGAATGCGTAAAAGGGGAGAAATTTCATACCTGAATGTGAAGGATTGGTGGGAATTGCAACAGAACGGAACTTCGCCGGAAAGATCGTGTTCGCCGAAAACTGGAAAAGCAGAATGTTGTGTTCGCCGGTGAAATCTCTTGCCTTTGCTCTCAAATACTTGGGGTGTGTAAAGGTTTAAATGAAAGGGTTTTAGTTTTTATACTCCACCAAGCCGGGTCAACCCGTGAGTAAAACAAGAAAACGGGTATGGCACCCCCAAAATAAAATGCTGGTAGCGATTTTCAAGACGTGACAAGACTGGGGGCCCACGCGTAATCATCATGGCAATTAACCGTCGGATAACGAAGAGGCGCCGGGGACACGTGTCAAAACCTGTTCGTATTCCATTAGCCGAGGACGAGATTACTTTCTCCTCGTCCTAAGCCGAGCTAGAAAGTCGGGGGCCACTGAACGGTATAAACCGAGATACGAACATGGGCTTGCTAGAACTGGGCCCAAAAGGATTGGGCCATAAACATAATCCAATAATACAAGTGTTATGGCCGAAGAACATCTTCCTCGTATGACGAGGAACATTCTCCTCGGCCTTAAACCAATGATGAGTCATACCTGGCTTATCATACTCCGAGATGTCACAAATGACGAGGAAAGAAATGTTCTCACCTCGGCATATTATAAAATGACGAGGAGAGAGAATTGTTTACCCCGGCATGTTACCTTGCCGGCCAATCACCAAATGACGAGGAAGCAGAATCATTCACCTCGGCCTACTTGCCAAGGCCGAGATAAAACATTTATGTTCCTCGGCGTTCCGGCTAGCAGATTACACAGTCCTTATCAAACAAGGATTCTACAGTCATGATCCAATCAGGATTACAATCACCAACATCAATTCAAGTCAAACAATGACTCCTTAGCAGATATAATTCTTTTAGGATTATATCTTATCTCTTTACAAGTTCATTCCAACATGGATTCTATCAATCCATCCCTATAAATACAAGCCCCATGGCTCATTATTTGGTACGTTACTTTTTACATAGCAGAAACTCTGTCAATTTTGTTTCTCAGATACAAACCTTGAACTTACTCTCACGCCGGAGGGCCTTTAGCCGGATCCGCCCCGGCTTAGTTTACGTGTTTTCTCTTATTTTCATTTTCAGGCCTTGCAATCACCGGAGCATTCATCGCTTGAATTTGGGCTGATTTGACGATTTTGGCATCATCAATACACATATATTTACTCTAAACTTTCCCGTAATTTAGCGTGTTTATAATTAAGATGAATGATTTGTGATAATAAATGTATGTCACGCCATATTAATCTAACCGATTCTGCTAATGATTTTTCTTGTGTATATATACTCCAAGAGCATTAAATGGTTAAAATATTTTTAGGAATATATTCAACTTATTCATTTAACTTTTACAGCACAGTACGTTCATTTATTAATACCAGCAATAGCAATAGCAATATTGTATCTATAATGAGTATTAAAAGACGAAAGATCGAGCAATGGTAAGAATTAAACGTAATTGTAATGAGTTAAGAGAAAACTACATGAGTGATGGCTCCCCATCCATTCCATATAAAGATAAAGATTGTGAGATGTGCACCCCCATAACAGGAGGGAGAGATATTCAGTTCAGTTTAGTTTCATCATGAATGTGCTACAGCAGATAAAGTTACAGCATATGTCCCGGGGAGCCACATTAACCTTGGCTTCTTTTTCATCGCTTCGTTATTGGCAGCTGAGTGTCTTACAATTGCCCAACTAATTAAAAAACATAATGCTTCAACAATGGCAATTTTAGTCATATGAAACTTCCTGGTACAACATATGAATGTGCTAGTCTTTATTTTCGTTGGGCATTTGCTGACGGAAGCACATAAAGATCTAAATCAAGTGCGCCCAGAACACACAAGGAACGTGGTGCCGTGACGCTGTACCCGCTCCATTCATTTCTCTATTTTTTGTTCTTCATACTAATTAATGTAAATAAAGAAACGTAGATTGAGTTTCCCACCCTTTTGAACAAGTTTCAACTGCAGTTGACAAATTTGGAAAGTCAAGTCAAATAGCGTTTTATCACCAACGACAAGCTTGATAGTTGCGTAAAACTAATAAAAGATCAATGCCCAAACATTAAAAGTTCCAATGGCTATGTATTTGTTTCTTCTAGTTCTGCATCTTTCTATCTGCTTGTGTAACAATTGATACAACAACAGGTCACCAGAGGACATAACCTCTATTTCCAAAACTGTTAGGTTAAAACCATTGAATTTCCAAAATTGCCTACCAAGGAAGCAGAGGAATAGATGTGAGTCAACCAAGGGAAATGACGTAGTAATGGAGTAATAATTAAATCTCATTCAAGAAGGAGTCGGCGTTGAGGAGGAGTGTTAAAATCAACACCGACTCATTTGTCGAGAACATTCCGGAAGCTTCTCAATTGTCCCAGTCCATGAGCACAATTCTTGAAGATACTGGAAATTCACCTCCACGCTTGAAGGTTCCATGGCCACCGCATTTGAAGAAGTAGGGAGAAGCTTCACCTAGCACCACCACTCCGGAATTCTCTAGAGGTGTTGGGTTATTTCATTCACCGACTTTGTGCAAGTATAAATAGGGGATATGGGTTCCCCAAATGTGTGTCAAAAATAATGTACTTGTGAGATAGAGTCTAGGGTCAATCCAAGACTTAGTGTCTTCAGCTATAATCTAGTGTGGTAGACTAGTAATTGAGTGCAATAAGCACTTGTACCTTGTCCTTGTGTAAGTTTGCTTAAGTAGTAATAATAGTGTATATTATTATTATTTGATGTATCCCAAGACAAGAGGAAGCTGCGGCAAACCTGGGAGGAAGGCCATGTAAGTCGCACGACAAAACTGGAAGGGAGCACGACTCGTGATACCTAGCACGAGTCGTGCTGAATTGCTGCACGAGTGATATGGTTGGTACGAAGCGTGCAACGAGTGACCAAGCGAGGGGACGAATCGTGCTATGCGTCACGACTCGTGACATACGCGGCTGAAGAGAATCCGGTTGATTTTGTTTCCTATTTTGAAGTGTTTTAATTAGGATTGTTTTGTTTTTCCTTTTCCAAGTAGTTTAGGGTTTGTTTAGAGTATAAATACTCTCTCTCATTCTTTGTTTTAGGATACATTTTGATTTATTAAATTATTGAATTTTGATTGCTTTGCAATTGTGGGTTTTTCCCTTTGGGTCTTAATTGACTTGCAGAAGACTCTCGCAAGAGATTCTTGTTGGAGTTCTTTGAATTCCTTGTGAAGGTTCTCATCTTCTTGGTGTTTACCTCTTCAAACCCTAATTCAATTGTTGATTCAATTCGAATTGGGTCAAATAGTTGTTGATTCAATTATTTGCCTATCCTTTTATTATTCCGCTGCAACCCGTTTACATCAGTTGGTATCAGACGAAGGACGATCCGAGGAACAGGATGGCCAACAACGAAGGGAACAACAACACCCAAGATATCATAGCATAATTAGCCAACAGCTTGGTGGCGATGCAGACACAGATGCAAGAAGATCGATGCAGATCTGATGCGGAAGCTGCTACTCGTCATACAGAACTTTTACAGGCTTTGCGAGGTTTGAATATGGGTGGTGGTGGCAACTGTGGCAATCCAGGTGGTGATCGGGCTGAGTTCATCCACAACAATCGAGGTGGTGGTGACGAGGCCATTGGTTTGAATCCGATAGAACAACGACCAAAGATAAGGGCAGACATTCCTACTTTTAATGGTGAGTTGTCTATCGAAGAATTTTTAGATTGGATTAATGAAGTTGATAAATTTTTCAATTTAATGCAAGTTGAGAATGTTAGGAAAGTTCCTTATGTTGCATATAAATTGCGGGGTGGTGCTGCTGCTTGGTGGGATCAACTTTGTAAGAAAAGGTTACGTGATAGGTTGCCTCAGATTCGTACTTAGGATGAGATGAAAGAGGCATTAAAAGATAGATTTTTACCTATTGATTATGTGCAAAGCTTATTTTCTAAATTTCAGAATTGCACCCAAGGTAATCGTAACGTCAAAGAATATGTGCATGATTTCTATGCTCAATCGGCTCGTAACGACTTGAGTGAGTCCGAATCTCAAGAAATCTCTAGGTTTGTTGATGGTCTTCGGGTTGATATAAAGAACAAGGTGGAGTTATTTACCAATTTCTCGTTGAATGATGCTATTTCAAGGGCGGAAAAGGTTGAGAAACAATTGGTTTCGGCTTCTCTTCCTCACACTACATTCAAGAAGGTGGGTAATTCGTCTTTTTCTAGTAGCCCTATGCACTCTGCGGTTTCTCCATCCACAGTTGCGCAGCCTACAACATAAGCCTCGGGTTCTAAGGCGGTTGAGGTAGAAACAACGCCTGCTCCTGTTACTCAAGCTACAAAATCTGCAAATCCCTATGCTAAGTCATTTGGGAACAAATGCTTTAGGTGTCTACAGCCGGGTCATAACTCAGCTAGATGTCCTAACAAACAAGTGGCTAATGTGGTAACCAATGTTGATAATGATGATGATGTATTTGTGGAGTACACTCATGATCCCAATAATGATGAGGATGATGATGACACTCATGAGTCACTCGCTGTTCGTCGGCTTTTGTTTTCAGCCCCTACTACTCTTGAGAGGCACAATATTTTTCGTACCAAGGGGACCGTCAATGGGGAGATGGCTAATATTATCATTGATAGCGGAAGTAGTGAAAACTTGGTGGCAAGGGGTTTGGTTAATACTCTAAAGCTTGAGGTGAAGAAACATCCGACTCCTTATGTTATTAGGTGGATTAATGCAAATGGCACTCTTAAGGTAACACAACAATGTATCGTTCCTATTTCAATCGGCAACTATAAGGATGCTATTACTTGCGATATTGTGGATATGAGTGCTTGTCAAATATTACTTGGGAGGCCTTGGCACTTTGATGTGGGTTCTATGCATTGTGGCCGAAGTAATGTGGTTAGTTTCGTGAAGGATGGTGCTCGGTATACTCTATGCCCTTTGAAAGATACTAAGAAGCTTGCTCGAGATGGCATGGGTAGAGGGATCATATCCTTTTGTGCCCCACACTTTATTTTTTCAGGTACATGGTGCAATCCTATTGGGCATTTAAGTGCGTTCAAGTCTAAGCAGTTGATCAAGGGGAGGTCGGGGCGGAAGGTCAACAAAGGAGGGTCAAAAACTTCAAAATCTTGTTCTTTTTATAAAGGCCAGAATTCAGGGACGAATTCTTTTGAAGTGGGGGTGTATGATGTATCCCAAGACAAGAGGAAGCTGCGGCAAACCTGGGAGGAAGGCCATGTAAGTCGCACGACAAAACTGGAAGGGAGCACGACTCGTGATACCTAGCACGAGTCGTGTTGAATTGCTGCACGAGTGATATGGTTGGTACGAAGCGTGCAACGAGTGACCAAGCGAGGGGACGAATCGTGTTATGCGTCACGACTCGTGACATACGCGGCTGAAGAGAATCCGGTTGATTTTGTTTCCTATTTTGAAGTGTTTTAATTAGGATTGTTTTGTTTTTCCTTTTCCAAGTAGTTTAGGGTTTGTTTAGAGTATAAATACTCTCTCTCATTCTTTGTTTTAGGATACGTTTTGATTTATTAAATTATTGAATTTTGATTGCTTTGCAATTGTGGGTTTTTCCCTTTGGGTCTTAATTGACTTGCAAAAGACTCTCGCAAGAGATTCTTGTTGGAGTTCTTTGAATTCCTTGTGAAGGTTCTCATCTTCTTGGTGTTTACCTCAAACCCTAATTCAATTGTTGATTCAATTCGAATTGGGTCAAATAGTTGTTGATTCAATTATTTGTCTATCCTTTTATTATTCCGCTGCAACCCGTTTACATCATTATTACTTTGTGGTTCGCCAATTCGAGTACATAAATTCAACAACCTTCGTAGAAATGAGTCCAATGTTTCAAAACTGGCACATGAGGGCAGGGACGTAGCCCGGAATCAAAGTTTAACATTAAACATACGCCTATTATGCTTTTTGACAAAGGCGGACGCCTCTCGCCATAATATTGTCATAACCAAGAAAGAAAGGCGTCACCTGGGCAAAAAAGGCGCACAACAGCCCGCCAAAAACCAAAAGGCGGTCGAACCCTAAAGGCGCCAAAAAAGCGAGGCGGGCCAGCCTTTCGCAACTATGGGTACATTTTAATTGAACAATAATTCCAAACTACGAACCCATAGAAAAAAAAAATCACATCTGGTACCGGAGCTTATCTCACCCCATCACTATCTTTGAAAAGAAAATTAAATTGAGTTGATCTCCTAGTAGATGTTAATGCGGATACTATTACATGGGTGAGGATGATTGAAAAAATAATACACTTAATGTCTGACTTTGAGTCCAAAATGGCCAAGTCTCTACAATGGTTAAGTTTTCCAATAGGAAAAATCTTTTTCAGAGCAAGTAAATGATCCTAAAACATCCAAGTATTCCTAATCCATGTACCAATATAGAGTATACTCCCTCCATCCATAAATATGTTACCATTTCTACTTTTGTTTGTCCCAAGAGAAAGTCTCATTTCCAAATTTGACTGGTTAGTTTGTATAGTCATTTGCTACATGTGAAACCGTGAGTTTTTGGGAACATATTTATGTTTCCTTATTTAAAAAGACTTCTATTATGGTAAGTAGATTTTGAGACTTTCATGGAGATTTATAAGTATCCTACTTTGACTAGGAATTGTAAATATAGTAAATATCTTTTATTTATGTACATAGTTTTATATTAGGACTAACCTACTAATATTTGATTTCCTTGTGAGTGTGTTTTATGTTTTCATATAGGAAAAGGAATCTCACAAAAGAAGATGTCGATTGCATGAAGATCTTCTCCATGGTGCACTATAAATACAAGGCATTCAGCACATGAGAAGCGACGGGATTTTAGAGAGAAAATTACTCAGTCTTCATTGTATTCGACATTATTGTTTTTAGGTTGTGAGTGAAGGTTGTGCCTTACATCCGTAACTCACATCTAGGTTTTCATAGAGTTCTCTTGTTTTACTTCTGACTAGAATAGATCCTACTTGGGAAAGGGGAGTTGTTCTTGTCGTAGAAGGTGATTAGAACTCGTTTAGCATTTTCATATTTGAGTTTTTCACTTATTTGTTTTTGTAAGAAACAAAAGTTTTTATAGTGAAAAGTTTTTGGGCGTAAGCCTAGTTTGCTGATCACATTGATCAGTAAGCGTAAATAACTCTTGAGTTATTGCATTTAATTTGCATTTAATTATTTTATTCCACTGCATTATCTGTGGATGTGTGGACAGTTGTGAGACACATCTGTACTCACATCCGTTACCTGTTGTGTGATTAAGTTTCCTAGCTACACGAAACTTTCAATTGGTATCAAAGCCGACTCTCGATATATTACTGAGTGTTGATCCAGAAAGTGTAGTCATTATAGAATGCCAAAATCACCAAAATAGGCCTCCTGTTTTGGATGGCACCAATTATTCTCTTTGAAAGTCTAAGATGCGAAATTACATCAAAAGTACTGATGAAAGGGCTTGGATGTGCATTCTTGTTGCATGGCAGCCTCCTACTGTGGAGAAAAAGCCATCTTCTGGTGTTGGTGAGTCTATTTTCGAAAGAAAATCTGAAGAGCAATGGACTCTTGATGAAATACAAGCTGCAAATTACAATTCAAAAGCTATGGGTGCTATTTCCAGCCATGTTTCTGGGAATATGTACAAACTTATAACTAATGAAAGCATAGCCAAAACTGCTTGGGATATTTTGCAAACTCAATGTGAGGGAGCACCAAGTGTAAAGGCTACCAGGCTTAGAATTTTAATGGATAGGTTTGAGTTACTTCGAATGGAAGAAACTGAGGACATTATGTCATATGCTGCTAAGATTCATTAGATTTCAAATGAATGCACAAGTCTAGGAGAATCTATCTCCAATGCAAGACTTGTAAGTAAGATTTTAAGGACCTTACCTGAGAGGTTTAACATAAAAGTGGCTGTGATTGAGGAAACAAAAGACACAAACACTGTAGGTCTTGACACAATCATAGGAATCTTGACTGTGTTTGAGCTTAACTCGAGGCTCGAAAAAGAACAAAACACACGATCTTGCCCTCAAAAGTGCTGCTGCTCTTCCAAAAGAGCTTGTGGAATTATCCTCTGAAATTGACAAGTCTAATCTTGAAGATGAGGATGTAGCTTTTATTTCAAAGAAATTCAGTTCTATACTGAAAAATAGAAGGATAAGCAAATTCCATAATAGACCTACTTCCAGTACTGCTGAAAAGCCAAAACCTAGCACTGACACTGGATTCAAGAAACCAAGCTTTGAAAATAAATCATCTGAATATGTCCAATGTAGGGCATGTCGTGGATTTGGCCATTATGCAAATGAGTGTGCTAACTGTAGCGATGCGTGAATTTTTTCGAATAACAGAGTCGCCACTTATTATTTATTTAGGAAAACAATAAGAAAAACCTTAAAAAAGAGATTTGAGGGTTCGGGGGTTAAGTTATCGAATGGGTAGGTCGAGGAGCATCCATTCCATCCAATTCGGAGATCGGTCTTGCCAATTGAGTATTATCAATCTTTTTAATTACTAATTAAATAAAGAACAAGAAAACCCTAATCAATTTCTTGATTAGGAATGTCGGATTGTACGCTTCGAGATCGCCTTCATCGATTGAAGGGACTCTAGGCTAATCCTTTTGATGGGATTACACCACTCTAAAAGCCAATAGAGAGAGATTAAGAAGAAAAGAGTAAAAGTATAGGAGTTTACCTAGTTTAGGGAGGATTTGATTTAGAACGTGGTTCTAAGATGTCTTCTCGATCGAGAAGCGATTTGAGCAGAGTTTCGACTCAATATGTGAGTCAAGTCTTGATGCGGACAGAGCTTCGCCTTAATGCTAGGCTTGAGCCTTGATGTTCGTCAATCAACGTGGTTGAAGGACGAATTTAGGGGTTGTTTGTGAGTGATTTGAAGGAGTCTTTCGTGGAAAGAAACCAACAAATTGTGTGTGTTGTGTGAAATTCTGGACCTTTGAAACAGTGGAAGTCACCAAGTATTTATAGGGGTTTAAGAGGTAGAGGTGGAGAGGTAAAACACTCCTAGGAAGCTTCCAGAACTCAATTCTGATTGGAGAACCGGATTAGATGAGGTTTATCAAGAAAAGAGGTTGAAACGGAGAAGGAGAGTGATTTCAGCACATCCTGTCGAGGTCATATCTCGCGCGAGATATGATATCTCGTACGAGACAAAGCAGTCTATGGATAATTCTGCCCTCTTCAGTTATTCCGTTAGTCAGTTAAGTCCAAAACTAACGAGGTTAGTTAGAAACTTAACGAAAACATGACGAAACTGATATGCTTTCATCAAAACATAAAAGAGAGACGAAGAGTAGTGTAATCATGATTTATTGGTTCAGAATGGGGTGTCTACAGAGCCCCTCGGCGACAGGTCTTATGAAAGAAGAAGTGTCGTCGATAGAAAGACATCATTCTGAACATTGGGATGGTCGTGCCGCACGGCTGCCTACGTATCTCTAAGAGAGAATCAGACCAAACGTAGTTCGACTCCAAAACACTAAAAAGGCTATTTTAGGTATTTTGAAAAGCATTTTTGAAAATCGAAGAGGGATTTTTTTTTGAAAAGGTAAAATCATACTGAGGAATCAAGGACTTGACCCAATTCTGAAGATACCAGTTTGTTGATGAAGTTGTTGAAGTGTGCCGCCCGAGGTTACTGACGTAGCTGTTGTTGCTGCCGAGGTCACGGACTTGAAGTTTGCTGCCGTCACAGACTTTGAAGTTGTCACCGAGGTTACGGACTTGAAGTTGCTGCCGTCACAGACTTTGAAGTTGTTGCCGAGGTCACGGACTTGAAGTTTGCTGCCATCACAGACTTTGAAGTTGTTGCCGAGGTCACGGACTTTGAGGTTTCTGCCGTCACAGACTTTGTTGATGTTGCCGAGGTCACGGACTTGAGGTTGCTGCCATCGCAGACTTTGCTGGCGTTGCCGAGGTCACGGACTTGAAGTTGTCGGTTGAGATGAAGGTTCTGTCGGCCCCTGTAATGCAAGGATATATGCACGATGGTCTCGGATGGACCCGAATGATTCTTACCTTTCTGTACCTGTCAGCACTTAAAGATTCCAAATAGATTTTCCAGATTTTAGTTGTTTAACTGGACTTACGTGATGGTGCACACGTCTGTTCGTGTAAATGGCCGGTCGGACATTTTGGTGGTGAGTTTATGTATGAGTGTATGGTATATGGATATGTAGGGACATTTGTATGGATTTGTATATTTGAGATGGGTGAATTGTATGAGTGAACTTATGTTTGACAAGTTGGGACCAAATCAGGTTTATGCAGAATCTGTTGCTAGTCAGCGAGGCTGTATTGTTGTAGAATTTCATTCGATGAGTATCCTTGTGTGAACACATCTAGGTCTGTTGAGAATTTTCATTCTTACTTCTCCTTTGAGTCGTGTCTCTAGGAGGCAAACGACTACAAATCTGTCGACTGTCGTAATGGCTTTATGTCCAAGGCCCTTTGGTGTCTCAAGCCCCAAGTTGTTTGCAAGTGGTAGATGGTTTTGTGAACAGGCTTTTGAAGCTGCTCTCTTTGATTTGAAGGTGATCGAAGAAGATTCTCCTTGTTGATTTGATTTGAAGAAGATCGAATGACGCTCGATGAAGAAGGCTGAAGAATACTCTCCCTTTGTCCTTTGATTTTTTTTTCTTAGTGCGCACCCTGGTTTTTGCCTAGACCGCCCTTTCGGGTTTTCAATCTAGCGGGCATCTCTTTTGCGTCTTTTTTTTCATTTTTTTTTTGAATAGTATGTAACTCGAAGAGAACTCAGAGAGAGAAAATCTTATTGAGGAGAGAGAAATGAGATCTCAAGTTAGTTTAGGAGAGACGGATTCTATTTTTGGAAGGTGATCCAAGCATTGATTTTTTGGAGAAGTGTATTCTCTGATGATGAGAGTGAGAAACAAAGAGGAAAGCCCCTAATGCAGATTTGATTATTTTGAAGAGTTGAAGTAGAGATTGAGTGGGGGAGGAAAGGTGAGGAAGCCCCAGTTTTGATGCTTGGATTTCAAGAGTGTGTATGAGAGTGGCTAACAGGAAGCCCCTAGACTCGACAAGAAACGCTACTTGGCTCAAAGATCTAGAAAAGTTGTTCTACTTTTAATGGACCTTGCTTCATCTAGAAATTTCTAAACAAGATTGAGGAGAAAGCCAATCATTAGTATGACTTAAGGGTAAACATTTTTCTTGATACTGAAAGTCTTCTTCACTTGTTGTAAGAGGATGATGAGTAATCTTCATTTCTTTTGTTGTTATCACTTGACTCCTCTTCTTTGTGGGAGAGTCCTTCTTGCCTTTGTTGAAATTCCATCCTTGTTGTGGGGCGATGAAGGCTTGAGAGTTTTCTTTCTCTTTTTTTTTTTTTTTTTTTTTTTTTGATGCTCTATTTTTGCCTAGGACGAATTGAGGAGTTTTGTCCTAGCGAGCTTTTTTATTTTTTTTATTTTTTAAATTTTTTTTTTGTACTCTCAAAGCCTTGAGTTGAGTAGCCCCACTTTTCTTTGGATGAATGTTGACAGCAGCACCTTCGGCTTTCTTCGCTTGTTGATCTTCGACTTTCAGTAGGGGTAATGTTTAGCCCTTAAGCTTCCTAAGGACAACTTTCTTCTTAAATTTGCTTAGAAGTCTCTATTTTTGCGATGATTTAGGGAATGGAGGGTCCATTATTTTGCATGAATTAAATGATAATTATGAGGTAGAACAACCTTAGGGAAAGTGTTTAGGAAAAGAAATTACTTTAATTTATTGAGAAATTTAAGAACAGACTCGATAGTTTAGAAGACACAAACTAGAGGAGGTGAGAAGTACTAGAAAGACAGAACGACTCTTCGAGTTCATACTAGGAAATTTAAAACCTAATCTACTTCTATCAAAGGAGAAAGGAAGAGGGTAGTTGTAGCCCCAAAGTGGTAAGTGTGGGTTTCTTCTCGGAGCTTCATCTTCTTCATGGATTGCGAGGGAGAGGATTGTTGATGACGTTGGGGCGTTCTAGATCTCCATTGTCAAAGAGGTCTTGGATGATGTCCTTCAAGTGATGGCAAGAGTTGGTGTCATGGCCGGTGAAGTTGTGGTACTTGCAGAATAAGTGATGAGCATGATTCGGACCCATATCCTTCGGAGGACCACCTTCCCTTGGTTTGATTTTTTCATTCTGGACAAGCACATCGAAGAGTTCTTCTTGAGTGATTCCTTCAATTTTGTCGTAGTGCCTCTTTTTCTTTTCGGGAGGAGGGACAGCAGAATACTTTCTGGTGTTGGGGCGGCTGAGTGCAATAGCGTTGACTGAAGCATCCTTACTTGTGGTGGGCTTGTTGTAGCGGAAAGTACTTTCCTTCTTTTTGTTTTTTAGGAAGTCGTCTACCCTAATTCCGGACTCGAGGAGTTCATTGAAACTAGGAAAGTAGTTACCGGCGAGCTTCTCTTGAAATTCATCACGCAGGCATTGAAGGAAGATGTGGATTTGCTCTTTGAGAGTAGGCCTTTCGACAATTTCAGTAAGTTTGAGTCTCCATCTTCTAGCAAATTCAGCAAAGGACTCATTTGCATGTTGTTTGGTTTGTTCAAGATCCCTCCTAGTAGGGCGGTAAGTGGAGTTGTCTTCAAACTGCCTTTGGAAGACCAAACATGCGGATGACCAATCAAGCCTTGTAGTCGTAGGAAGAGACATGTACCAATCCCTTGCAGCACCTTCTAAAGTTTGAGGAAAGCATTGGGCCAAGATTGTGTTATCAACGCCCATTGGAAGCATGGCCCAAGTGTAGGTCTCAACATGAGCTCGAGGACAGGTAGTACCATTGAACTTGGCAATATCGGGTGTCTTGTACTTGCGAGGAAACTAGGCGATGGATTGGTGAAGAGCATCGGGATCAAATGGAACGAATGACCCCTTGGAAGTGTCAAGAGTCGCAAGCTTCTTCTCGAGGTAGTTCTTAGTAACATGGTCACCAAGTTTAGTAGTTTCACCACTGCCTTCTTTCTTGGTTTTAGTGCCCTTGGAGGTATGTCCTTCGTCATCGGAGGATGATGAGGAAGAGGATGAATCGGATTCTTCCTTTTTCTTGCTTGACTTCTTGGTTTTCTTATTCACTTTGGTGTAGGATTCCTCTCCATCGGAGGAGGATTCCACTTTCTGCTTTTGCTTTCTGCCTTTCTTGACTTTCAACTCGTGGAGTTCTTTCATGAGGGCGGCCATTTGGGCATTTTGCTCGTCAATTTGCTTACTTTGTTCATCCAACCTAGTCATGGCTTCGATGAGTTGGGCCTTAGCGTCGTTGATATCGGCCTCGGTGGTAGAAGGAGAAGCAGACATTGTGTCGAGCTTTGGCGAAGAACCTAGACGTGTAGCAACCGTGTTAAACCATGATCGAGTCCCAACAAGTCTAATTTGAATAGGGTGAATGAAGGCTTGAAGGTTTGAAGGTTTTGGCCAAAAACACGAAAAGACCGAACACTTATCTCGTACGAGACAAGTAGTCTCGCGCGAGACTTCACCACGAAAAGTCACAATTTTCTGATTTTAATCCTAATTTTGATCGGACGGAAAATCCGTTTTGGGGGTTTCTAAAGTTCAAGAACCAAACCTAGGGACCTAGGGGTCGGAGTAATCCAAAGTAACATCAAGTTTTGTGCAATAATTTTGATGAGAAAATTTTCTCTTTTTAGGGGCAAATCCGAAGGGACAACCGTAGGGACGTTTCCGAAGGGACAATTCCGAAGCGACAATTTATTGATTTCTTTTCCGTGGATTATTGCACAAAACGATCTTGACAAGGGATTACAAGGACTCCAAGATCAAACCGACCGGTCAAGGAGTGTCTTAAAAAGTCAATCTACATGATATGTGGCGATGCAGTGGCCGGGAAGGCTAGGCTCCCCGCGATATGACAATCTAGATGGATTGAATACGCGGAGTGGGATGATCCAACTTCGGAGAGACCGGCGACTAGGTGGTTACCGTCATCCGTCCTTAGTGTGGGTCCCGGGTTTATAGAGGGTATGTAGTGCAATGACAGTTATATATGAGTGCGCGTGTGTGAGAGTCAATCTAGGTGATAGAGTAAAATAGAAAGTTTTTTTTTTTTTTTAAAACAAAAGAAAAAAGATAATGGCCGCACCAAGTGGTTGCCTACGTTTCTCCCAAATTAGGAAGACTCAGGCCGTCGTAGTTCCACGTAAAGAGAGAGAGAAGGAATTAAATTAATTTAAATTACAACTCCCGAATCCTCCATGGACCGGACTTTAAATTAAAAAACCAATCGCACGCAGGTATATAGTTTAAGTAATAAAATTATTCTACCCTGCAAAGTTAGCACAAGAAAAATAATATTTATTTATTTTTTTGATTTTTCTGAATTTTTATTTGAAAATTTTTGAAACTGTTTTGGCTTTTTATTTTGTTTATTTTTTTTTTTGAATTTTTATGGGTCAAAAGGAGAAGTCAACTGAGGCCCACTTTTTTTTTTGTGTGTAAACCACGCCAAACAGAGGGAGTGGAGAATTTTTTATTTTTTTTTTTTTTTAATGGCATTGATAGAAAGGTCAGTTGAGTTGACCTAACCTAACCTTTTCCTTTGTATTTTCTTTAATGCCGACGCCGCCTCAGATAAGGAATAGAAAGTTTTTAATACCGTGTACTAATCTCGCGCGAGATTAGTATATCTTGCGCGGGATAAGTATTTGGACATTTTATTTTTTTTTGAAAACAGTGTCGAAAAATTTCAAAAAAAATCCAGAAAAATCAGATTTTTACAGAAAAATAAAAAGATTGATAATACTCAATTGTTAACGCAAGTCTAACCCTCTTAATTAATTGTCCCCAGCGGAGTCGCCACTGTAGCGATGCGTGAATTTTTTCGAATAACAGAGTCGCCACTTATTATTTATTTAGGAAAACAATAAGAAAAACCTTAAAAAAGAGATTTGAGGGTTCGGGGGTTAAGTTATCGAATGGGTAGGTCGAGGAGCATCCATTCCACCCAATCCGGAGATCGGTCTTGCCAATTGAGTATTATCAATCTTTTTAATTACTAATTAAATAAAGAACAAGAAAACCCTAATCAATTTCTTGATTAGGAATGTCGGATTGTACGCTTCGAGATCGCCTTCATCGATTGAAGGGACTCTAGGCTAATCCTTTTGATGGGATTACACCACTCTAAAAGCCAATAGAGAGAGATTAAGAAGAAAAGAGTAAAAGTATAGGAGTTTACCTAGTTTAGGGAGGATTTGATTTAGAACGTGGTTCTAAGATGTCTTCTCGATCGAGAAGCGATTTGGGCAGAGTTTCGACTCAATATGTGAGTCAAGTCTTGATGCGGACAGAGCTTCGCCTTGATGCTAGGCTTGAGCCTTGATGTTCGTCAATCAACGTGGTTGAAGGACGAATTTAGGGGTTGTTTGTGAGTGATTTGAAGGAGTCTTTCGTGGAAAGAAACCAACAAATTGTGTGTGTTGTGTGAAATTCTGGACCTTTGAAACAGTGGAAGTCACCAAGTATTTATAGGGGTTTAAGAGGTAGAGGTGGAGAGGTAAAACACTCCTAGGAAGCTTCCAGAACTCAATTCTGATTGGAGAACCGGATTAGATGAGGTTTATCAAGAAAAGAGTAGGGGTGGACATGGTTCGGTTTGGTTCGGTTTGGAAGGAATTTGGAGACCAAACCGCTAGTACTCGGTTTGGGAAAATTCCAAACCAAACCGAACCATAGAAAATTTCAAACCAAACCAAACCAAACCAAACCACCTCGGTTTGGTTCGGTTCGGTCTCAAACCACGGTTTCATAAACGGTTCAAACCGTGGTCCGAACTGCGGTCTAGACCGCTATCCGAACTACAAACCTGTCCAACTAAAAGCGTTGCTCTTTACATATTTTTTTTTATCAAACTAGCAATCATATATATTAAATATAAAACACAAATACTACTATCCAAATAGGAATGAGTTTTAGTAAACTGAAAGTTCATTGTTCTAACAAGTACAATAAAAGAAACCATCTCAAAACAAATTACAAGACATTGTCTAAAATAAAGATACAAAATTACAAAGTCAAGATTCAACCATTAAATAAAAGTCAAATGTCTTAGTAGCAAGATAAAAGTATCAAACCAAATAGATTATACCAAAGTACCAAACCCAATAAATTCAAGGAAGGGATTTGGGAGGACTTTGAAAGGAAGGGATCTGAGGAAGTTTTTTGGTGATAGAGAGAGAAAGAAGAGAGAAGAGAGAAACAAACTGAGAAAGAAGATATGAAAAATGAGGAGGCAGTTTGAGTTAAGGAGTTTCAATCTAGGGTTTTCAAATTAGTGGTTGTGATTCATCTTTAATTTTTAATGAACGGCTAGGATTTCGGTTCAAGAATTTCATGGTTCGGTTCCGTGGTTCGGTTTCACGGTTCGGTTTCACGGTTCCAAACCGCGGTTCGGTCTGAATCGGTTTGGTTCGGTTCGGTTTGGTTCGGTTTTGAGGTTCCAGACTGCGAGCTGAACCGAACCACACGGTTTATTAAATTTTCAAACCAAGCTAAACCATTTATAGAAAAAAACCAAACCAAACTGCGTGGTTTGGTTCGGTTCGGTCTCAAACCGCGGTTTGAACCGAACCATGTCCACCCCTAGAAAAGAGGTTGAAACGGAGAAGGAGAGTGATTTCAGCACATCCTGTCGAGGTCATATCTCGCGCGAGATATGATATCTCGTACGAGACAAAGCAGTCTGTGGATAATTCTGCCCTCTTCAGTTATTTCGTTAGTCAGTTAAGTCCAAAACTAACGAGGTTAGTTAGAAACTTAACGAAAACATGACGAAACTGATATGCTTTCATCAAAACATAAAAGAGAGACGAAGAGTAGTGTAATCATGATTTATTGGTTCAGAATGGGATGTCTACACTAACACACTTTAAAAGAAGGGAATGAGCTTAATTGCTACCCTTAGTGACAGTGAGGATGAAGAAGAAGAAGTGGCTAATATGTCTGTCTTAAACTGTCATTCTGTGTTTAATGCCTTTTCTGCAGATATAGAAGAAGATGATCCTGAAAATTCCTTGGATGTGGTCTCAGTTGTGAAAACATCTGGTGTCACATCTAAACTGTTGCTGAACTGTTTCTCTGTAAAAGGAGATTCAGATGATGAAGATGAAGAAAGGGACATCCCCTATGAAGAACTTTTTGCAACATACAAGGAGCTGCATACAGATTGGATGAAAAGATTGGACAAGATTGAGGTACTTGTTAAGGTAAATAAATCTCTTTCTGAAAAATTGGCTGCTTGTGAAGATGAAAAAGCTGTTCTTTCAAAGGAAAATGATGCTCAAAAAGATATCATTGCAAGACTTGAAGTCCTTGTGACCAAAAGAGAAGTTGACCTTGAAAAATTCAAGAATGAATGTGAAAAAGATGAAAATACTTTTACCAAGTTAAATAAAAGTAAGATGAAAATGGAAGAAGCTTTTTCTGTGGGTCAACGTGACAAAACTGGTTTGGGTTTTGAAAATAATTTTGTAAAGGAGGGATGTGAGGCTTCTACCTCAAAAAGTGTGAAAAAACAAGCTTTTAAAGAAAAAGTCATTTTGAGTGAGAAAAGACCTAGGAAGAGGCATTACATTTGCCATTACTGCCTAGCTCCTGGTCACATTAGACCCTTACATTACAAACTCAAGGCCGATAAAAACTGGTCACTTCAATCGGCCTCGAGATGTGTGAGAAGATGTATGCACATCCTAACACACATCCCGGTAATCTGAGACCTTTGCAACCCAAAAAGAAAACCTGTTAAATAGTGGGTGGCCAAACCAATTACCACCTGCAATGTTGTTTACTCTTCCCTCAAGAGTACCGTCTACGGCTCTTGGTATTTTGATAGTGGGTGCTCTAGGCACATGACTCGGAAACCAAGCAAATCCTTCTTGACTATGAAGTGATAAATGAAGGGAAAGTAAATTTTGGTGGAGGTGCTCAAGGAAAGATTGTTGGAAAAGGAACCTTAGATGTTAAGGGTCTCCCAAAATTGCACAATGTGTACCATGTGGAAGGCTTGAAAGCCAACCTAATAAGCATCAGTCAACTGTGTGATGATGATCTTTATGTGAAGTTTGATAAGCACTTGTGTGAAGTGTTTGATAAGGATAATACCTGTGTGTTTACTGGCCCTAGATCTGCTGACAATTGTTACCAATTTGGTGACAATCTTTCTTGCCTAAGCTCAAAAGCTAATGATGTCAATCTGTGGCACCAAAAATTAGTGGCATGCTAGCCGTAGAACTGGAAGAACTTCAAAGGTTTGAAGCTATTAAAGACCTCCCTAAACTGAACTTCAAGAACCCTGATGTCTGTGGTTCATGTCAAAAGGGAAAACAAACAAAAGCATCACATAAAAAGGTCCAACAATGCTCCACAACTAGATATTTGGAGATGATTCACACTGATTTAATGGGACCTATTGAAGTAGAAAGCTTTGGTAGGAAAAAGTATGCCTTTGTGTGTGTTGATGATAATTCTAGGTACACTTGGGTAATGTTCTTAAGGGAAAAGTCAGAAACAATTGGAGAATTCAAGAATTGGTACAAAAGGGTGAGAAACCTTTATGGCCTTAAGACTGTGAGAATTAGGTCTGACCATGGCACTGAATATGAGAATCAAATGTTCACCAATTTTTGCAATTCTAAGGGAATCACTCATGAGTTTTCTGCACCAATCACCCCACAAAGAAATGGAATTCTTTGAAAGAAAGAATAGAACTTTGCAAGAAATGGCTAGGGTCATGCTAAGTTCTAAAAACTTGTCCAAGAAATTTTGGGCAGAAGCTTTAAACACTGCTTGCCACATTGGCAATAGGGTGTTCCTAAGGATTGGTAGCACTGTCACTCCATACCAAATCCTCCTTGGAAAGAAACCAACTGTGAAATACTTTCAAGTGTTTGGATGTGTTTGTTATATTCTCAATGATAGAGAATACATGTCCAAATTTGATTCAAAGAGTGACAAAGCAATTTTCATGGGCTATTCCACTAATAGTAGAGCTTACAGAGTTTTCAATCTCAAAACTAAGACCATTATGGAATCTGCTAATGTTAAATTTGATGACTCACTTGATCTGAACCTCAAGATCGGCGAGGATGATGTTTCGGGTTGCTTCTTTGGACTGGAAGGATAAAGAAATAGGTGCTGAAAAATCAAAAGAAGCTTCCAGTGCTGATAAACATGTTGAACCTGATAAGGATGTAACCAAGGATGTGGACACATCTGCCTCCACATCTGAACCCACATCTGCTCCCACATCCACTCTAACTCCTGTAACTGAGGACAATTCCTCTGATTCTGATCAGGATGATGCTCCAGAAGGCAATGTGGATGGGTGTGTGGATAGATCTAAGGATATTCCTTCAAAAATCCAGAAAAACCACCCTACTTCACAAGTTGTGGGAGATGTGCATGCACAAGTGAGAACTAGACAAAAGGACAAAGTTGATTATAGAAAGATGGCTGGTTTATGGAGTTGCTCCTCAGCATACTCCAGTGTAAGTTTCATTGTTTTGTTTCAAAAATTGAACCTAAGAATGTTGTTGAAGCATTGAAAGATGCTGACTGGATTATGGCTATGCAAGATGAATTGATTCAATTTGAAAAGAATGAGGTGTGGACTCTTGTTCCTAGACCCTCACATGGTAATGTCATAGGAACCAAATGGATTTTCAAGAACAAAACTGATGAGCAAGGTGTGATCACTAGAAATAAAGCTAGGTTAGTTGCTCAAGGTTATACTCAAATAGAGGGAATTGATTTTGAAGAGACATTTGCTCCTGTTGCAAGAATTGAGTCCATTAGGCTTTTATTAGCCATTGCTTGTTATCTCAAGATCACTCTTCATCAAATGGATGTTAAGAGTGCTTTTCTGAATGGGATATTAAATGAGGAAGCCTATGTTGAACAACCAAAAGGCTTTGTGGACTCCAAGTATCCTAACCATGTGTATAAGCTGAAGAAAGCTCTATATGGGCTAAAGCAAGCCCCTGGAGCTTGGTATGGTAGGTTGACTGATCATTTGCTTCAACTAGGATTCAAGAGAGGTGAGGTTGACAAAACCTTGTTTGTGAGGAAAAATAAAAAGGAGATTCTTGTGGCACAAATCTATGTAGATGACATTGTATTTGGATCAAATTTTGATCCTATGCTAGCTGAATTTGTGGATAGCATGACTTCCACATTTGAGATGAGTATGGTAGGTGAGTTGAACTTTTTCTTAGGTTTACAGATTAAACAATTCAAAGATGGCATGTTCATTTCACAGTCTAAGTATGCCAAGAATCTTGTGAAAAAGTTTGAACTTGAACACTCTTCACATCAAAGAACACCAATGGGATCTTCCCAAAAGCTAAGTCATGATTCTGATGGTGAGAGTGTTGATCAAACACTGTACAGAAGCATGATAGGAAGTCTGCTTTACCTCACTGCAAGTAGACCTGACATTATGTACAGTGTGTGTCTCTATGCTAGATACCAAGCCAACCCTAAAGTGTCCCATCTTAAAGCCTTGAAAAGAATCATTAGGTATGTGAGTGGGACTGTGAACCTAGGTATGCATTACTCTAAGGAAACAAACACCAATTTGGTTGGGTACACTGATTCGGTTGAAATTTGGAAATAGTGATGATAGAAAGAGTACCACTGGTGGATGTTTCTACCTAGGAAATAACCTTGTGTCTTGGTATAGTAGAAAGCAAAATTGTGTGTCCTTATCCACTGCTGAGGCTGAATATGTTGCCCTTGGGAGTTGTTGCACACAATTGCTTTGGATGAATCAAATGTTAAAAGATTATGGATTGAATAGCAAAGTTTTGACTGCTTTTTGTGATAACAAAAGTGCCTTGGACATATCTAAAAATCCTGTCCAACATTCTAGAACAAAGCACATTGATATTAGACATCATTTCATTAGAGATCTTGTAGAATAAAAAACTGTGTGTCTGGAATTTGTTGGGACTGAAAATCAATTGGCTGATATATTTACAAAGGCATTAGATTTGGAGAGTTTTCCTCTTTGAGGAAATCTCTTGGCTTGTGTGATATCTAAGGTTGTGAGACCAAATGTGTCTCACATCCTCTAACACATCTGTATATTAGATTAACTGAAAAAAAAAAATTATAAAAAATAAAAATTCAAAAAATATCATGCATTTGCACGAAATTTCTCAGTGTGGTCACTTGTGAGTCTTCATCTTTGACATTGTTTTTGATCACTTAATTGTGAGCACTTCCTGTTCATGTCATCTTTTGATGACTTGATATAACCTTCCTAGGTATCTCACAGTGGGTGCTAAAAGAAAAAAATATATATATGTGAGAAACAGCTGCTTCACCCTTAGTATGAAGCCAGACCATTGTGATCAAGTGATTTTCATAAGAAAACTTGAAGTCAAACTTGATAAGATCATTGGGAAAAAGGGCTATTTTTGGGATCAAGTAAAGTGAAAGCTACTCACAATGCAAATATCCACAACAAAAAAATTGGTGGATGCATCCTAGAGGCTGTGCAGATTGGATTATTGCTCATTGACTTTTTGTGATCTAAATGTGTCCCCATATGTGACTCACATCCTATGCCACATCCATAAGCTGAGAAAATTTCCATCACCTGTGTGTTTGCATCATGCTAGGCATATTGCATTTTTTAGGACATATAGGAGCTTTGTAAATATGCTAGTTAATTAATTTTTCTTTCCTAGTTCATTCTTTGATTATACTCCCTCCGTCCCACGTTAGTTGAGACTAACTTTTTGGGCACACCAATTAAGGAAAAGTAAGTGAGAGAAAAAGTGAAAGAAAATGTTGTGAGTATGAAGAATTAAATAGGAGAGAGAATGAGTGGGAGGAATAGTTAGGAGAGAGAATGTTGTGAGTGTAAAAGTGAAATAGGAGAGAGAATGAGTGGGGTAAATAGTGAAGATTCCTTTGCCATTTTGGGCAGTCTCAACTAACGTGGGACGGCCCAAAAGGGAAAGAAGTCTCAACTAACGTGGGAAGGAGGGAGTATAGGTTTTTGATCTCCAATATCCTTCATGAAAGAAAAAGGTGTGTATCAATCCTTGTTTGAAAAGGTTGGAAAATTCAATTGGGATCCTGTTTTTAAAATAAAGATATGGCTGAGATATTTTTGTTTCCATAAAAATCTATCAAAATCTTATTTTATTTTAATCCCCTATTTCTTAGAAGGTGGTTGTGTGTGGTAACCTCAAAGGGTTCTAGCCGTTGGAGGACTCCTAAGGAATATAGGTTGTGTGAGACCTTTTTGAAAAAGGATTTCCAAATTTCAGTTGGAAAGGGGGAGCTGTGAGTATTTAAGATACCTCACATCCGTCCCATCCCCCATAAACCCTTTGCAAAAACCCTTTGTTCTTCCCTCGGTGTATCTCTCCTTCACAACCTTGCAATTAATTCCACCTTACTGTTCAACCTAACCAACTTTTGCAAGATTAATGGCTGATCATTCCAATATTCGAGAAGAGGACGTTCTCGACATTGCCCCAATCTCTGTAGCTAAAGGCGAGTCTTCCATTGTCTTAAACCCTGTTATTTCAAAATTCCTTGCTGATTTCTCTTCCCCACCTTCATCTGATCCTATCATGGAAGCTCCATCTTCGAAATCCCCTACATTGGAACCCATGTCTGTTCCAACCGTCTCTACAAACCCTAAAGCTCCAACTTCTCCGGTGATTCCACCATCAGTTGTCGCCCCTGTCTCTACCTCTGTAGAACCTTCTTCAACCAAGAAGAGGAAGCTTTCCCAAGCAAAACCCCTGAAGCCTGCTGCAACGCCTGTGCCCCAACGTAATCTTCGTCGTTCGCATAGGGTTCGTAAGTTGTCAGAATCTGACAAGGCCAAGAACTTAAAGAAACCTGGCGGGAAGCCCTCTACAGCCATTGCACTTGAAGAAGATAATGAAGAAGAAGAGGTAATTGCTCCTCTTGTTAGGACTAGGGCTCAACCTTCAATTCCTCCTCCCGTAGTTGTTGATCCTGTCCCTATTATTACCCCTTCTGATAATGATCCCCATGGTGAACCCATTAATCCTGTTGAGACTGTTCCCCATGCTGAGTCTGTTTCCCCTATTGATCCTTGATCCTATTGCTCCATCATCCTCTCCCATAGTGTCATCTGATCCCATTATCCCTATTACCACTCCTTCTATTGATGTTTCACCTACTGTGGATAATGTTTCTGTCCCTATTGCTGATCCTTCTGCCCCTGTGGTTTCAAGTCCTGTTGAGGATCTTATTTCTTTTAATGATGAAGAACCCTTAGCAAATATTTTAATGGATTTGAGGGGAAAGAAAAAGGTGGCTGCTACTGATTTAGAGGCCATTGAAAATGAATCTGATTCAAGTTCTGATAGTGATGATACTGCATCTGATGAGAATTACAAGCTAGGGAGAGAAGAGCTTGACCAAGAGAAAGAGGACCAAGAGATAGATTCCTCTCCTGATGATGACACTGAGATTGAGTCCATCAAAGTTCCATTCCCTTCAAAAGATGTGTCTGAGGATGTACACACATCCAGACGCACATCTACAAGGAAGAAAGCTGACAAGGGTATGTCTTCTACTCTTACCATTGCTCCTACCCCAAAACCCTTTTCCAAGAAATTATTGACTAAGAAGGCATCTGATAGGTTTGGCCTAATTTCCTCTAAAGCTTTTATTGTGGAAATGAAAAGGGATAGGAAAACCTTTGTTAAGCTTGATATGGATAAATTTTTTGAGGAAAGAGGTCTGTTTTTAACTGTGGATCATCCCCTACCTTTCTACCCTAAGATGGTGTATGAATTTTATGCCAATTTGACCAAGGGATTAGATAAAAGTTACTCCTCTCCTCCTTCTGTCTATGTTAGAGGAGTGTTTGTCCCTTTTTCCCCATCTGTCATAAATGATTTGCTTGGTTTGAATGATAACTTGGATGAGTTAGTTGCCATTGATGATGATGAGCTTGTGACTGCTATCACCCATGGAAAGGTGACCTCTTGGCCTGTGAAGCCAAAGGATTTGGGTAGTGGATCCTTATCTTCTCTCTATTGTTTTCTCCATTATATTCTTGTTGCCAATCTTTGCCCCTCAAATAACAAAACCTCAGTTACTAGGGTGCAAGCTCTCCTTCTCTATAGATTGGGCATCAAGAGGCATATTAATTTTGGTGATTTCATCTTTAGGAAGATCTGTGACTATGGAGAGTCACCATCTAAAAAATGGTCTTTACCCTATCCTTCCTTGATCTCTCAAATCCTTATTGCCAATGGAGTTAAACCTGAGAAAGGAGAAGAAAATGTTGAAAATTTTGCTCTGTTTAAGGAATCCAAAACCCTGCTCGACCCTAAGCAAAGACATGTGGATCTCCCTTTGGGTATTGTTCCTGAGCTTGGTATTCCAGATGTGGACACATCTGAAGCCACATCTGAAGATAACTTTGTTGCTCAAATGAAGGATTTGGATGCTGCAATTATAGATGTTGAATCTCAAGCTCAAGCCTCCATTGCCCATGCCAACAATTTGAAAGCTCTTAGAGATAATCTCCTTCGATGGCATGCTAAACTTTCTAGTCAAAAAGGGGGAGAATCAAGCTCTGGAAATGGAAAATGGGATGCTGTTGTTGCTGCTGCTGCTGCTCAAACTGTGGCTGGTTTTAAATGGAGACATTTCGAACTTTAATTTAGTTTTAAGTTTTTTAAACAATGGGTTGTAATAGTTTTAATTAGGAGTTTGCTGAATGGTTTTTGCTTTTGCTTAATAGACTGCTGGTATTCTGTTCTAATATTGTTCTATGCAGTTTTTATGTGTGGATGTGTATACACATCTGGACACACATCCATTCAGGGGGAGTTATGTTTTTTTCTATATTCTGTGGTCAAAAAAATGTGATTGTTATAAATCTTTGGTTTTGACCAGAAAGTCCAAAATAGGGGGAGATTGAAACCGTGAGTTTTTGGGAACATATTTATGTTTCCTTATTTAAAAAGACTTCTATTATGGTAAGTAGATTTTGAGACTTTCATGGAGATTTATAAGTATCCTACTTTGACTAGGAATTGTAAATATAGTAAATATCTTTTATTTATGTACATAGTTTTATATTAGGACTAACCTACTAATATTTGATTTTCTTGTGAGTGTGTTTTATGTTTTCATATAGGAAAAGGAATCTCACAAAAGAAGATGTCGATTGCATGAAGATCTTCTCCATGGTGCACTATAAATACAAGGCATTCAGCACATGAGAAGCGACGGGATTTTAGAGAGAAAATTACTCAGTCTTCATTGTATTCGACATTATTGTTTTTAGGTTGTGAGTGAAGGTTGTGCCTTACATCCGTAACTCACATCTAGGTTTTCATAGAGTTCTCTTGTTTTACTTCTGACTAGAATAGATCCTACTTGGGAAAGGGGAGTTGTTCTTGTCGTAGAAGGTGATTAGAACTCGTTTAGTATTTTCATATTTGAGTTTTTCACTTATTTGTTTTTGTAAGAAACAAAAGTTTTTATAGTGAAAAGTTTTTGGGCGTAAGCCTAGTTTGCTGATCACATTGATCAGTAAGCGTAAATAACTCTTGAGTTATTGCATTTAATTTGCATTTAATTGTTTTATTCCGCTGCATTATCTGTGGATGTGTGGACAGTTGTGAGACACATCTGTACTCACATCCGTTGCCTGTTGTGTGATTAAGTTTCCTAGCTACGCGAAACTTTCAACATGCATAATTCTTACTTCCATTAAGGAAAATATAACATTAAAATGTTGGAATAGTAAAATAGGAACATCTTTATGGGACAGAGGGAGTATAACATTGGCGATAGTCTACCTTTAGGCGGGTTCCTATCTAAATTGTTTATGCTCAATCTTCTTGGAGCCCCTATATTGTTACTAAGATGCAACAAGAACATGTACAAGATTCTTAAATGTGAAGTTCTGCTCTTGGCTCATGTGCACTAGACAGCAATTCCAGACATTATCAATCAAATTGTTTCCACATACAGATAAAAGATGTAAAAATTGAAAAGTAAAATCAAAAATCAAAACCTAAGAATTGCAACACTAGACATAGACTTGGAGCGGATAGTTCTTCAAAACGCAAACGAACGAACCTCGTTTCCGTTTCGAATGTTGAACAGAGTAGCATCGGAGCTGTGGGCATCATCTTCTCGCTTATTCTGGAGCATTCTTGGCTAACTCCAGGTTTGGTCTTTACTTTCCCTCTCTATCAATTGTTGAGACTTGATATCCACACCCAGTCAATGATTCGGTATCTTCAGGTGATAAAACTCGGGTTACTGAGAATTTAAAGCTCGAATATGTCGACGAATTGGAATTGATCTTGCGGTGTCTATGGATAGACAATGGGATTGGAGGGTTAAGCCATGGAGTGGGCCAGAACCAGCCACTCACTTTTGGTATGTAAAATCAACAACTGTCAGTCCAGCAGTATCGGCAAGCTGAGTTCCTTAAGTGATTCCTCTGATACAAAATAAATCCTCGGTATCACCTTTGCGTGTAACACCTACAAGGTAGGCTTTCTCTTCATTAACCTGACAGTGTTACGACTGAATCATATGTCCTTGCCAGCACTATGATAATTATAAACTTATGGTTCTTATTATCACATCCAAGAAATACAAGTGCAAGTTGTTGGGATTGGAAACAAACCTTGGACGAGGAAGAGGATCAAGGTTGCACGAAGAAAAGAGAAGAAAAACGACAAAAGGGCATGTTCTGGGTGATGTGCGGTCGCACGACCGAGCATTGGGATGCACACGGCCGTGCACATTGGAGTTCGCGGCCAGCAGGTTCGGCACTATTTGCATGGGCGTGCCAGTGTGTGACATCGGCTGGGTCGAAGTTCTGGTGCAAATTTGGTTTCCTTATTGTGTGTGGGACTCTTTTGACAACAGGATCCCTTTCTTGGGCAGGAAGCAGATTACTTCTTGGAGAAGGAATTGAAATTCTTGTGAGTTTAGGTTTGTTGTTCCTATAAAAACAAGTGATGACCTTGAATATTGTGTTCTAGTGGATGATCAAATTAGTTGTCGCTAATTTGTGTTAGCTAGAGAGAATATGTGAGATCAACAAAGAGAGCCAAGAGGTGGGTTTTTTGGGGTGCCCTTAGGGGCATTCCATGGGTGGCCTAACTAAGAAATGTCTGGGGTTTATTTGTGTGAGGGTGTGTTTATAATTCAGAGGCTATGTTTATTGTTGTAAACATGTGCGAATATTGTAACACGACAGATTTAGTGATATTAGTTGATATCCTGGCTTGGTAGCTCCCCCAGATATAGCCAAAAGGGTGAACTGGGTGAACAAATCGTCTTCTTCTTTTATTACTTTTCATATGGATGTTGCATGCATGTTATCTCTTCCTTGTACACTTGGTATGGGACAAGTACTGCTCGGAGACCGCCAATTTCCCAACACAAGCATATGAGCTCAGGTACATTATCATTGAACAATAATTCTAAGCTGCTAACCTGTAGCATTTTTTTCACATCTGGTATCGACGCTTTTCTCACTTTGACAAATCAAATTTGCAGCATTCTCTATCACTCAGATATGAAAAGAAAGTCAAATGGAGTTTATCTTCTTAGCAGATGTTAACGCGGATTTCTCATCATCACATGGGTGAGGATGACCGAGAAATTGAACTCTGAATCCAAAATGGCCAAGTCTGCCCAAAAGCTAAGCTTTTTAATAAGGATGATGGAGCTACATCAGACAACTCAAATGTAAATACAAGTAGTGGTCAGGGAAGAAATGTAATTCATTGTAACTTAAAAGGTTAGAGTAGAAACTACAACAATAGAGAGTGGTTAGTCTGTTATTTGGTATCTCAGGCAGGCAGTTAGTTCAGTAGAGGCAGTAGAGGCAGTAGAGGAGAAGTCTAGCTATTATATCCTCTTATCTCTGTTTGCCATGTTTATCATGGTCTCAGAGCAATTGCGGTGACCTGAGTATGCTTCCGCAACAAAATCCGTAACCTAATTCAGGTTCTATTTCTTAATATTCCTCTTTTTCTCATTCAATTTGATTGAACTGATTATTGTTCCTGCCTTACATTTCCTTGAATTCTATCTGATTTGTGTAAATTCAATTTGTTCATTACGCAAATCCTTTCTCGTTTTTGAAATTTGTCAATTCAATCTTACTTTTCCTTTGAATTGATTCTGTCTTCTCTTGGTTAACCAATGTTTTATATCCCGAAATTGCTGCTAGCATCTCTTACCTTCCTACTGCCCAACTGATTTGAGAGGATCAAAGAACTAGATATTCTCAAATTAATGCTCCAAAAAACAAAAATCGTAAAGATCTGGCTTCCTTTACTCAAGGACATCTCTCTGTGTCATGCATTGATGGCACAAAGCCATATATGTTTATCACTTCCCCTATACAATCTTTGTCAGAGTAACTAAGCGATCCGAAAACCCACGAGTATTGTTACTGAGATTCAACAAGGCCATCTACTAGATTTTCAAATGCAAAGTTCTGCTCTTGGCTCACATGCCCCAGATCGCATTCTGCATTTCAATCAAATTGCTTCCACATACAGATATTTATATGAACAGAAATGAAAAAAAAATAATTCAAAACCCACGAACTGCAACACCATCCATAGTCTTGAAGCAAAGAACTAACCTCTCTCCCGTTTCGAATCTTGAACCGAGTAACATTAGAGCTGTGGGCATCATCTTTTCGATTCTTCAGTAACCTTCTTGACGAACTCCAGGTTTGGTCTTCAATTTAGGTTTCTACCTGTTGAGACTCTAGATAAAACTCATGTTTCCTCTTGTAGAGCTCTATGGTCGACAGTAAATGGAATTGAAATTGAGCATTTGATTCCTGTGGATAGGGAATGGAATTGGAGATTTAGGGTTAGGGTTGGGTTTTGAAATCCATTGCGGACGGCATCTTTTCACTCTTTATCGTTATTGCCTCAATGGACTGACCGTTGTAAATATGGCGCGCCATTTTCAAGGGGAAATCTACAATATTACATTGCGGCAGCGGCAGCATCAAATAAATTTGGGAATTTGACCCACAAAAAAAAAGTTACTTTTTTTTTTAAGAACAAATCACTGATTCCTCAAATCCCTCATTAAATTAAATATCACAAGTTCTTATTATACAGTAATGTAGTAATATGTTATATTATATACAATATACGGTATTTAAAAATTATGATACGACATTATCAATACTGTTTCTTGTCACCGTTGCCGGTCACCGAAAGATTGCCCGAGATCGGTCACCAATCTCCACCAAATTATGTATTATATTCAATTTACAGTGTTTTTCATTGTCATGTATGCAGTATGTTTACAGAAAAATATAAAATGATAATACAACATTGAAATGAATTAATGGGATATTATGATATTTAGGGACGTAAACGAGCCGAGCCGAATCAAGCTTTGAAGTTTCAAGCTCGAGCTCGTTCAAAAATTATCGAGCTCGACCTAGTTGATCGTTCGAGCTCGAATCAAATTGAGTTTCGAGCTGCTCGCAAGCTATTCACGAGCCGCTTGAACCGAGTTATAACGAGTCGAGCTCGAGCTTAACGAGCCGAATACGAGCCGAGTTGAAAAATTATATACTCCCTCCGTCCCATTAATAACTTCACTTTTTGCCAAAACGGGTGTCCCGTTTAAAGCTTCACCTTTCCTAAAATGGCAAAGAATCTTTATAATTCCACCCACTCATTCTCTCTCCTATTTTACTATTACACTCACAACATTTTTCAAATTTACTATTTTCTCCACTCATTCTCTCTTCTATTTTACTATTACACTCATAACATTTTCTCCACTCACCAATTTCCTTAATTTGTGTGCTCACCCCAAAAGGGTGAAGCAATTACCGGAACGGAGGGAGTATATTATTTTATGTATGCATATATTATATGGTATTTATTACAAAAGTAATAAATATTCGAGTTTAATGAGCTGACTACAAGTCGAGTTCGAACAATAAATTTACATGTTAACGAGCTTATTGAGTCGAACTTGAGCTCAAGTTATTTACAAACAAAATTATTCGATCTTTTAACGAGTTAAACAAGTCGAGCTCGAATTAGTTGGTCTCGAACAAAATTCGTCGAACAAATGAGCCGAACACCATCCGAGCCGGCTCGATAACAAAACAACAAGATTAAAAATTTGGTTCGATAAATAAGTAATACTCCCTCCGTCCCACTTCAATGGATACCAAAAAAAAGGGCATACATATTAAGGAAAGGTAAGAAAGAGAAAAAGTGGAGAGAGAATGTTGTGAGTGTAAAAGTAAAATAGGAGAGAGAATGAGTGGGAGGAATAGTTAGGAGAGAGAATGTTGTGAGTGAAAAAGTAAAATAGGAGAGAGAATGAGTGGGGTAAATAGTGAAGATTCCTTTCCATTTTGGGTAAGTATCAATTGATGTGGGACGAATCAAAAAGAAAATAAGTATCAATTGAAGTGGGACGGAGGGAGTATAAATTTATTGATCAAAATAGTATATTTGTAGTGACAAAAAAAAAAAAAAGTAAGAATATATTTTAGATTTTAGGACGGTGGGAGTAAACACAAAAGGAGATATTGCATTAACTTGTGGAATCAAAAACATGAAAATACATAGCAAGTGGATAACCAAAATGAATAATCAATTTTTTTTTTTTATCAAAATAAGCTCGTGATTAAATTAATTATTTATTTTGAGAAGGATTTATCAAAATATGCGTGTGATTAAATTGGCTATTTATTTTAGTTATTTTACGACGGAGGGAGAAGTAATGAATAAAACTAGCAAGTATTTCTATTCACTTGTAGTTAGCTAGTTATATTATTGGACTTGAACTTGTACTTGGACCTATTGAACTTGTACTTGGACGTATAGATACTGAATTGTATCACGTCACGTTCTATCAAAATAAATATCCATATTTTTATTTAATGGCGACTACAAGATATATACTCCCTCAATCCCGTAATAATATAATGTGGACCAAATATTTGGACACAGAAATTAAAAAAAAAGTAAGAGAGATAAATAGTGAAAGGAGGTGTTTGTGAGTATGAAAAATTAAATAGAAAAAAGAATGAGTGGGAGGAATTTTAAGTTGATTGATGTTGTGAGTGTAAAAGTAAAGTATGAGAGAGAATGAGTGAGTGAAATAGTAAAGATTTTTTGTCATTTTGGACAGTCCACACTAAACTGAAATGGGCAATAAGGGAAATAAGTCCATACTAATGTGGAACGGAGGGAGTATATATCTTTTAAAATTTAATAGCAAAGACGTATAAATTTGACTATTGGGCTATTGAACTAATTTTTAGTGATTAGGCTCAATTGAGGGTTTAGTAACTCAATTAAACTTTTAATTTGGAATATTTTAGAAAATTAAAAAATTAAGCTATTTGTTAAGGTAAATTTAAAATTGCTTAATTAATTAAAATTGTATTAAACAGACTATTAATTTATAACTAAATAAAGGCTGAAGTGCAAAGAACTTCAGCACACCTATTTTTTCCTGCTCAAACAATCCCCTAAACCAAATAAAGACTAGGTTCATTCCTCCAAGATTAGTTACTTCATACACCCCTTTAGATACTCATAAATACAAAAATACCCCTGTAACCGACAAAAAAGCCTACGTCAAAATAATGTGGAGTCCTTTGATATTCCATGGCCGCTTCTCTCTCTCTCTCTTCTCTCTCTTCTGCATGCATTGTTCGAACTCCCAACTGAAACCTTAACCCTAATTCGCCGCCCTCATCTCTCTAAGCCCTGTTCTCTGTTGTTCATGTTCATCCACTCGACGAACTTTGTAAGCTGGTACCGTCGTATTGATTCTCATCATCTCCTTCTTTGTCCAACCTTCAATGTCAATCTACTGCGACGATGACGATTGCTACGATCTACTTGGGTATATGCTTTTTCTCAATCCTCACATTTTCAATTTAGCCCCTCAATTTTGACTTCAATTCACTTATTTATTTTCCAATTGATTTGATTTTTAGGGTTACTGGAAACAAGAAAGCTTACTACAAGCTCTCATTGAAACAGTTAGTTCCCAATTGATTTTGAATGTTCAATTCGGAAATGATCAGTTTAACATCTCTATTACAATGTTAACTGCCTATTGATGATTAGTGAATCCAGTTTACTCTTATCCTTATTACTCTTATGTTTGTGATCTACTTCAGGTGTTTTAGCGGGAGAGGCTAAAAATATTGCTTCAACATACATCGATGTTATTTCTTCAACAATCTTGAATGAGGAGCAGTGCAAAGAATTGAAAATGGGAGCCTATCTCGGTGTTGCTGCTGCTTCTGCAAATCCTTCTCATTTCATTCATTTGTGTTATATGCCTCTTGGTGGATCAGTCAAAACAAAGTTGGCCTTAGTTGGAAAGGGATTGACATTTGACAGGTGAATTTATATTTTTTTCGACTGAAATACTTTTTTGTTATTATAAATTTTCACCACATTAATTTGTTACTCTGAAGTTATGGCTAATTAGGAGAACTTTGCTAATATTTGCCATGCCATGAATGCCTTTTGTGAATCAGTAGTGGTGGCTACAACATCAAAACTGGACCCGGTTGTTTAATTGAGCTCATGAAGTTTGACATGGGAGGATCAGCAGCAGTGTTGGGCGTTGCTAAAGCGCTTGGTCAAATTAAGCATGCCGGAGTTGAGGTGAGATAGTTATCACTGTTGGTTCTTGGGCCCTCAATTGCTGGTATACACATTTTATCTATTACTCTGTAGTAATGAATTATTGGAGCAATTTCATAAATAGTTTCCCAAGTAAACTGATAGAATTTTGATATAAAAATCAGTGGCGGAGCAGAGATTTATCTCCAAGGGGATGTACTAATGTTGCACCCACTAAAATTCATTCTAACTATACTACTCCTTTGTCCCAAAATGATTACCTATTTTGAACTTTAAAGAGATTTTGTTGAATTAGTTGACTTTGAAACGAACTTTAGTAGCAATGAAATGTTCTTACTATCCTCCTTATAGACTTGTAACATCGTTGTAAGTTCACATCCCGAGACAAATTTTGAAGATGATTATAGTAATTTTCTTAAAAATGGATAGTCTTCTCTTCTTGAGACAATTCTTTCGAAAATAAGGACCATCTTTGGAAATGTGATAGCTTTCTTTAGACAAACAAAAAATAAGAGTAAGACAGTTTTGTATGGGACGGAAGGGGTAACACTTGTTTTTAATAAAGAGGGAGTAACACTATCGACAAAGACAAATAAAATAGCAAAGAAATTTTTGATGTCAGTGGGGGCAAGTGCCTCCTTGTGTCCCAAGAAGGATCCGACAGTGATTTAAAATGTCGTGATAACATTCTTGTATGTAATCTTCTTCTGATCAATTGCCAATATTATAGAAACAATCTGGAATATATAAAATCAGAATGCTCCTTTGATTATATTACCTTGTAAACCTCCAGTGCTTCCACTACTTCCACATAAGAAACCCGACGACTTGTTTCAAGAAGTCTAGATAAGATATTTCATATGAACAGGTGTCTTTACGCCCAATGATGACCTGGCAAAGGAGGTATTTGCAGCCTCGGAGATTGCTGGGAAAAAGCTATGGAGGTTGCCAATGGAGGAAAGTTACTGGGAGTCAATGAAATCCGGAGTTGCTGATATGGTCAACACCGGTGGTCGTCAAGGTGGTTCTATTAGCTATGGAGGTTGCCAATGGAGGAAAGTTACTGGGAGTCAATGAAATCCGGAGTTGCTGATATGGTCAACACCGGTGGTCGTCAAGGTGGTTCTATTACCGCAGATCTTTTCTTAAAGAATGTTTGAATTTCAACAACCCTTTCTGCATTTTAGCTAAATTATTTTTCTTTGAGCAAGCAAACTCATAACAAAAGAAAAATCGCAAACTTGTCCTTGAAAGTATCATATTGATTGTTCTTTACGCATATTCTGACTTAGGATGTAATCTGATGAGAAAAATGTGTGTGTGGATGGCAGTTTGTTGACGAAAAGGTACAATGGATGCATATTGATATGGCTGGGCCCGTTTGGAACGACAAGAAGAAAGCTGCAACGGGATTTGCCATTCCTACGTTGGTTGAATGGGTCGTTGCCAACTCCTCAAATTAATTTTGATTACAATGAAGCTACTTTTACGCACTTCAAAGGAGGGAAGATTGGGGAGATGGGTCAAGAACAAATTTCATGAAGATTTTGCAACTTTTAGTTATATATTCCTTTTTAGTTATTTATTTTTATTTTCGCTTGTAAAACTGTAAAACTTCGTCTATGCATTAATCTCAATTAATCTTTATAGTTATAATAACTCTTTTGATTTAGTTCCTGCTATTTGTCAATATTTTTTGCTCGTGCGTTTAACTCACGGGTGTAGCACTACTTATAAATTGAAAATGGCAGTCTTAAAAAAGCAAGAGGAGTAAAGAAAGGGAAAAAAGGGAATAAGTTCAAATTTATCTATCATCATATTTTATTTATTTATTTATTTATTTATTGTTACTTTCAAAATATTTTAACTCCTCATATAAATTATATTTGACTAAGTATTAAAGTTTATTTCTTAATATTAAACTATTGATAATACTTTTAATAGAGTATCACAATTAAATTTTCTTCATTTAAATTAAAGTTTGATCAAGTTAACCAAGTCAAGATAAATTTCATAATGGGCCAAAAGAAATTACCAATAAAAATATTTAAATTTTATAAAAATATAATCTAATTATGTTTAATGATTACTTTATTTTTACTATATACTCTCTCTGTCTCATGTGAATGGGCACCAACTTTTTGGGTGTGGGAATTAAGAAAAAGTAGGAGAGAGAAATAGGTGGTGGAGGTGTTTGTGAGTATGAAGAATTAAATAGGAGAGAGAATGAGTGGGAGGAATAGTTAGGAGAGAGAATATTGTGAGTGTAAAAGTGAAGTAGGAGAGAGAATGAGTGGAGGGAATAGTGAATATTCTTTTCCATTTTGGGCAGTGTCCATTCACGTGGGACGTCCCAAAAAGAAAATAAGTGTTCATTCACGGGGAACGGAGGGAGTAATCATTAAGATTATTCAATAATTTCGAGTGTTGAGTTGAAATTTTGAATCTATAGTATAAATGGCAACGTCCGTGAATAGTACAATGAACAGTTTCATAAGTCAAATTTTCCATTTTGCCCTTACTAAGTTGTCCATTTCCCATTTTGCCCTTAAAATTTTACTTTTTTTTTAAATTTAAAATAAATAAAAAATAAAAAAACGTGTCCTCGAACACGGACTTTTACTAGTAAATTCATATTTAATTGGTTTGTCATTATCAAACAAACTCAAGTCATAAAATTTGACAATTTAATAATTTCAACTCTACATTTTCAGAGTTTAATTTTCAGTTTTACTAAACAAGCCCCGAGTAGCGAGCAATGGGCTAAAATGGTGCAAGAGTGTGATATCAATCAGGGAAGTATATGAAAAAATGTTAAAGTAAAGGTCGAATATGAATGTTTCCAATTTGACTATTGAAGCTGAACAAAGTGAACCATTTGATAAGCCCACCAAAGTTTGGTGGGCTTATCAATATGCCCATGAATTTAATCTTCTCAAATAATTTGGTGACCAAACACACTTTGAATGTTATGTTTGACCAATATGCCCATGACCTTTGTTCTAAAAGACCCCGCCTAAGGGCGCCTAGGCCCCGCCTAGGCGCTAGGCCCCTCTCCAACGCCTAGTTCTAAGTCCCGCCTAGGTCTTGACTAATCCCGACTAATCCCGATTAGTCCCCGACTAGTCCCCGCCTAGGCGCTAGGCCCTGCTCCGCCGCCTAGCATCCGCCTAGCGCTTTTTAGAACCTTGCCCATGACTATAATCTTCTCAAATAATTTTTGGCAAAAATCTTCTTTTCATCACTAAACTTTAGGCAAATTTATAATATTCTCATTTAACTTTTATATTTTACAATGCTCTTATAAAACTTTTCATATTTTTCAAATGTTCTCATTCCGTCTATAATTTCACTAAAAGTTAACGACGAAAGTTAGTTAAGTGACATAATGTGAAAAACTTCCGTGAGATCACGTGCGAGGTTAATGACATGTGATCTATCACCCATAATCTAGCTAGAGTACATATCAGTAAATTGATTAAAAACTTGGTGAAAGTTAGTCATGTGAGGTTACGTGACTGACTTTTGTTATATTTTTAGCGAAATTATGAATGGAATGAGAACATTGTAAGAACGTGAAAAAGTTTAATGAGAACTTTAGAAAAAATAAAATTTCAATGAAAATATAATAAATTGGACTGAAGTTCAAGGATGAAAAGATGTTTTTTAGCATAATTTTTTGCAAGGGTCAGCTATCACCAATTGACCAACATTCCTTACTCCTAACTGCAAGAAAATGAGTACTTGAGACAGTTAATATTCCCTTTCTTACTTTTCTTTTTTAATATCAAGATATTTTAAATAATAATTTTAAATTAGTTTAATTATTCTAATGAATATTTAAAAATTGTTATTATATATATATATATATATATATATATATATATATATATATATATATATATATATATATATATATATATATATATATTGGTGTATCAATAACAAATTTTAAATTTCATTAGAATAACTAAATTTATCTAAAATTTATCGATTAAAGTACTTTCGTGATAATAACAAAAAAGTGAGGAATATTGTGGACAGAGGGAGTATGACCTAGTCACAATGTTCAAAATAAATACTAAAGGAACTTAAGCTAAAAAAAACCTAGTCACCATTTGATCAATCTGCTTGATCATTCCTTGTGTGAGAATTGCTTGCTGGTGATAAGTTTGAATCCTCCGACGAGTCTGCGAATTCTTCTTTATACATTTCCTCGATCATCGGCTTCCAGAGCCGTACTCGAGCATTTATGAACCAATTAGACACCTGAACAAACAAGATCATTTTACCACCTGACATTACTAAATGAAAGAAATAAGTATCCAACTACCCAATGCTGAAGTAAAAAGAGTAAATTAAACCTGATTCTTGCTCAAGCCTGTCTGCGATGCCAACGTTAGTTTTTCACTGTCATTCGGATAACTACAAAGAAAGATCATCATTCACATCACAAACCATAGAAGAAAACAAGTCTAAAATTTGTGTGTTTAATAATGTACAAGCTAGTAAAGCAAACGTTGAGAAGTCAGCTGCGACATTTATTCTGGTGGTACGGAGAGAGTAGTACTTACGGATTGAGAAAGTGCTCGAAAAGCCAGGACCTGAGAATTGTGACAGAAGTCTCGGGCAATCCTCGAATAGGTCTCCACGTTTGGCGTGGGTATGGGATCATACCAAGCTGTTGGAGGGGAACTCGGTTATGTCTATTATCTTTATCGAACAAGCTAAGTTGCGACAAACCGGTGCTAATTCTTGGCATGTCTTGCAAGATTTTCTTTCTTGTTGCATAGACTTGAGACAGAATTGCATCTCTTAAACTACAGAAATGCCTAGACATGGCTTGAAGTGCTAGTGCAGTGTAAGACCTCCCTGCCCCCAACCCTAAAATCATTTCGAATGAGGAAACCATCTCTTCCAGATGTTGATAGTATTGCTCATATCTTCTTTCTACATAAAACATAAAATTCAAGAAACACAAAATATGTTTTCAATAACCAAAAAAAAAAAGCGGAAAAAAAAGAAGGGTTCTCGATCAAGATTCAACAACAAAAATGGATATTCATTTTGGGACGGAGATATTATTTCTCTAACTTACTTCCTCTAGTAAAGAAATGAGCTTTGCAATTCTAGCTTGAAGTTCTTGCTTCTCGGACGATAACCCATTATTGTAGAGCTCTGCTTTTAGTTCAGAACATAGTCGTGACGAGCCATGCTTGCTGTTGGGCGATAATATTCGCACAAATGACTCATTACTCGAACTAATGGCTTTCCCTCCAACACTAACTACTTCTTCAAGAAGAAATTGAGCTGGTTTCAAGTATCTAGAACTAGCTATCACCATCGCAATTGACTCAGTTGCATAAAAATTGGAACTTGGTTGACTTAACGAAGAATTTCCAGCGAAAGAATATTCTCCTTGATCAAACGCCTCTCTTGTTCCTTCTGCAGGAACTAAGTAACTGGGACTAATGAGATTATTACATCTTTGTCTGAACTGGTCTGAAGAAGTAATAGTAAACCAGAACCTAGAGATAGTGAAAGTCTCTGGTGCTGTTGACTAAGGTTTTCGGGTTCATCGGTCATTGTATGAACAATATCCATTGATCTGGGGAGCATACCAAGAGAGTGAGGGTATGTAGGAACACCTCTTAAGTCAACTCCATAAGCATCAAATTGTTGACTTTCAAACTGGGTTTGACTGGAAATGAGGAATTGGTGTACATTGGGTGGTGAATCTGGTGATACCATGGCAATGTTATCTGGTCAGACTTAAAGTTGACCACCAATGGCTAGTCAAGAAAATTTATTTGACTGGTTTATGGGATTGTTGAGATGGGAGAGAAATGGGGTGGTGTTAGAAATGCATAAATATGAAGTCTTGGTGGGAGAATAAGGAGTACAAAATGGGGGGAAATCTGTCAAATAATTTGACATACTTCGATGGATTTGGGACAGTGCAGCCTGACCCTACAGAAGTCAGGATACACCTTAATACCGAGATTGCTACACGGTAAACTTAGGGCCGAGATGTACAAGCTAATAAACTAAATGTCTAAAATACCCTTAATAAAACTCTCTAAATATGAAATATTAATATCAGAACAAAATCGGGCACGCGTTTCGACTGCACTGGATCCAGATCCTACTTTAATGATTATTGTAAGCCAATTAAGAAGAAGCCCTTATAGGGCATTTAAAGAAGTTAGGTTTGTTAACAATACTTCTTCACCGACTTCTTGTTATATATAGATTGTCTTACAAGTTATTGTCATTGTTTTCTAAACCAACGCTAGCTATGATTCTCCTAGATTTAGTCTTTTGATTTATGCTCAAATTACTTTCTTAGAATTATATAAATAGGACCTTATTATTATCAATAAAGTTGAGATATCTTCTTCAAATAATTATCCAATCTAACATGGTATCACGAGCTTAGAGCATCCACAATGGAAGCTTTTTGAGAGCTCCTTATTCTTATGAAAAAGCTCTAGGGAGCTTTTTACCATTGTGGAAATAATGAAAGAGCTCCTTAGTAAGGAGTAGCAGTTTCTACAAAGAGCTAGCTTTTTAGCTTTTTATCATTAATGCTACACATTTTCTATGCAAGTCATTTACTCTTTTTTACATATGGGACCCGTAAAAAAGTTGAAAGAGGAGTTTTACCATTGTGAAAAAATGCTTGAGGTTTTTAAGTTTTGAATTATAATGATGTGGCTCATAGAAAATATAAAAAAAACTATCTAGAGAGCTTTACCATTGTGGATGCTCTTAGATCACCAAAAAATTTTCTTTTCTTTTCGTTTCCATGGCTGCCGAAGCAACCATATACCTCACCAGTTCGGCCGAACCAACCAAACCCCTTATTGCCATCTCCCTCTCTCACATCCTCAAACTTACACCAACAAATTACATTGCTTGGAAGATCCAATTAGAAGCCACCTTACTTGGCCATTGTCTTTATCAGTACATAGATGAAACCCTAACTGCTCCTTCCCAAACCACCACCATTGTCACAAACGCCTCCTCCAAAACAATCACCACCACAATCGAAACAACCCCTCCTACCCCGCCAACTCAAACCCAAACAACTGTTTCCAATCCTGCCTATGAGACTTAGTTCCGACAAGACAAATTATTACTTATTGCCTTGGTAGGCACAATCTCACCCTCTCTTGTTCCTCTCATATCTCAATGATCCACAACCCTTGAATGTTGGCATGTCCTAGCCAAAACATATGCCAACCCATCCAAAAGCCACATAAAACAAATCAAGGACCACCTTCGTAACAACACAAAAGGTACTCGTTCTGTAATCGAATATATGCAAGACATAAAAACATGTGCTGACAACCTCAAAGCCCTAGACCGCCCTATTGACCCGGATGATCTAGTGGACAAAATTCTGGATCAACTCAATGATCCCGACTACGACAGCGTTATTCAAGTTGTTCATTGTTGCGACACCCCAATTTCCTTTTATGAACTACATGAAAAACTCCTCAACAAGGAGTTAACCCTCAAAAACTGATCCCACACAACCACCACCTTCCCTGCCATCGTTGCCTATGCATCCAAAAATCCTAATCCACCTAGACACTTCAAACCCCGCTCAAACCCTACACAATATTCACCCAACTCCAACTCGGCCTATTTTCCTAACACCAATCCGCAACCACAGCGAGCTCCCTACAAAGGATGTTGTCAGTTTTGTCGAAAAGATGGACACTTCTTAAATCAATGCCATACTTTTCGCCAACTCTATCCTCAAGTCCGCTTCCCTAATCCTAATCCTAATCCTAATCCTAACCCCACCCCCACCTCAATCAAATTCCAATCCCATAAACAACACCAATCCTCGCCCTCAAAACCGTGGCTCAACCCACCTATCCCAGCGCCTATTCTGCCACCACCTCCAATCAACCCACACCCGGTTGGCTCTTCGATAGTGGTGCCACTCACCATGTTACTCATGATCTCAATAACCTCTCTCTCCATTCCCCTTATGATGGCACCGAAGAACTTCTCATTGGCGATGGCTCGGGTCTTCCAATATCCAACATATGTTTCACCTCTATTCTCACTTCTTCCTCTCCCCTTCTTCTTAATGATAATCTTCGTGTCCTTCGTGTGTCTCGTAACATAAGTTTTGAAAAAGTTTGTGATTTTATCAATATTAATTCATAATATTATGTAGTAATAATTATATTATTGTAATGAAACATCTAAGAACTAATGTGATGGCAGAACAATCACATGGTTGGCCTTTTCTAAGCAAAGGTGATTGCATTTTCAGTCACCTTTTCTAAGCAAAGGTGATTGCATTTTCAGTCGCCTTACACAAGCAAAGGTGATTGCATTTTCAGTCGCCTTCTCTAAGCAAAGGTGATTGCATTTTCAGTCGCCTTACACTAGCTAACGAGATTGCATACCCAGTCGCCTTATACTAGCTAACGTGATTGCATTTGTGATTTAATTAATTAAATAAATAAAATTAAAAAACCCTTTACGTGACGGCAAAAAGCAGTCACGGAAAATAAGTCTCTAAGGCGACTGCTTATCCCGTCGCTTTAAGCTATTGCGACAAGGGTTTACGCGACTGCCATGACGATTGATTTCCCAGTCGCGTTACCTTTTCGTGACTGCTTTTCGTACATATGTGACGGCTTTTAGCAGTCACAAAAAGCCTTTTTTCTTGTAGTGTTTCTCTCTCTCTATGTGAGAGAGAGATAGGCTACTTTTGATGCATTCTTCATTCCTTTGGCTAATAGTTCTTCAACAATGGCATTGAACACCCTGGTACCTCTAAAATGGAGGTTTGTAGCCTAGGAGAGAAATCATAGTTATTCTTCAATCGAGAATCATATAAAAAAAATCCCTTTTATTCCAGTGAAATAGAATTTTCCCATAAGATTGGAAGAGCCCAAGCCAGTGGTCATACGCAAAATACAAATTTTCAGTTGATTTGCACAAAATTTTGCCCTACATTACTTGTCATCTTTCCTTCTCTCCTTGTTTCTTTTGCAGATCATCACAGTTACTCTGAAACTTACTGTAAAATACAACGGAAATTAAGAGTGCAAAGAGGCTGTTTTGCATTACAACTCACAGCTAGCGTTGAATTGATCAGGTATGTAATTATCCCACCTCTTCAGCATTTATTTCAAAGGAAATACTTTTTATGTAAATAAGTCATAGAATGTATTTGCATTTAATTTCCATCACTAATCATAAGCATTATTCGTTTAGGAATCTTAGATCTTTTTCAAATTTGAAATTAACCCCATGATAAACAGTCTTGTTCTGCTTTATAGTTCTTAGGTGTATATTTATTTTAATGTTATTTGAAAATAATTGTTCTTTCAATTAGGAAAACACCTTTTAAACTTACAAAACAACCTTCGCAAAACATTACGTACTAACTAAATTAGATTTAGAATAAAAAGTTCATGTTAACGATATTATCCCACATCGAGAAATGATAAACCTTGTATGTAATATATATATCCTATGTCACTCCCTTATACATATGTTACATACAAGTTTTATCGATTCTCGATGTGGGATAATATCGCCAACATGAACTTCTTATTCTAAATCTAATTTGGTTAGTACGTAATGTTTTGCCAAGGTTTTTTTGTAAGTTTAAAGGGTCTTTTCCTAATTGAAAGAACAATTATTTTCAAATAACATTAAAATATATATACTACTAAGAACCATAAAGCAGAACAAGGCTGTTTATCATGGGGTTAATTTCAAATTTGAAAAAGATCTAAGATTCCTAAACGAACAATGCTTATGATTAGTGATGGAAATTAAATACAAATACATTCTATGACTTATTTACATAAAAAGTATTTCCATTGAAATGAATGCTGAAGAGGTGGGATGATTACATACCTGATGAACAATTCAACGCTAGCTGTGAGTTGTAATGCAAAACAGCCTTTTTGCACTCTTAATTTCCGTTGTATTTTACAGTAAGTTTCAGAGTAACTGTGATGATCCGCAAAAGAAACAAGGAGAGAAGGAAAGATGACAAGTAATGTAGGGCAAGATTTTGTGCAAATCAACTGAAAATTTGTATTTTGCGTATGACCACTGGCTTGGGCTCTTCCAATCTTATGGGAAAATTCTATTTCACTGGAATAAAAGAGATTTTTTTATATGATTCTCGATTGAAGAATAACTATGATTTCTCTCATAGGCTACAAACCTCCATTTTAGAGGTGCCAGGGTGTTCGATGCCATTATTGAAGAACTATTAGCCAAAGGAATGAAGAATGCATCAAAAGTAGCCTCTCTCTCTCTCTCTTTCTCTCTCTGTCACACACACACACACACACAGAGAGAGAAACCAGGACTAGTTTCTTATCAGGTTCATGACATAAAATCTTGAAAATGCAGGCTCTTCTCTCGTGATGCTTTGCATTGTGACAAGTTCCGATATTAAAATGTCTTCGGGATGATGGTTATTTTCTTCACACGTAAGATTTCAGTTTGGTGCATACTGGCTTATTATGCATTTATAACAAAATGTTGATTTACTTGTCCAATATGTCCAAGTAGAGAAGGAAAGAAGATGAGAAATGTATGCACAAGGTAATGTAATGGATTGATATGTTAATTATACCTTACAGCTGCAAATCACCACCATCGCCACTTTCTTTCCGGCCAGAAGCTAGCACCACCGAGCAACACCACACCTAAAAAACTGGGAGGAGGATAATGATCAGATGTAACTAGCAAGTATACATATGATGGATATATATATGGTAAATCATATAATGAGTCTGAACACTCTATAGCCTAATTAACTGGAGTGTATGCATGTGGGACCACCAAGAGCACCAGATCAAGTATGATCACATCAGTATGTTTTTAAAATAAATAAGAAAAAAAAAATGCAACGCGCAAGAAACCATAGTTCCCCTTTTAGATAATTAATTTGGATAGTTTATATTGATGTCACCCTAGAGATTCGTGGACCACCTAGGAGGTTGACTCAAATTCCTTTTCTTGGCTGATAGCTTAATTATGAAACTTGATTCTCATTATATTAATCATCCCATTCCGAAATGAATTTGTCAAAATATATGTCTTCAAATAAAGAGTCTATTTTTAAACATAAGTAAGCCCTAAGATGTTTTTACAGAATACACATCTGCCAATAGTGGTAAAGTAAACTTTGGTGGTGAGGCACAAGGAAAAAAAATTGGTACGGGAACCTTAGCTATTGAAGGTCTCCCAAAACTTCACAATGTGTATCATGTAGAGGGTCTTAAGACTAATCTCATTAGTATAAGTAAGTTATGTGATGATGACTTATATGTGAAGTTTGATAAGAAGATATGTGAGGTGTTTAATGAGTCTTAACACATGTGTCCTCACTGGTCTAAGTTTTTGCACTCTGTTACTTTGGATAAATCTGATGCTAAAGAATTGTGATTTAAATAGCAAAATTCATAATATATTCTGTGATAACAAGAGTTCCCTAGACATATCAAAGAACCTTGTCCAATACTCCAGAACCAAACATCTAGACATTAGACATCACTTCATTAGGGATCTTGTTGAACAAAAAATTGTGTTTCTAGAATTTATTGATACTGGAAATCAGTTGGCTTATATATTTACCAAGGCAAAAGATTATGAGAGACTTTCCTTCCTAAGGAAGTCTCTTGGCTTGTGTGTTGTTTGAGGATGTGGGCAGAGATGTGCACACATCCATTTACACATCTGTGTATTAACTTAACTTTAAAAAAAATAAAAAAAATATATAATAATCCAAAAATACCATGCATTAGCACGATCAATCTCAATGTGGTCACTTGTTTGTTTACATATTTGACACGACTTGTTACTTGATTGTGAACACTTCCTATTAATGTTATCTTTTGATAACTTGATATAATATTTCTAGATATCTCACAATAAGTGCCTTATTCGCAAAGAAACAACTGCTTCACCCATCTGCATGAAACCAATCCAGTGTGATCAAGTGATCCTCAATATAATAGTTTGAAATCAAACTTGAAAAAATCACTGGACAAAGGGCTATCTTTGGGTAATAGAAAAGTGAAAGCTACTCCAATTATATATTTTCTCCACATTAAAAAAATGGGTGGATGCATTCTAGAGATTTTGCAGATTGGATTATCGCTTATTGACTTTTTGTGACCATTTGTGTCCCCAAATGTTACTTGCATCTTATGCCACATCTGTACCGAAACTTGACCCGTCACTTGTGTGTATAGCATCATTCTAGTCATTCTGCATGTTTAGGTCATTCTTAGGTGCCCGATAAATATATTTGTTTATTTATTTTCATTATTTATAAATTTTTTATTTAACATGTTTTTTATTAACAATATTCCTCATAAAATGTAATCTAGGTCAATCATGTAAAGGAGAATTATTGTGGACTGTTTCAAAGGGTAAATCTGGAAATGATATGTCACGAATATCTTATTATTATTGGATGTAGAAATAACTAAACTAGACACTTATATAATAGTATGAAATTTTAATAAATGCCAACATGCCTATAGATAAGTTATGAAGCTATAAGAAATCAAACAAGTTTCCATATCTCTCCATTTAGAAGCAGGACATACCTCTACATTTGCAACACCGGGTAAACCAATGGTGTAACTCCCTTGTTGAGAGAAGCAACTACAGTAGCAAATATATGAGGATCTGCGAAAACATGTTACTTATAAGAGCACAAAATCTTGCACAAAGACTAATAATTAAAGATGGTTTCACCAATTAAGACCTCAACAAAAACATCAGAAATAACAAACAACATGGTGTAAATTAAGACCTCAAAGAGCTCTTATATAATGCTCGGCTCAGTCAAAGACGCCCCAATAATGCACGCTCGCAAGTACAAATATCTCGCTTCCAAACCCATTCCCCCTGCTAAAATAATAATGAAAAAAAACCCAATTAGTTAACTCTCTCAACGAATCTTGTTTCTAAAATTCTTTTTCCCCTGCAAAACTTTTAGGGTTTTATTAATGCAATCTTCTGATATAAATGAAAAGAAATTATGGCAGAACCTTGGGAAACAAAGATGGCTCAAAACGTAGGACCAAAATGAATGAACAAAAAAATTCAAATTGCTCTTGATCAAGAGTAAATTAAAAAAAAAAAAAACTAGTCAGTCATTTCGGGACAGAGGTAGTATGATTGACAAGTTCAAACGTTTAAGAAAAAATAGGCAACAACAATTTTTACTCCATACTTCAGTGGAAACCAAAAATTGACAATGTAAAATCAATTACATAAAACAAAAACAGAATCACACCGAGATAGGGGAAACCAAAAATTGACAGTGTACAGTCACACAATTTAAACAATCATTTAAACCCTTACCTACGAACTGCATCCTTGAATTTCTACTCATCTAGAAACTAAGTTATAAGATACAAACTTTCAACTAAGCCAAGACACGCCTTCTTGTCAAACTGCAAAATCAAAAAGAGAAAAACAACAACAGATCAATATCAATAATATTGCAGAATTTAAACTCAATATTAGTGTCAAACCCTTCAAATTTCCAACTAAGCTAATCCAATAGAAAACAGAAAATAAGAGGTCTATCACAATTGTAATTATTTCTAAAAATTAAGAACGCCTTTAAATCAGGTCATAATTCTAAATACTATATAACTCCTTTACCTTGAACCCAAGTGATGACTGGCTTGCCCTGAAAAACATCTCATACGCAGTCATGCTTAAATTGCCTGATCTAGGTCATCGAGCATTCCAAGTTAGTCTCGGGTTCCAAACCATTCGGATGTTCTAGAGGGGACCAACAATTTCTGGCGGTGAAGGGGATTTGGTTTCACCATGATTGTTGTTTGGTAAATGATGATGGGATGAAGAGAGGTAAGTTGGGCAATTGGGTTTCTTAGATCGTGCGGAGGGGGATAGGGAGTAGAAAAGGAGGCAGGGTAGAGAGCGAAGGCGAGAGCAATTGGGAACGGGAGTAATAAACGGGCCATTTGGAAAAGAGGCATTTACCACTAGGACAAGTTAGTATTTTACATAACCATATAATTCCTAGTTTAACAAGCACACCCTTCCATCATTTTACTAAATTCACCCTTCTATCATTTTATTAAGTCCACCCTCTTTATCAATTTAACTTATCTCCAACCACCATCACCTTAGGTCACCCCCTCCCCATCTTCTCCAGTCAACACTTCCGGCAACCATCAACTCCGGCGACTCTTTTTTCTTTTCTTTTTTTTTTCGCCGGCGACCTCTCCGGCGACCAAACAACTGAGAACTTAACTTATCAGTAAGTTCTCAGTTGTCAACTAAACTAATAAGAACACAATTAACTCCGGCGACTACCAACTCCGGCGACCACTAACTCTGGCGACCAAACAACTGAGAACTTAACTTATCAGTAAGTTCTCAGTTGTCAACTAAACTACTAAGAACACAATTAACTCCGGCGACTACCAACTCCGGCGACCTCTCCGGCGACTAAACAACTGAGAACTTAACTTATCAGTAAGTTATCAGTTGTCAACTAAACTACTAAGAACACAATTAACTCCGGCGACTACCAGCTCCGGCGACCAAACAACTGAGAACTTAACTTATCAGTCAGTTCTCAGTTGTCAACTAAACTACTAAGAACACAATTAACACCGGCGACCTCTCCGGCGACCAAACAACTGAGAACTTAACTTATCAGTATGTTCTCAGTTGTCAACTAAACTATTAAGAACACGAACAACTCCGACGATCACTAACTCCGGCGACCAACAACTCCGGCGACCTCTCCGGCGATCAAACAATTGAGAACTTATCAGCAAGTTCTCGGTTGTCAACTAAATTACTAATAACACGATCAATTCCTGCAACCAAAGAACTGAGAACCTATCAGTATGTTCTCAGTTGTCAAATAAACTACTAAGAACACGATCAACTTCGACGACCACCAACTCCGGCGACCTCCCCGGCGACCACCAACTCCGGCGACCACTCTGGCGATCAAACAACAGAGAACTTAACTTATCAGTAAGTTCTCAGTTGTCAACTTAACTACTATACTAAGAACACGATCAACTTCGACAATCTCCCCGGCGATTATCAACTCCGGCGAACTATCCGACGATCAAACAACTGAGAACTTAACTCATCAGTAAGTTCTCAGTTATCAAATAAACTACTAAGAACACGATTAACTCCGACGACCACCAAATTCGACTACCAACAACTAAAACCTTAACTTATCAGTAAGTTCTCAGTTGTGTCCACTAAGAACACGATCAACTTCGACGACCAAACAACTGAGAATTTATCAGTAAGTTCTCAATTGTTAACTAAACTACTAAAAACACGATCAACTCCGGCAATCACCAACTCCGGTGATTAAACAACTGAGAATTTATCGGTAAGTTCTCAATTGTCAACTAAACTACTAAGAACACAATCAACTCCGGCGACTAGACAACTAAGAACTTATCAATATCGATAACCAAAACCTTCGACGACCAAACAATTGAAAACTTATCAGTAAGTTTTCACTTGTCAAAAGAAATTATTTGGCAATAATCCATTACTCTCTCTCCAAAAAAAATACCCATTCAAGCCAATATCATTAACAACACATTCTAATATCATTAGCAAAATAGTACTCCATATAGAAAAATTGTGTTGAAACACAACTATAAGACTAGGTCCATCAATGACCATGGGTTGGGTTGGGGGGGAAGAAGACAAAAAAAAGGGAAAAGAAAAAAATGAAAAAGAAAAACAAACCAACCAACCATCCCCAATTTGGTCGGTTGACCAATTTTGATCCCAACCCAAATTTTTCAACATCTTGTGCCAAGTGGCATTTTTTAATTGGTTCCCTCAATTTTTGAATTATTTTTTTAAATATAATTTTAAAATGGCTATAAATATATTTATATTTTATTAAAAAAAAATTACCTAAATTTTTATTTTTTTATTCTCTATAAATAGAGACCAGTTTGGTATTTTTTGAGACACAACTCAAATACTCCCTTTCTCACTCTAAAAAAATCATTCTTTTGCCCAACTTTTTTATCCTAAATTCGAAAAAAAATAAAAAATCATATTGCGCTTAGAGATGATTTGATTGAGCACATTTGACAAAAATTCGGCGATGATAATTAAATATGTAATTTTCATGTCATTTCATTTCATGTATTGTAATTTTATTTTCGTCGTGTATTATCGTATTAAGTTTTAATTTTAATTTTGTTTGATATTTTTATTAAGTTTATTTTTTGCAATTATTATAAATTTAGTAGTTAAATTTATTTTTATTAATTTATTATAAGATTAGAAAAATAATATAAATTGAGTATTGATAATATGTAATAAATTAAATAATAGATAGTTTAAAGAGATAATGTTAGTTGGGTTGGGTTGGATTGGGTTGCTGATGGTGGATAAAAAAAAGAAGAGATTGGTTGTAGATATAAATTGAGTAAATGGAGGAGAGAGAAATAATATTTAATTGTTGGGTTGGGTTGGGTTGGTTGCTGATGAACATAGTCTAAGTATGTTGTTCATATTCAATATACAAGTAAGTAAATACAAGTAAGTAAAGTATATTTTTAAAAAAATTAACAAACTAAATATAATACTCCCTCCGTCCCACCCGAAAGGGCACAAATTTCTTTTTTGGGCGTCCCATTTGAAAGGGCAAACCCAAAAAATGAAAAGTTTTTTATTACTTCTTATATGTGGGACTCACTTGTCATACTCTCACAATAAATATCCTCTAATTATTTCCTACCACACTTTCTCTTTCCTACATCACCTTTCACTCACAACATTTATTCCACTATACTCCCTCCGTCCCGACCGATGGTGCACACTTTTTTCAAATCACGCAAATTAAGAAAATAGGTGGGAAGAAAAAATGTTGTGAATGTAATAGTGAATTAGGAGAAAGAATTAGTGGAGGAAATAGTAAATTTGAAAAGTGTTGTGAGTGTAATAGTGAATTAGGAGAGAGAATGAGTGGAGGAAATAGTAAAGATTCTTTGTCAAAAAAGAAAAGGTAAAGCTTTTAACGGGACACACAAAATGGCAAAAGGTGAAGCTTGGGCTGGGACGGAAGGAGTACACTTTTTCTATTTTCTACATCAATTTTCTTAATTTCCGTGCAATGACCCAAAAATGCCCTTTCGGGCGGGACAGATGGAGTATTTATTTTGAAACACAACTATAAGTATGTTGTTCACAAAAAATAACTTTTTATCTCAAGCCTTTCATAAATGAAAATAATGGAGAAGAAAAAGCTAGCGTACCTGATAGCAAGTGACGGTTTGAAAGCAGTGCAGCTCTTGACTAAAGTCCGGCAATCCAATTTGTGTGATGAAGAATTCTGTTAGTACCAAAATCATTCGAATTCGGTCCGCCTACAATACAAACGAGGGGAAGATTCTCACTGTAAGCTCCAGCAATGGCGTTCAGAACACTGAGTCCACCGACGGTGAAGGTTACAACACAAGCACCTACACCGCAGGACCTAGCGTAACCATCGGCAGCATATCCGGCATTAAGCTCATTGCAGCATCCGATTAATTTTAGTCCGGGCTCAGCAATGAAATGATCAAGGAGAGCTAGATTAAAGTCGCCGGGGAATGAGAATACGTTGGAGATGCCAATATCATTCGCCGGAGGCAGGAGAGGAAAGAGTCAGCATCAACAATGAGCATTCAGAGAGAGAGAGAGAGGCAACCTTCTCGGATCTAGGCCGGAGGTACAGGAAAAAAGAGTCAGATCTGCTCGGAAAGAGGGAGAAAGGAAGTGGCCGGAGTTGTAGAAGTTGATCGGGGGAAGGAGGCAGCCGAACAAATGTGAGAGGGGAGAGGGATGCCGGAGAGGGAGGGGAGGGGCTGGTGGAGTTGGGGAGGGACTGGAGGGTGGCTGAAGGAAAGGAGTTCGCCGGAAGTGGTGGGGAGAGGCAGCCTTGTCGGATCTAGGCCAGAGGTACTGGGAAATAATAGTCAGATATGGTCGAAAAGAGGGAGAAAGGAAGTGGCCGGAGTTGTAGAGGTTGATCGGGGAAGGAGGCAGCCGGACAAATGTGAGAGGGGAGAGGGATGCCGGAGAGGGAGGGGAGGGGCTGGTGGAGTTGGGGAGGGACTGGAGGATGGCCGGAGGATAGGAGTTCGCCGGAAGTGGTGACCTGAGAGAGTTTGATAGAGAGAGAAAGTGTGTGTAAGAGAGAGAGTGTCTGTGTGTTTGTGGGTGGGTGGTTGGGTGGATGGGTGGGGAGGGATATAATTATATCATCTAAATTTTGACCGGGGATTATATGGTTAACTAAGGGCTCGTCTGGTACACAGTTTATAAACGGAGAGTTTTTAAAACGGAGCTTATTTTTGGATGCTATAATTTTGAGCGGCCAAAATATCCCCAAATTTTTAAAATTCAACGGTCTAAAACTCTCGACTAATACGCTTAATAAAAAAAAGTTGAGTTTTTTAATCTCCGTTTTAACAAAAACGCTCGACAAGACAGGGCCTAAAATGTTTTGTGAGACTAATTAGATAATATACTCCCTCCGTCCTACGTTAGTTGAGAATAATTTTTAGAGCATATCAATTAAGGAAAATGAATAAAATAATGAAAATGTGTGGTAGAAAATGAAGAGAGAGAATGAGTGAAGTTAATTAGTAGGTTGGTTGAATAAATTGTATGGTGAAAAATGAAGAGAGAGAATGAGTGGGTAGGGTAGAGTGAATATAAAATATTAAAATTTTTGTCATTTTGGACAGTCTCAACTAACGTGAGACGACCCAAAAGGGAAAGAAGTCTCAACTAACGTGGGACGGAGGGAGTATTTGTCTTTGTTAGAAAGTAGATTCAATTTTACTTACAAGGATAAGAATTACGAGGTAATTTTCTCTTTGAAAAATTCGGTACCGCCTCCCTATGCTCCTTGTTGCTGCCACGATAAATGGGGTTTTGGCCCTTCTGGGAAGGGTATAGTTTGCAATTTTTACTTGGTTATTCCTGGATAGTTTAGTCAAAATCGTACTGTTCAAAATATTGTTATTTTTTGATAAAAATTTGGTTCAAAATAATCATCTATTTTGTGGTTAAAAACAATCAAATTTCTATTTTATCCCTTCTTTGAAACTTGTTTTTCTAAATTATTTGGGTTGTTGTGTGAAGCAGTGTAAGAGAGAGAGAAACATTAAATAATGTCAATCTTGATATTTTTATCATAAAGTTGGGGTAATTATTTTTTTTTTAAACCTACGAAAAGTTCAAAAACAACATTTATTTTGAAATAGATGGAGTAATATTCAAGCCAAAATATGTTTTTAAATGTGTGTTACAATTGTTTTTTTGAATAATTGATAATATTTAAATATGCAATTCATTTTTGAAAATAATCAGAATCTATTATAAAATACGCGAAGGAAATATATTGAATAATATCACTAGTCCTTTTAACATTAGCACTAATTAACAATATCACGGATACCCATAACACTACTATTAATATTTTTAACACTACTATTATAATGATACTCTTTTAACAATATCATGGACATTTTTAACACTATCATCCCCTTAAAACACTTTGTTGAGAGGTAAGGTCTTCTAATCTTATATAGTTAATCTTATATAGTTGATCAATTTTATTTTTCAAGTTGATGTGGGACGAATGAGGTTCTAACTCCCCCTCACATGTAGGCTGACTTGACTATCGGCTCTACATGTGAACCACTAACACGCCGGCATAATCATCTACTCAAACTCAATATGAGTACCAAATTTATCATCAACTTCGGGCAACTCTGATACCATATTAAGTTTGAGGTTCCATCTCAAAATCAATTGGCTATGAGCGGAGTGCCATCTGATCTTTATTCGGTCACTGCTGGGTTGATTAATTCCCGATGTGGATAATTGCTCCAACACGCCCCCCCCCCTTCAAGCGTAGTCGAAATTTTGGGCTTACGCGTGGACATATAGTTGGGTGACGTGGGGCTAGAACATCGTGGGCCTATTTTGGGCTTGCACGTATAGAGGACCAACTCTAATACCATGATAAAGTTTGAGGTTCTACCTTAAAATCAACGGGTGCTAAGGAGAGTGGTTCAAGATCTTTATATGTTATAGACAAGACTTGTCAATTTCATTACGGAATAATGTCTCTAACTAGAATCATATGCATTTTGGAAATCCTATTTCTCTTAAGCGTAAAAAGAAAGTATTTTTTTTTCCTAAGATCAACTCCATAATTTAACAAAAAAAATAAAAATTGAACCATAAAATTTTGGGCAATTTGCATTTGTTATTGACGGTTACCAATATTTGCAATGTAATTTTCATAAGTGCAATTCTGCCAATTGGTATATCAGAGTCATGCAACCTGCATATTACGTGGTAAAAGACATTTTAAGGTGCTTTGGAATTACAAATATTTGATTGGCATATTTCTTTTAATATTTAAATCTACAACATACTCCCTCCTTCCCACAAAACTGATACTTATTTCCTTTTTGGTTCGTCCCACCAGGGCCGCCCCTAAGATTTTGAGGCCCCGGTGCAAACAAAGAAAATGGGCCTTTTTTTAATATAGAATTTCACTTCTACAATAAAAATAAAAATTTGTACTAATCATAATTTGAAGTCCTTTCTTCGCTTAAATCGTGTCATTCTTCCAAAACATCAATCTCTTTTTGTCTTTAGGTCCTTTTTGAATGAATAAATCTCTTTTTGGACCTTTTTCTACCAAAACATCAATCATTTTAGAATCAAGCGCATCCCAATATCTTGGATCAAAAATATCAAACATGTAAGTTTCATTATCATCACCAACATTATCATTAGAATTCTCACCATTAACATTATTAGGATCACAATTATCTAATTTCTCAACATGATCAACATTATCATCACCAACATTATCATCCTCAACAGGAATATTCTCACAAACATCACCATCAACATTAACAAAATTATCAACATTAGCATCATTATCACCAACGACATTTTGATTTTCATTAACATTAGTATCGACATCCTGATTTTCATTTTCCGAAAAACTATTTGATTCTTTAAAAATAAATTTATCAAGTGCTCCTTTTTGAGATTGAGTTAACTTTTCTATTCTTTTTCTTTTTTTTTTAAGTTTTTGATATCCAGATTCATATTTCCTAACCGTAGCTAAATCTATGAAAAAAACAACAAAATAAAATTAAGTACAAAGTTAAGGACAAGGAGCGAATCAACCTGAGGAAGACGAAGGAAGAAGAAGACCAGGGCAGGGCCGCCTGGAGCGAATCAACCTGAGGCGGGCCTGTTAAGGAGCCTGAATTTTGACCATTTCAAATCCAATTGCAATCAGATTCGGAAAATGGAGATGTATCTAATTCTGCTGTCGCCTGGAGACGAGAGAGAGAGAAAGCCTGAATTTTGTGCAGATCTGGTCGGTTGGAGAATGGAGATGAGGAAGACGAAGGAAGAAGAAGACTAGAGGGCCGCCGCTGGAGACGGGAGAGCGAGAGGCGGAAAGGGAGATGTATCTGCTGGGTGGGCCTATTACTACTAATACTAAGGTAAAAAAAAAAAAAATTGGGTCCCTTCACAATTGGGGGCCCTGTGCAATTGATCATCTTGGACATGCTCAGAGGCGGGCCTGGTCCCACCAAAATTGATACTGTCCAAAATGGCAAAGGAATCTTCACTATTTACCCAACTCATTCTCTCTCCTATTTCACTTTTACACTCACAACATTCTCTCTCCTAACTATTCCTCCCACTCATTCTCTCTCCTATTTAATTTTTCATACTCACAACATTTTCTTTCACTTTTTCTCTCTCTTACTTTTTCTTAATTCGCGTGTCCAGAAATTTGGTCTCAGTTTTGATGGGACGGAGTGAGTATATCTTTTCTAATTTTTTGGCGAGAATATTATTTAGAGTTGATTTTGGGAGAAATCAGTTTCTCCCAAATATTATAAAAAGACATGTTTTATTTTAAAAATCGGTTTAAAAAGCCGAGTTAATTTGATTTAAAATTTATGTACCGATTTTTTAAAGTTAAAAACAAGACTTTTTATAATATTGGGAAAAACTAGTTTCCCCCAAATTTTACTGTATTTTTTATTTTAATTAAATAATAAACACACGAAATATAATTCCAAAAAAATATTACTCCACACCATGTCGTTCCATCTTTCCCCTCCCTTTTCTTTCCTCCACCACTACCACTTTTCACCATCATCCCTTCCACATCCCCCCTCCCCAATTCGTCCTCCTCTCCCTCCCATCAAATGTTTTCTTGAATTTGACAATCCGCATGTAGGATTTACTTCCTAAAAAACAAATGTGGATAATAATATTTTTTTGGAATTATTTTCCCATATTTTCTATTTTTAATTTTTTATAGTTATTTAATATTACAAAATAATATGTTCACAAAAAAATGAAAATAATATATGGTGTGTATTTAAATATTGGATTTAATAAAAAATGCGATAAACAAAAACGAAATGTAACATTAATTATTTATATTTATTTTGGAACAAACAAAAAACGAAAGCGCAATAATTATTTTGGAATGGATGGAGCTGGATGGCCATTTTGGGCTTAAGCCCGTTGTCCTTGGCCCGTGGGTCCGTTGGCCGGCCCGCCTCCCAGCCCGCTTGATAAACGGACCGGGCTTGGACTGGGATATATGTGACGGATCGGGCTTTGGCCCGCGGATCAGATGATCCTTTGGGTCTGTGGCCCGTTTAGCCCCTTCTTTTGTAAATGTCTAAAATGTCCTCAATATATTTGTTAATAAATCTGTTTAAGGGGTATTTTCGTCCAATTTATTTATAATGGCTCCTTTATCAGATTTTAATTTTTTGGGACATAATTATCCCTCCCAACAGCCATATTTAGGGATAAATTTGGTCCAAAATAAATTTATAATTACTATAAATAGAAGAGGAAGTGTTACTATTTTTCTCACACAAAAAATTCAATCTATCATAGAATTCTCTCAAACTCAAACCATCAAATTATTTCCATTCGAAGAAAAAATACATGAAGATTTCCAAGACGAAACTTTGTGATTACATCGTAAGAGTTGAAGGTAATTTTATTATTTTAAGTATTTAATTGTTTACTCACTAGTTCAATATTGTGTTAAGTAGTTAATTTTTTTAATCTTCGTAAATTTTGAAAATTCCAAAAAATAAATAAAATTATATTTGCATATCTTGCTAGTTAATTATTGCATTAAGTAATCTTTGTGATTACATCTATTCCGAAAATTACAAAAAAAAAATTATAATTGTTTACTTTTATTGTTAGTAAATTATTGCCAAAGTATTTAATCTTTATAAATTTTCGAAAATTCAAAAAATATTTTTTTTAAGTGCTACATTTTTATAATTTTAATTGCTATGTAATTTATATTGCTAGTTATTATGGAAGATCTAGTTAATGATATATTTGCATATCTCAATCCCCCACCACAAAAACAAACCCCACAAAATATACCTCATCAAAATTTAGGACCAATTGATAATTCACTTTTACACCATAATGATCAAATTATGTTTGATTTGATTAATCAATTCTCGAACCCAATCAACACCCCTCCATTTTTTTCGGCTATACTCAGAATTCAACTCCAGATTGAATGAATGAGCCCAACACAAATTATACATCTAGAACCTATCATCACATACAATACATAGATGAGGGTGGGGAGGGGGATGAGGATGACGATGACGATGTACAAGTCACCCACGAAACCTGCACTATTCCAAATACGCCTACTAACGATGTTGCCTCGAATAGTGCACCTAGTGGGGTAAGGGGTAAGGGTAAGGCAAAGGCACTACCTAGAGTGTCCAAGTATGCCCATTTATAAAATTTTTGTTGACGGTGAAAAGGCCAAATGTAAGAGGTGCTCGAAATTTATATCCCCGGCGGGTGTTAATGGTACCTCCCATGTAAAAAGGCACATGAATAAACATGATTGAGAAGCCGCTAAAGGGATAGATGGTACCGTGCAAACGCAGCTCAATATACCATGTGTCACTTACTCAAAAATGGACGTCGATTTGATAACGATGTTACTAGTGAGTTATCAATTGCCTCTTTCACTTTCGGGTGATGATAGAGTGTCCAAGTGTTAGGCCCAATTGGTAGGAAAACAGGCTAAAGGGGGTGAATAGCCTGATTATACTTCCTTTCTTTGTAGGTGCATGTGAAAAACAATCGGGGGGAAAAACAAGATTATGATCGTTTAACAACAAGAGCAAATACCGTTAGGGGTTTCATTTTCCTTGTTACTCGGGAATAAAGGAAATAAGTGAGCAATGTCATACAAAATAATCTGAGATAATAACTTGAATAATATTCAATAGCAAACAGGTCATCTTCTAATATAAAAGCGGCCTCTGACCTGCTTCAAACCAAATGATGTAAAGCCGAGAGAACATAAAGTACTTACTAGAGTTATGGTAACAGTTGTGTGAAGGTTATCACCCTCCCTATTGAATTGGTCATGCGGAGCGGTACGAATGCAAAATTGCCCAATATTTTGACCATATTATCAGTACTAAATCTTATTGCAATAGGTTTATTTCAGTAAGGATAAAGATCAAAACCTTTAGATCTCCAGCTTCACCATCTATGACAGGTTCACCCTCTCCATAAAAGACCGCCTCCTGTTTAGTGGGAGAGTAAGAGTAAGCTCTAAAGATTCATATTATATGAAATAGAGACAAAAGGAGTAGGAAAGAGGAACAGAGAGTAAATCAAAACATTACCTATTTAAAATAAATTCCGAAAATAATAAAATAATACTCTCTCTGTCCCACCTCAATTGATCCACTTTCCTTTTTGGGACGTCCCATCTCAATTGATCCATTCCTTAAATGGAAAGTTTTCCATATATTTATACCCTTATCATCTCCATATATTTACAAAAAAAAAAACATTCATTATACTCACTTTAACTTACTATTCCTCCCACTCATTCTCTCTCCTATTAAATATTTTTAACTTTTACATTCTCTCTCCTATTCCCTACCACACATTTAACTTTTACATTCTCTCCTCTAATTTCTACCCACTTAATTTATTTTTCTTAAAAATCGTGAAATTTATAGATGGACCATTTGAGGTGGGACGGAGGGAGTAACAAATAAAAATAGTTAAAATCAAATCGTAACTTGTCATAATAATTTCCCTTAATCACATTTACATAAAATGAAATTACATTTAATTTTTGGTCAAATATTGGTCAAACCCAATATTTGAAACCAAAATCCAACATGTTACGGTGAGTCTGAATTTCTTGTCGAGAAGTCGAGTTTATGTAATTATATTGTAAAAATTGTTGATCGGTTGTAGACAGATAGCTCATTTGTTGTGGGTGAATCAAGCTATATATTGGGTGTGTTTGTGTGTTTTTTTGTTTTGTTTTTTTTTTTTTGTGTGTTATATTGTGGTTGCCCAAGTGGTTGTTCAAATTAATAGTCTTATTTTGTTTTTATTAATTAATTTAATTGAATTGTGATCAAATTATATAAAATTTTGATTATTCTAATAATTTTTAAAAATTATTATTAGTCATTTTAATTGTACAACAATATCATCCTTTTCAAACTTTATAAAGATAATTAAACTTAAAAAAGATTTTTGTTAAAATTCAACCACAAAATGGAACTTTAACAAAAGTTTTATGAAAGTTTATGCAATTTCACATTTTTAATTCAAAAGAAGTGAATGTGTATAAGTTAATGAAATTTCAGTTTCAATCTAAATGGATGTAAAATATTTTAAAATAATTATTCATTTTTAATTTTAATTTTAATTTTAATTTTAATTTTAATTTTAATTTGAAATAAAATAAATTCTTTTTGGGCAAAGGTAGGATATACTCCCTCCGACCCGTTGATTAGTTCACCATTTTGGGCTTGGCACGCAAAATAAGGAAAATAGGAGAGAGGAGAAAGTGTTGTGAGTATAAAAATAAAATAGGAGAGAGAATGAGTGGAGGGAATAGTAATTTGAAAAGTGTTGTGAGTGTAGAAGTAAAGTAGGAGAGAGAATTAGTGGGTGGAATAGTAAAGATTTTTTGTCATTTTAGGAAAGGTGAAACTTTTAACGGGACACCCGTTTTGACAAAAAGTGAAGTTATCAATGGGACGAAGGGAATATACATTTTGATATACGTACATGTAGGTGTAATTATGGTAAAAGTGTAACAAATCGGATCAGCCATCAACATGAAAATGAGGTTTTTCAAAGCTGCTATTGATTTGACAGCGTCGGCTGTAAGGTTTTACTATTGACCAATTTGGTCTGTGAACTGTGAAGTGAAGGTAAGTAAAGTTCACAAGAAAGGATGTTAATAGCAAAATGATAGCAATTTCCGTAGAGTTAATTTCACTATTCATCTCTAATTTTTCTGGCAATAAACTTTTTTACATAAAATTATTAAATAACTAAAAAATCGTGTATAATACCAAAAATGATTTTTGTGAGTTTTCTATATTAAAAAAAATCTCCATTTCCAGTAATTAAGTTGATATCACTTAACAAAGTTCAATTTTTAATTTAGATTAAAAGTGTTTGATGATAAATCAGTTATTGAAAGGAAATTTCAACATCTGAATATAGGAAACCTAACAGCTGCCAAAAACAAGCAAACTTACAAAGGCAAATGACATATATAGTCTCTTACATTACCAGCAGGGATGGCCAAACCGGTTTCGGGTCCGGCTTCGGCCGAACCTACTGCTTAAGTTTGGCAAAATCCCGAACCTTAACCTTGGCCCTACTTAACCCCTGTGATCCGATTTCATTGGTACAAACCAGGTTCCTGGTCCAAGGCTTCGATCCTGCTCGGCGGTTCTCTTTTTTTTTTTTTTTCTTCTCAACATGAATTATGATCTCGACTCGACTAATTCAAAAAAAAAAAAAAAAAATCCGACAAAAAGCATGGCCAAAACCGGCTCCGGTTCCGATTCGGAAACCGTCGGTTCCGGTTCGGAAAATGGATGACCCTTAATCGGCCCGGCTGACTCACGGTTCCGATTACTCCGGTTCCGGTTTTCCCCCCGATTTGCTCCGGTTCCGGGCTTTTTCGGTCCGGTTCCGGTCCGATTTTCCGGTTCCAGTTCGATTCCGATCCGGTATGGTCATCCCTAATTACCATACACTAATTTGGTTTGTAAACTGCATGTGAGGTATACTAGTTCACAAGAAAAGTAAGGGAATAAATTTTCTTTGGTTGAGGTTTTTTGGAGCAATTATTTGAGTAAATAAAGATCATGAGCCACCCCTCTCATAACCAATTGGTGCTAAGGGAGTGACATACGATATATATATGTTACATACAAGGTTTATCAATTCTCGATGTGGGATAATATCGCTAACATGAACTTTTTATTCTAAATCTAATTTGGTTAGTATGTAATGTTTTGCCAAGGTTGTTTGTAAGTTTAAAGGAGGGTGTTTTCCTAATTGAAAGAACAATTGTTTTCAAATAACATTAAAATATATATACTCCTAAGAACAATAAAGCAGAACAAGGCTGTTTATCATGGGGTTAATTTCAAATTTGAAAAAAATCTAACATTCCTAAATGAACAATGTTTATGATTAGTGATGGTAATTAAATACAAATACATTCTATGACTTATTTACAAAAAAAAAGTATTTCCTTTGAAATCAATGCTGAAGAGGTGGGATGATTACATACCTGATCAATTCAACGCTAGCTGTGAGTTGGATTTTACAGTAAGTTTCAGAGTAACTGTGATGATCTGCAAAAGAAACAAGGAGAGAAGGAAATATGACAAGTAATGTAGGGCAAGATTTTGTGCAAATCAACTGAAAATTTGTATTTTACGTATGACCACAGACTTGGGCTCTTCCAATTTTAAGGGAAAATTCTATTTCACTGAAATAAAAAGGATTTTTTTATACGATTCTCGATTGAAGAATAACTATGATTTCTCTCCTAGGCTACAAACCTCCATTTTAGAGGTGCCAGGGTGTTCAATGCCATTGTTGAATAACTATTAGCCAAAGAAATGAAGAATGCATCAAAAGTAGCTTCTCTTTCCTATTAAATATTTTTAACTTTTACATTCTCTCTCCTATTCCCTACCACACATTTAACTTTTACATTCTCTCTCCTCTAATTTCTACCCACTTAATTTATTTTTCTTAAAAACCGTGAAATTTATAGATGGACCATTTGAGGTGGGACGGAGGGAGTAACAAATAAAAATAGTTAAAATCAAATCGTAACTTGTCATAATAACAATCGGGGAGAAAAACAAGATTATGATCGTTTAACAACAAGAGCAAATACCGTTAGGGGTTTCATATTCCTTGTTACTCGGGAATAAAGGAAATAAGTGAGCAATGTCATACAAAATAATCTGAGATAATAACTTGAATAATATTCAGTAGCAAACAGGTCATCTTCTAACATAAAAGCGGCCTCTGACCTGCTTCAAACCAAATGATGTAAAGCCGAGAGAACATAAAGTACTTACCAGAGTTATGGTAACAGTTGTGTGAAGGTTATCACCCTCCCTCTTGAATTGGTCATGCGGAGCGGTACGAATGCGGAATTGCCCAATATTTTGACCATATTATCAGTACTAAATCTTATTGCTATAGGTTTATTTCAGTAAGGATAAAGATCAAAACCTTTAAATCTCCAGCTTCACCATCTATGACAGGTTCACCCTCTCCATAAAAGACCGCCTCCTGTTTAGTGGGAGAGTAAGAGTAAGCTCTAAAGATCCATATTATATGAAATAGAGACAAAAGGAGTAGGAAAGAGGAACAGAGAGTAAATCAAAACATTACCTATTTAAAATAAAAATATATATTACCTATTTAAAATAAATTCCGAAAATAATAAAATAATACTCCCTCCGTCCCACCTCAATTGACACTACAAGGAAAATTCAATTTAGCTACGGCAAATTCCGTAGCTAAAATGAAGATTCCGTAGCTAAATCGTGTTTAGCTACGGATTTGTTCCGTAGCTATTCCGTGGGTGCAGGTTTGTCGCTAAATGGGGCGTCGCTATTTTGTAGCTATTTTAGAGACGGATATATTCGTCTCTAATTTAGAGACAGATATGGCCGTCTCTAAATTAGAGACAGATATGTCCGTCTCTAAATTAGAGACAGATATGTCTGTGTCTAAATTAGCTACAGATATGACCGTCTACGGATTAGCGACAGATTTTTTCGTCTCTATTTAAATTCTCGTTTTATTTTCGAACCATTTTAGCGACGAATATTTCTGTAGCTAAATTGATATTTTAAAAAAAAAAATTAAATATATATTTAAAAATATATATTAATATATTTTAAATATATAAATATATATATATATATATATATATATATATATATATATATATATATATATATATATATATATATATATATTAAAATATATAAATATATATTCTTAAATATATATTAAATCAGTCACTTACCTTTTTTTTTTCAAATCAGTCCCTTAACTTTTATTATTTTCATATCAGTCACTTAACATTTATTATTATCAAATCAGTCCCCTAAATTTCTTTTATACTCAAATAGTCCTCACAACTTCCACCACCGATCACCACCAATCACCACCAACAACCACCAACAACCACCGGCGACCAATCAACCAACGAATCTGAAAAAATACAAATTATCATACTAGGTTTCCAAAATATTGAATCTTTACAAAATCACCAAAAAATTCAAAATCAAAATCCAACCAAACCGAAATCTGAGTTTCCAAGGCAAAATCGAAATCAAAACACCAAAATCTGGGTATATAAATCACAAGCAAACCCAAATCAGATCCAGGTTTTGATTTAGATCAAGAGAGAGAGAGAGAGAGAGAGAGAGAGTTTACAACCATTGACGAATTGAACAGCCATAGCCCTCGCCGGAAATCCTTTGCTTCAAATGCTCTGTTCGGATTGATAATGTCGCCGGCCGGAAAATAGAGAGGGAGGCGTATTGTGAGTGACGGAGGGCGAAGGAAATGGAGAAAGAGAGAGAGTGACGGTGGGCGAAGATGACCGTGGCTGTGGTGGCGCCGGAGGACGACGACGGAGGCTGAAGAGACGGTGAGGGAGACGGCGGAGGCTGAGACGGAGAGAGAGAAGAAAGGGTGCCGGCGTTGCAGAGGAGTTTACGTTTTCTAAATGAAGAGAGAGAGTGAGAAATGAAGAGAGAAATAGAGAGAGGGAGGGAGTAAGTGGGTTTGGTTAAATTATTTTGGGCCTTTGGATTGAATGGATTGAAGGGTCGGATCTTGCTTGGCTCTCAATCCCCGTGAAATTTTTAAATCCAATCAAACAATCCCACATCTCATACTTATATTTATTTCACACTATATTATACACTAACTAAAATATTTATGCCTAATATTAAAAATAATAATATTTATTATTAATAATATTTATTAATAAATTATTAATTATATAATTGATTAATTAATTAATATTAATATAAAGTATATAAACAATAATAATATTAATACTAGTATTAATAATAACTAGTAATTTTTATTATTTTTTATTGAAAAGGAAAAAATATTTTAAATTTTTTTTATTACTGAAATTTACAAAAAGTTATCTAAAATATTTACATGCTTTTATTTGATTTACCCAAAATTTTAGTTATAGTAGTTATAGTAGTATGCCTAATATCAAAAAATAATATTAATAATAACTAGTAATAATACATAATATCAAAAATAATAATGTTATTAAATAATAATGTTATTAATTAATAATAAGACTAATAATGATATTATTGTGAAAATGGTATACGGGTACCTTGTTTATTTTTTTTTTAATTTTTTTCTACATTCTAATTGACATTAAAAGTGTTTTTCATCTTTATGACTTTCCTCAAAATCCAAATGGAAACTGAGTTACAAATATGTGCCATTATGTAGGGTTTTAAGGAATGTGTCCCGATCTTGTGAAAATGGTATACGGCTACCCTATATTTATTTTTTATTTTTAAAAAAAAAAATTATTGACTAGAAAACAATATTTTTGCCTTTGTTAATCAGTGGTTTTTTTTAGAAAAAGTTATAGAAAAAAAGATAGAAAAAAACTAAACAAATGAAAGTATATAGAAGAAAAGTCAAAAGAGGGACGGACTACCCTATATTTATTTTTATTTTTTTAAAAAAATTTTTATTGACTAGAAAACAATATTTTAGCCTTTGTTAATCAGTGGTTTTTTTTAGAAAAAGTTATAGAAAAAAAGATAGAAAAAAACTAAACAAATGAAAGTATATAGAAGAAAAGTCAAATTTAGAGACGGATACTAAATCTGTCTCTAAATTTTAGAGACAGATGTTGAATCTGTCACTAAATTAGAGACGGATTCAAAAATCTGTCTCTAAATTAGAGACGGGTTAAAATCTGTCTCTAAAGTTTAGAGACGGATTCTGAATCTGTCTCTAATTTAGAGACGAATTCTGAATCTGTCTCTAATTTAGAGACGGATTCTTAATCTGTCTCTAATTTAGAGACGGATTCTGAATCTGTCTCTATTTTAGAGACAGATACAAAACCCGTCTCTAAAATTTAGAGACGGAATCTGAATCCGTCTCTAAATTAGAGACGGAATCAGATTCCGTCACTAAATTAGAGACGGATTCGGATTCCGTCTCTGATTTAGAGACGGATTCGGATTCCGTCTCTGAATTAGAGACGGATTCATATTCCGTCTCTGAATTAGAGACGGAATCTGAATCCGTCTCTAATTTAGAGACGGAATCCGAATCCGTCTCTGATTTTTGGTTCTGTCTCTAATCTGTCGCCAAATTAGCTACGGATTCCGTCCGTCTCTAAATTTCCGTCTCTAAATCCGGTTTTCCTTGTAGTGTGATTCACTTTTCTTTTTGGGACGTCCCACCTCAATTGATCCATTTTTTAAATGGAAAGTTTTTCATATATTTATACTCTTATCATCTCCATATATTTACAAAAAAATCATTCATTATACCCACTTTAAATTACTATTTTTCTCCCACTCATTCTCTCTTCTATTAAATATTTTTAACTTTTACATTCTCTCTCCTATTCCCTACCACACATTTAACTTTTACATTCTCTCTCCTCTAATTTCTACCCACTTTATTTATTTTTCTTAAAAACCGTGAAATTTATAGATGGACCATTTGAGGTGGGACGGAGGGAGTAAAAATAAAAATAGTTAAAATCAAATCGTAACTTGTCATAATAATTTCCCTTGATCACATTTACATAAAATAAAATTACATTTAATTTTTGGTCAAATATTGGTCAAACCCAATATTTGAAACCAAAATCCAACATGTTACGGTGAGTCTGAATTTCTTGTCGAGAAGTCGAGTTTATGTAAGTATATTGTAAAAATTGCTGATCGGTTGTAGACAAATAGCTCATTTGTTGTGGGTGAATCAAGCTATATATTGGGTGTGTTTGTGTGTTTTTTTTTTTTTTTTTTTTTTTGTGTGTTATATTGTGGTTGCCCAAGTGGTTGTTCAAATTAATAGTCTTATTTTGTTTTTATTAATTAATTTAATTTAATTGTGATCAAATTATATAAAATTTTGATTATTTTAATAAATTTTAAAAATTATTATTAGTCATTTTAATTGTACAACAATATCATCCTTTTCAAACTTTATAAAGATAATTAAACTTAAAAAAGATTTTTGTTAAAATTCAACCACAAAATGGAACTTTAACAAAAGTTTTATGAAAGTTTATGCAATTTCACATTTTTAATTCAAAAGAAGTGAATATGTATAAGTTAATGAAATTTCAGTTTCAATCTAAATGGATGTAAAATATTTTAAAATAATTATTCATTTTTAATTTTAATTTTAATTCTAATTTGAAATAAAATAAATTCTTTTTGGGCAAAGGTAGGATATACTCCCTCCGTCCCGTTGATTAGTTCACCATTTTGGGCTTGGCACGCAAATTAAGGAAAATAGGAGAGGAGAAAGTGTTGTGAGTATAAAAGTAAAATATGAGAGAGAATGAGTGGAGGGAATAGTAAATTTGAAAAGTATTGTGAGTGTTAAAGTAAAGTAGGAGAGAGAATTAGTGGGTGGAATAGTAAAAATTCTTTGTCATTTTAGGAAAGGTGAAACTTTTAACGGGACACCCGTTTTGACAAAAAGTAAAGTTATCAATGGGACGATGGGAGTATACATTTTGATATACGTACATGTAGGTGTAATTATGGTAAAAGTGTAACAAATCGGATCAGCCATCAACATGAAAATGAGGTTTTTCAAAGCTGCTATTGATTTGACAGCGTCGGCTGTAAGGTTTTACTATTGACCAATTTGGTCTGTGAACTGTGAAGTGAAGTTAAGTAAAGTCACAAGAAAGGATGTTAATAGCAAAATGATAGCAATTTCCGTAGAGTTAATTTCACTATTCATCTCTAATTTTTCTGGCAATAAACTTTTTTATATACAATTATTAAATAACTAAAAAATCACGTATAATACCAAAAATGATTTTTGTGAGTTTTCTATATTAAAAAAAATCTCCATTTCCAGTAATTAAGTTGATATCACTTAACAAAGTTCAATTTTTAATTTAGATTAAAAGTGTTTGATGATAAATCAGTTATTGAAAGGAAATTTCAACATCTGAATTTAGGAAACCTAACAACTGCCAAAAACAAGCAAACTTACAAAGGCAAATGACATAGTCTCTTACATTACCAGCAGGGATGGCCAAACCGGTTCCGATTTGGCAAAAGGGTGAATCTTAACCGGCCCGGCCTAACCCCGAATCCGATTTCGGTTGGTACAAACCGGTTCCTCTCATAACCAATTGGTGCTAAGGGAGTGACATACGATATATATATATATATTGACAGTTAGAATTCAAACTGTTATTAATGAAGACCGTAATAAGGAGTCTAAAGAGCAAAGTTTCCGGCCAGGCTCAATGAATAGCCTAAAAATCTATTTCAAGAGAAAATAGATTTTTAGGCTATTCATTGAGCCTGGCTGGAAACTTTGCTCTTTAGACTCCTTATTATGGTCTTCATTAATATATATATATATATATATATATATATATATATATATATATATATATATATATATATATATATTACATACAAGGTTTATCAATTCTCGATGTGGGATAATATCGTTAACATGAACTTTTTATTCTAAATCTAATTTGGTTAGTACGTAATGCTTTGCCAAGGTTGTTTGTAAGTTTAAAGGGTGTTTTAGGAGTATATATATACTCCTAAAAACCATAAAGCAGAACAAGGCTGTTTATCATGGGGTTAATTTCAAATTTGAAAAAGATCTAACATTCCTAAACGAAGAATGCTAATAGTGATTAGTGATGGAAATTAAACCAAAAAGTCTTGAACTATCACCGGCTATAGCAAGTTCTAAGTTTTAGTGGCCAATCTGGTATGTGTGCATGGGAAAATATATTATGCTTGAAAAAATAGCTTTACTTTGGATCATCATTGACACAGACCTTCTTCACCGACTCAACGGTTTTGTCTATTTAGGGCAACCTTAACATTCCTATGAAGCGCTCTGTGCTCTAACATTCCATTTTTTTTATTTTATTCTTTTTATTTTTTTAGTGAATTTTCCTTTACAAACATATTAGTCCTTTTCTTGAAAATAAAACTGTAACACTAATCAAATAATTTAAAAAAGTATTTCATATTTCTCAAAATAAATGTCAATTTTTTAATCCCACAATTAATATCAATTTATTTTTCTTAAAAAAATATTGCCCTGAATAATCTTTTTCCTTTTTTTTAATAATTTGTTAAATATAAAAAGAACATTTACTTTGGGTAGAGATAGTAATATTTTCTTGGATGTTTCTTTCTTTTTTTTTTTTTTGAGGAATTTTCTTGGATGGTTCTTAAAATTTATTCAATGTTTTATTTCATAAAAATTATTATTTTTTTGCTTAAAATTAATATTTAAGTGGGTCCACGTTATAGAATTATTTTGGAAGTTTATTGTTATTGGAGAACATTATTAGAGGCTTATAAAGATGAAAGATTTATACAATGTTAATGTAACTGATGAGCCCGGACAGTTCAGATCGGGCTCAAAGCTCGATCTGGTCCAAAGGTCAAGTACGACATGGCGTATCTTAGAAGATCGTCTTAATCAGGACCGCGGACAGATAGACCGCCAGAGTCAAGACCGCGCTCTCCTAAAACCGTCCAAGTTAAGACCGCAGACAAAATGACCGCGGTCGTCATGACCGCTACACCCATGACCGTTACATCAGTGACCGCACCAAGGATGTTGACCGCGGATTCGTATCAGACTCCTGGTTAAAGCCAAAGCTTGTTGAGCAAGATTTCGTAAAGCGTCTGACACCAACAAGCCAGCGTATTTTCATCATATTGAATGGTGGCTCATGTGCCCACTACGCTATTAAGGCGCGGCGCCAACTTGCGTCTGTCCCCTCTGTCCCTGTCCACATCAGTGACATCCCTCTGCAGTAAATCTTACTTTACTGACAGATCCAACCAGATGCGGACACGTGTCCTAGGTCAAAAGACAAAGATCTCCTTAATGCTGACCTCATCAGGCAGGTCCCTCCTACTATAAATACCAACCTTTGTCCCCATGGATAAAGTAAGTGTCAAATTATATTTGTAAGCCACATTGTCTAAACCCTAAATACACACACACACCAAGACATTCCAACGTCTTGTTCTCAGTTATATATCCCCAAGAGATCTTACTCTCACACTCGATGGCCTGAGCTGGATTAAACCCCAATTTTGTTCTTGACAGTGCTTATTCTCTTTGTTGTGTTCTAGGTATCACTAAATATCATGCCAGATATCATACCCTCAATTCAGATCTCAAAAGTCGTGACGTCATCGGTAACAACAGTTCTATAAATCCCTATAAAAAATTATGAGTAAGAATGACCTTATATGTCAAAAGCACTTTATCGCTACGTGTTGTTTTAACCACTGGTTCTCTAGTGTCGCATTAGGTTGATTGTTCCCGTTTGCACTGGGGTAAATTTTTTAGCTTATGCTTGAACGTAACCCATCTTGAATATAAGTGTAATTCTCAAGATAAATTTACTCTTTGCACATTTAATTCATGCTAACCCCTTTATCCTAAAATGAATGTGAAATACAGTTTCAAATTTGTTTTTCATTTCATTAATTAAGAGCAATTTTTTTTTTAAAAAAAAAATAGTATTTGAACATACCCAAAGTGTCGAGTTGGGCTCAGCGAGTAAAGCCCAATCATTTATCCATTATTGCCACCATGTTCTCTGTGGGTTAGGCCCAGACATCACTAGGCCCAAGGCCCATCGTCAGGATCAGTTGACTTAAGCTCATTGTCCGACCTACGAGGTCCCGACCTAGCTTGGTCCGACTCTACGATCCAAACTCTCGTTTGAGTACGATCCAGCTCTACCCATCAGTCAGGTCGACCTATACCAATGGATGTGCTTGGACCTTTTCGTAACGGGTCCCCTATAATTCCGGAGCCATTACTGGACACGTTCACACAATCTGTAACTGTCCCACAAATCTCGGAGCTCATGCAGCCTCTCATAATATACCTCACTCATCAACTATAAATAGATTACCACTACAACGGTGCAAAGGTAACTGCAATTTTGTCATTTGGATATACTGTGTTCAATACATTTTGCTCTCCAATTCAAATACTTACTCTCACGCCCGAGGGTCTAAGCCGGAGACACATCCGGCTAGTCGTGGGTTCTTGTTTTCAGGTCAAGGAGCCAAGTGATCAGTCCTGCCACGTGGAGGAAGATTGATAAGCACATTTCCTGCGGCATCAGTATTTATTTTGAGACGAAATGAATATATTCAATATATTTATTAATTAAAAATAATTTAAGTCTAGTTCTATCAATGCATAAAAAATATTTAAAGTGAAGTATATTTAAAATATATGAAAATATGAGTATTAGGAGATGTTAGTTTAGAATTAATTTATAATCATTCCCTCTAAACACCTTCTTTTCTTCCCTCCACCATCACTGCCACCACCATTCCATCTATTTATTTGAAAATGAGGAGAGCGATTGCAAGCAATATATGTTTTTTTGTAGTTAATTAATAATATCGTTGTTTTTTTTTTTTTTTTTTTTTAAGGCATTAGTCTTATAAAAAAAACTGATGATTAACACTTCGGACCAAAATTAGTGGGTCAGTCAGTCAGCCAGCCCGCCATCAAATTCGCTATTGACAAACCCGAATTTAAGTTAATTTTTTAAAATTAATCTGTTTAAAATAAAAAAAAACATTAAATCCTGTATTGACAAACCCGGATTAGCTTTAAATTCAATCTCGGTTTGTCAATACCAGCTTCACATTTTTTATTTAAAAAAAAAACGATTAATCAATTTTTTTTAAAAAATGTAGAGCCGGTAGTGGCAATACCGGCTTTAAACTTAATTCCGGTTTTGCCAAACATTAAACTACAAAAGAATGCTATTACGGTACATAAGTTTTGGTGAAAGTTATTTTGGTATTTAAAATTTTAAAAAACTATATTTTGAAAAAAAAATCAGTGAATGTGTATAAGTTTATTAAATTTCAGCTTGAATCTAAATGGATGTAAAATATTTTAAAATAATTATTCATTTAAATAAAATAAATTCTTTTTGGACAACGGTAGGATATACTACATTTTGATATACGTACATGTAGGTGTAATTATGGTAAAAGTTTAACAACTGAAAATGAGGTTTTTCAAATTAAGCTATTCATTTGACAGTGTCGGGTGGGGTGTGTGTAAGGTTTTACTATTGACCAATTTGGTCTGTAAAAGCAAAATGATGGCAATTTCAGTAGAGTTAATTTCACTATTCATCTCTAATTTTTCTGGCAATAAACTTTTTTTATATAAAATTATTAAATAACTAAAAAATCACGTATAATACCAAAAATTAATTTTTGTGTGTTTTCTATATTTAAAAAAAATCTCCATTTCCAGTAATTAAGTTGATATCAGTTAACAAAGTTCAAATTTTAATTTAGATTAAAAGTGTTTGATGATAAATCAGTTATTGAAAGGAAATTTCAACATCTGAATTAGGAAATCTAACAACTGCCAAAAACAAGCAAACTTACAAATGCAAATGACATAGTCTCTTAGATAATTAATTTGGATAGTTAATATTGATGTCACCCTAGAGATTCGTGGACCACCTAGGAGGTTGACTCAAATTCCTTTTCATGGCTGATAGCTTAATTATGAAGCTTGATTCTCATTATATTAATCATCCCATTCCAAAATGAATTTGTCAAAATATTTGTCTTCAAATAAAGTGTCTATTTTTTAAACAGAAGTAAGCCTTAAAGAGTTGTATTTATCCTTTCCAATTAAATAATACTCCCTCCGACCCATATAAGATTTTACAGATGAGTGTTGCATGCGAATTAAGAATATGTGTAAACGGTATAAGTGTTGTGAGTATGAAAGGTGAGGTAGGAGAAAAAGGTGGGGTAGAGAATAATAAGTTAATTCGTGTTGTGAGTATAAAAGTAAAGTAAGAGAAAGAACGAGTGGAAGGAATAGTAAAGTTTATTTGTCATTTTAGGAAATTGTAATTTTATATGGGTTGTTCAAAATGGCAAAAGTGAAGTCTTACACACAGGAAAGAGGGAATATATTATTAAGAATAAATAAGTTAAATTTGAATGTACCAACAATATTTATATAAAAAATATCTATTTGTCTTATCTTTTCAAAAATATGGTCTCAGTTTGTTTTAAGTGTTTAATATGATTGAACTTTATTATTTTAAGAAATTGTGCATTAATAGCATCTTTTTATAATTTCATATACGTAAAATTTTGGGAAAAACCTGTTTCTCCATAAGTTATACAAAATCTTGTTTTTAAATATATCAACTTGGTGTTTTAAAGCCTAAACTCACTGTTTTAAGGCCTAAACTCGTTATTTTATTTTCTGGCTTAAACTCACTGTTTTAACGCCTAAACTCACTATTTTATTTTCTAGGTATTTTAAGGCCTAAACTCAATGTTTTAAGGTCTAAACTCGATATTTTTAAGGATGAAAGTAAACTTTTATAACTTATGAAAAAACAGGTTTTCTCTAAAACTTACTCTTTTCATATAAGGATGACCACCAAATTATGTTTTGACAAAAGTTTTATGAAAATGTATGCGATTCCAAAAGTCTTATGAGAGTGTATGCAATTTCTCATTCTAATTTAATTGATCGCTTTTTTAGTACACTTGCAATTTCACATACTAATTCAATTCATTCATCGTTTTTTTAGTACAGTTGTAGTTTCACATTCTAATTCACTTCGTCGATTTTTCAGTAGTATAGTAGAAATATATAGTATGTGAAACGCATTTTTTCTGAAGATTAGAAAAAATAGTTTTCAAAATGCACCGAGACATTTTTATATATAACGAAAACTTATTTTAAAATATGAGTTGATATTTTCGTAAATAACCCAAAAATATTATTTAAGAAGCTAAAACCAGATATGTGTAAGTATGCATAAAAAAAAGGAACATATCTAAGAAAATACCGGAATACATGATAAAAGATAATATCTAACAGGATAATTGATTAATTGGGATTCTTGATGAAAACGGTCAATGAATTATGGATGAAAATGGTCAAGGTAAGGCTGGATTGACCATCCTTTCTTTGTAGGTGCATGTGAAAAACAATCAGGGAGAAAAACAAGATTATGATCGTTTAACAACAAGAGCAAATACCGTTAGGGGTTTCATATTCCTTGTTACTCGGGAATAAAGGAAATAAGTGAGAAATGTCATACAAAATAATCTGAGATAATAACTTGAATAATATTCAGTAGCAAACAGGTCATCTTCTAACATAAAAGCGGCCTCTGACCTGCTTCAAACCAAATGATGTAAAGCCGAGAGAACCTAAAGTACTTACCAAAGTTATGGTATCAGTTGTGTGAAGGTTATCACCCTCCCTCTTGAATTGGTCACGCGAAGCGGTACGAATGCGGAACTGCCCAATATTTTGACCATATTATCAGTACTAAATCTTATTGCTATAGGTTTATTTCTGTAAGGATAAAGATCAAAACCTTTAGATCTCCAGCTTCACCATCTATGACAGGTTCACCCTCTCCATAAAAGACCGCCTCCTGTTTAGTGGGAGAGTAAGAGTAAGCTCTAAAGATCCATATTATATGAAATAGAGACAAAAGGAGTAGGAAAGAGGAACAGAGAGTAAATCAAAACATTACCTATTTAAAATAAATTCCGAAAATAATAAAATAATACTCCCTCCGTCCCACCTCAATTGATCCACTTTCCTTTTTGGGACGTCACACCTCAATTGATACATTCCTTAAATGGAAAGTTTTCTATATATTTATACCCTTATCATCTCCATATATTTACAAAAAAACCATTCATTATACCCACTTTAACTTACTATTCCTCCCACTCATTCTCTCTCCTATTAAATATTTTTAACTTTTACATTCTCTCTCTTATTCCCTACCACACATTTAACTTTTATTTTCTCTCTCCTCTAATTTCTACCCACTTTATTTATTTTTCTTAAAAACCGTGAAATTTATAGATGGACCATTTGAGGTGGGACGGAGGGAGTAACAAATAAAAATAGTTAAAATCAAATCGTAACTTGTCATAATAATTTCCCTTGATCACATTTACATAAAATGAAATTACATTTAATTTTTGGTCAAATATTGGTCAAACCCAATATTTGAAACCAAAATCCAACATGTTACGGTGAGTCTGAATTTCTTGTCGAGAAGTCGAGTTTATGTAATTATATTGTAAAAATTGCTGATCGGTTGTAGACAGATAGCTCATTTGTTGTGGGTGAATCAAGCTATATATTGGGTGTGTTTGTGTGTTTTTTGGTTTTTAGTTTTTTTTTTATGTGTGTTATACTGTGGTTGCCCAAGTGGTTGTTCAAAATAATAGTCTTATTTTGTTTTTATTAATTAATTTAATTGAATTGTGAACAAATTATATAAAATTTTGATTATTCTAATAAATTTTAAAAATTATTATTAGTCATTTTAATTGTACAACAATTTCATCCTTTTCAAACTTTATAAAGATAATTAAACTTAAAAAAGATTTTTGTTAAAATTCAACCACAAAATGGAACTTTAACAAAAGTTTTATGAAAGTTTATAAAATTTCACATTTTTAATTCAAAAGAAGTGAATGTGTATAAGTTAATGAAATTTCAGTTTCAATCTAAATGGATGTAAAATATTTTAAAATAATTATTCATTTTTAATTTTAATTTTAATTTTAATTTGAAATAAAATAAATTCTTGTTGGGCAAAGGTAGGATATACTCCCTCCGTCCCGTTGATTAGTTCACCATTTTGGGCTTGGTATGCAAATTAAGGAAAATAGGAGAGAAGAGAAAGTGTTGTGTGTATAAAAGTAAAATAGGAGAGAGAATGAGTGGAGGGAATAGTAAATTTGTAAAGTGTTGTGAGTGTAAAAGTAAAGTATGAGAGAGAATTAGTGGGTAGAATAGTAAAGATTCTTTGTCATTTTAGGAAAGGTGAAACTTTTAACGGGACACCCATTTTGACAAAAAGTGAAGCTATCAATGGGAAGAAGGGAGTATACATTTTGATATACGTATATGTAGGTGTAATTATGGTAAAAGTGTAACAAATCGGATCAGCCATCAACATGAAAATGAGGTTTTTCAAAGCTTCTATTGATTTGACAGCGTCGGATGTAAGGTTTTACTATTGACTAATTTGGTCTGTGAAGGTAAGTAAAGTTCACAAGAAAGGATGTTAATAGCAAAATGATAGCAATTTCTGTAGAGTTAATTTCACTATTCATCTCTAATTTTTCTGGCAATAAACTTTTTTACATAAAATTATTAAATAACTAAAAAATCACGTATAATACCAAAAATGATTTTTGTGAGTTTTTTATATTAAAAAAAAATCTCCATTTCCAGTAATTAAGTTGATATCACTTAACAAAGTTCAATTTTTAATTTAGATTAAAAGTGTTTGATGATAAATCAGTTATTGAAAGGAAATTTCAACATCTGAATTTAGGAATCCTAACAGCTGCCAAAAACAAGCAAACTTACAAAGGCAAATGACATAGTCTCTTACATTACCAGCAGGGATGGCCAATCCGGTTTCGGTTCGAAAACCGCCGGTTCCGGTTTGGCAAAAGGGTGAACCTTAACCGGCCTGGCCTAACCCCGGATCCGGTTTCGGTTGGTACAAACCGGTTCCGGTCCGGTTTCGATCCGGTTCGGCGGTTCCTCTTTTTTTTTTTTTCTTCTCAACATGAATTTTGATCTGACACTGACTAATTAAAAAAAAATGTAAAATCTGACAAAAAGCATGGCCAAAACCGGCTCCGGTTCCGGTCCGGTTCGGAAACCGCTGATTTCGGTTCGGAAAATGGATGACCCTTAACCGGCCCGGCTGACTCCCGGTTTCGGTTTTCTCCCTGGTTTGCTCTGGTTTCGGGATTTTCCGGTCCGATTTTCCGATCCAGTCCGATTCCGATCTGGTTTGGTCATCCCTAATTACCATACGCTAATTTGGTTTGTAAACTGCATGTGAGGTATACTAGTTCACAGGAAAAGTAAGGGAATAAATTTTCTTTGGTTGAGGTTTGTTGGAGCAATTATTTGAGTAAATAAAGATCATGAGCCACTCCTCTCATAACCAATTGGTGCTAAGGGAGTGACATACGATATATATATATATGTTACATACAAGGTTTATCAATTCTCGATGTGGGATAATATCGCTAACATGAACTTTTTATTCTAAATCTAATTTGGTTAGTACGTAATGTTTTGCCAAGGTTGTTTGTAAGTTTAAAGGAGGGTGTTTTCCTAATTGAAAGAACAATTATTTTCAAATAACATTAAAATATATATACTCCTAAGAACCATAAAGTAGAACAAGGCTGTTTATCATGGGGTTAATTTCAAATTTGAAAAAAATCTAACATTCCTAAACGAACAATGCTTATGATTAGTGATGGAAATTAAATACAAATACATTCTATGACTTATTTACAAAAAAAAAAGTATTTCCTTTGAAATGAATGCTGAAGAGGTGGGATGATTATATACCTGATCAATTCAACGCTAGCTGTGAGTTGGATTTTACAGTAAGTTTCAGAGTAACTGTGATGTTCTGCAAAAGAAACAAGGATAGAAGGAAATATGACAAGTAATGTAGGGCAAGATTTTGTGCAAATCAACTGAAAATTTGTATTTTACGTATGACCACTGACTTGGGCTCTTCCAATCTTAAGGGAAAATTCTATTTCACTAAAATAAAAGGGATTTTTTTTATATGATTCTCGATTGAAGAATAACTATGATTTCTCTCCTAGGCTACAAACCTCCATTTTAGAGGTGCCAGGGTGTTCAATGCCATTGTTGAATAACTATTTGCCAAAGAAATGAAGAATGCATCAAAAGTAGCTTCTCTTTCTCTCTCTCTCTCTCTCTCTCTCTCTCTCTCTCTCTCTCTCTCTCTCTCTCTCTCTCTCTCTTTCTCTCTCTCTCTCTCTCACAGAGAGAGAGAGAGAGAGAGAAATCAGGACTAGTTTCTTATCAGGTTCATGTCAAAACAATTGTCTTCAAATAAAGTGTATTATTAAAAGAGAAGTAAGCCCTAAAGAGTTGTATTTATCCTTCCAATTAAATAATACTCCCTCCGTCCCGGCTCAATTGGTCCCTTGGTTTATTTCACGGTTTTTATGAAAAATGAATAAAGAGGGTAGAAATTAGAGGAGAGAGAATATAAAAGTTAAATGTGTGGTAGGGAATAGGAGAGAGAATGTAAAAGTTAAAAATATTTAATAGGAGAGAGAATGAGTGGAAGGAATAGTAAGTTAATGATTGGTTTTTTTGTAAATATGTTAACTTTATAAGGATATAATGAATGGTTTTTTTGTAAATATATGGAGATGATAAGGGTATAAATATATGAAAAACTTTCCATTTAAGGAATGGATCAATTAAGGTGGGACGTTCCAAAAAGGAAAGTGGATCAATTGAGGTGGGACGGAGGGAGTATATTATTAAGAATAAATGAGTTTAATTTGAATTTACGAATAATATTTATAAAAAAATATCTATTTGTCTTATTATTTCAAAAATATGATCGCAATTTGTTTTTAGTGTTTAATAGCATCTTTTTATAATTTCAGACAAAAGTTTTATGAAAATGTAAGCAATTCCAAAAGTCTTATGAGAGTGTATGCAATTTCTCATTCTAATTCAATTTGTCGCTTTTTTAGGACACTTGCAATTTCACACACTAATTCAATTCATTCATCGTTTTTTAGTGCAGTTGTAGTTTCACATTCTAATTCACTTCGTCGATTTTTCAGTAGTATAGTAGAAATATATAGTATGTGAAACGCATTTTTTCTGAAGATTAGAAAAAATAGTTTTCAAAATGCATTGAGACATTTTTACATATAACGAAAACTTATTTTAAAATATGAGTTGATATTTTCGTAAATAACCCGAAAAGATTATTTAAGAAGCTAAAACCAGATATGTGTAAGTATGCAGAAAAAAAGGAACATATCTAAGAAAATACCAGATTACATGATAAAAGATAATATCTAAGGGCCTGTTTGGTAAAACTGAAAATTAAGCTCTGAAAATGTAGAGCTGAAAATTAAGAACTGAAATCATTAAGTTGCTGAATTTTGAAGACTTATGTTTGTTTGATAATGACAAACCACTTACATCTGAATTTTCAAAATTTCAACTCAACATTTAAAATATTATATGAATAATATTTATGATTTTATAATAAAATAAATTCATTATTGACATATACATTATTATTATTATTATTATTATTATTATTATTATTATTATTATTATTATTATTATTATTATTATTATTATTATTATTATTATTATTATTATTATTATTATTATTATTATTATTATTATTATTATTATTATTATTTTAAGTAAATTTTAATCTTATATTATTTAAATATTTTTATTTGTACTTTCTTTATCCCATAATAATATTTATCTTGGTTAGTTTGGTAAATATAATCACAAATGTTGACAAATAATAAAAAAAATTATATAATGATACTTTATTAAAAATATTATTAAATGTTAATATTAAAAAAAATTATATTTTCTTACTTGGTCAAATATAATTTGTATGAAAAGAAAAAATATTTCAACAAAAGGAAGTAACAATAAATAAATAAATTAAATATGTTGATGTGTGGATTTGAACTCATTCCCTTTTTTTCTCATTCTTTCCACCTCTTACCTTGTTAAGCTACTCCTTGCCCACTTAAAATTAATAGCCTTTTTTAAGACAATCTTAATTATTTAAGTGATTCAAATTTATCTTACCAAACAAGCTTAATTTTTTAATCTCTTAAAGTGTTCCAAATTAAGATCGTAATTTGGTTACCAAACAGGCCCTAACAGGATAATTGATTAATTGGGATTCTTGATGAAAACGGTCAATGAATTATGGATGAAAATGGTCAAGGTAAGGCTGGATTGACCATCCTTTCTTTGTAGGTGCATGTGAAAAACAATCGGGGGGAAAAACAAGATTATGATCGTTTAACAACAATAGCAAATACCGTTAGGGGTTTCATTTTCCTTGTTACTCGGGAATAAAGGAAATAAGTGAGCAATGTCATACAAAATAATCTGAGATAATAACTTGAATAATATTCAATAGCAAACAGGTCATCTTCTAATATAAAAGCGGCCTCTGACCTGCTTCAAACCAAATGATGTGAAGCCGAGAGAACATAAAGTACTTACCAGAGTTATGGTAACAGTTGTGTGAAGGTTATCACCCTCCCTATTGAATTGGTCATGCGGAGCGGTACGAATGCAGAATTGCCCAATATTTTGACCATATTATCAGTACTAAATCTTATTGCAATAGGTTTATTTCAGTAAGGATAAAGATCAAAACCTTTAGATCTCCAGCTTCACCATCTATGACAGGTTCACCCTCTCCATAAAAGACCGCCTCCTGTTTAGTGGGAGAGTAAGAGTAAGCTCTAAAGATCCATATTATATGAAATAGAGACAAAAGGAGTAGGAAAGAGGAACAGAGAGCAAATCAAAACATTACCTATTTAAAATAAATTCCGAAAATAATAAAATAATACTCTCTCCGTCCCACCTCAATTGATCCACTTTCCTTTTTGGGACGTCCCATCTCAATTGATCCATTCCTTAAATGGAAAGTTTTCCATATATTTATAACCTTATCATCTCCATATATTTACAAAAAAAAAAAATCATTCATTATACCCACTTTAACTTACTATTCCTCCCACTCATTCTCTCTCCTATTAAATATTTTTAACTTTTACATTCTCTCTCCTATTCCCTACCACACATTTAACTTTTACATTCTCTCTCCTCTAATTTCTACCCACTTAATTTATTTTTCTTAAAAACCGTGAAATTTATAGATGGACCATTTGAGGTGGGACGGAGGGAGTAACAAATAAAAATAGTTAAAATCAAATCGTAACTTGTCATAATAACAATCGGGGAGAAAAACAAGATTATGATCGTTTAACAACAAGAGCAAATACCGTTAGGGGTTTCATATTCCTTGTTACTCGGGAATAAAGGAAATAAGTGAGCAATGTCATACAAAATAATCTGAGATAATAACTTGAATAATATTCAGTAGCAAACAGGTCATCTTCTAACATAAAAGCGGCCTCTGACCTGCTTCAAACCAAATGATGTAAAGCCGAGAGAACATAAAGTACTTACCAGAGTTATGGTAACAGTTGTGTGAAGGTGGGATGATTACATACCTGATCAATTCAACGCTAGCTGTGAGTTGGATTTTACAGTAAGTTTCAGAGTAACTGTGATGATCTGCAAAAGAAACAAGGAGAGAAGGAAATATGACAAGTAATGTAGGGCAAGATTTTGTGCAAATCAACTGAAAATTTGAATTTTACGTATGACCACAGACTTGGGCTCTTCCAATCTTAAGGGAAAATTCTATTTCACTAAAATAAAAGGGATTTTTTTATATGATTCTCGATTGAAGAATAACTATGATTTCTCTCCTAGGCTACAAACCTCCATTTTAGAGGTGCCAGGGTGTTCAATGCCATTGTTGAATAACTATTAGCCAAAGAAATGAAGAATGCATCAAAAGTAGCTTCTCTTTTGCTCTCTCTCTCTCACAGAGAGAGAGAGAGAAATCAGGAGAGAGAGAGAGAGAGAAATCAGGACTAGTTTCTTATCAGGTTCATGTCAAAACAAATGTCTTCAAATAAAGTGTATTATTAAAAGAGAAGTAAGCCCTAAAGAGTTGTATTTATCCTTCCAATTAAATAATACTCCCTCCGTCCCGGCTCAATTGGTCCCTTGGTTTATTTCACGATTTTTAAGAAAAAGGAATAAAGTGGGTAGAAATTAGAGGAGAGAGAATGTAAAAGTTAAATGTGTGGTAGGGAATAGGAGAGAGAATGTAGAAGTTAAAAATATTTAATAGGAGAGAGAATGAGTGGAAGGAATAGTAAGTTAATGATTGGTTTTTTTGTAAATATGTTAACTTTATAAGGATATAATGAATGATTTTTTTGTAAATATATGAAGATGATAAGGGTATAAATATATGGAAAACTTTCCATTTAAGGAATGGATCAATTGAGGTGGGCCGTCCCAAAAAAGGAAAGTGGATCAATTGAGGTGGGACGGAGGTAGTATATTATTAAGAATAAATGAGTTTAATTTGAATTTACGAATAATATTTATAAAAAAATATCTATTTGTCTTATTATTTCAAAAATATGATCGCAATTTGTTTTTAGTGTTTAATAGCATCTTTTTATAATTTCAAACAAAAGTTTTATGAAAATGTAAGCAATTCCAAAAGTCTTATGAGAGTGTGCAATTTCTCATTCTAATTCAATTTGTCGCTTTTTTAGGACACTTGCAATTTCACATACTAATTCAATTCATTCATCCTTTTTTTAGTACAGTTGTAGTTTCACATTCTAATTCACTTCGTCGATTTTTCAGTAGTATAGTAGAAATATATAGTATGTGAAACGCATTTTTTCTGAAGATTAGAAAAAATAGTTTTCAAAATGCACCGAGACATTTTTATATATAACGAAAACTTATTTTAAAATATGAGTTGATATTTCACAAAATCTAGGGAGAAACGCGTTTCTCCATAAGTTATGGAGAAACGGGTCCCGACATGTCGCGCGACAATGAGCTAGATAGCCAGAAACCTATGAAAGTGATATCCAGAAACCTTCAAATGAATATCCAGAAACCTTCAAAATGTTTCTGGATATACATTTGAAGGTTTCTGATATCCAAAACCTTCAATAGCAATTTCTGGATATGCCCTAACACATTTCCGGATATGCACCTAATGCTTTTACGGATATGCACCTAACAGCTTCTGGATATACATTTCACATCCTTACGCTATCAAATACAAAGCTTACGGATATCAACTGCAAAGCTTCGCTATCAATGCAAAGCTTCCGGATATCCGTAAGCTTTTAGTCTTGGCCTTGGGTTTTTTTCCGATATACATTTCACATCCTTCTGGCTATCAAATACAAAGCTTCTGGATATCAACTGCAAAGCTTCTGGCTATCAAATTTAAAGCTTCTGGATATCCAGAAGCTTTTGGTCTTGGCCTTGGATTTTTTTTTCTGGTTATCAAATGTAAAGCTTCTGGCTATGAAAAACACGTTTCTCCATAGTTATGGAGAAACGCGTTTCTCAGCAGACGCACTCTTGATATTTTCGTAAATAACCCGAAAATATTATTTAAGAAGCTAAAACCAGATATGTGTAAGTATGCAGAAAAAAAGGAACATATCTAAGAAAATACCGGAATACATGATAAAAGATAATATCTAACAGGAAAATTGATTAATTGGGATTCTTGATGAAAACGGTCAATGAATCATGGATGAAAATGGTCAAGGTAAGGCTGGATTGACCATCCTTTCTTTGTAGGTGCATGTGAAAAACAATCGGGGAGAAAAACAAGATTATGATCGTTTAACAACAAGAGCAAATACCGTTAGGGGTTTCATATTCCTTGTTACTCGGGAATAAAGGAAATAAGTGAGCAATGTCATACAAAATAATCTGAGATAATAACTTGAATAATATTCAGTAGCAAACAGGTCATCTTCTAACATAAAAGCGGCCTCTGACCTGCTTCAAACCAAATGATGTAAAGCCGAGAGAACATAAAGTACTTACCAGAGTTATGGTAACAGTTGTGTGAAGGTTATCACCCTCCCTCTTGAATTGGTCATGCGGAGCGGTACGAATGCGGAATTGCCCAATATTTTGACCATATTATCAGTACTAAATCTTATTGCTATAGGTTTATTTCAGTAAGGATAAAGATCAAAACCTTTAAATCTCCAGCTTCACCATCTATGACAGGTTCACCCTCTCCATAAAATACCGCCTCCTGTTTAGTGGGAGAGTAAGAGTAAGCTCTAAAGATCCATATTATATGAAATAGAGACAAAAGGAGTAGGAAAGAGGAACAAAGAGTAAATCAAAACATTACCTATTTAAAATAAAAATATATATTACCAATTTAAAATAAATTCCGAAAATAATAAAATAATACTCCCTCCGTCCCACCTCAATTGATTCACTTTCCTTTTTGGGACGTCCCACCTCAATTGATCCATTTCTTAAATGGAAAGTTTTTTCATATATTTATACTCTTATCATCTCCATATATTTACAAAAAAATCATTCATTATACCCACTTTAAATTACTATTTTTCTCCCACTCATTCTCTCTTCTATTAAATATTTTTAACTTTTACATTCTCTCTCCTATTCCCTACCACACATTTAACTTTTACATTCTCTCTCCTCTAATTTCTACCCACTTTATTTGTTTTTCTTAAAAACCGTGAAATTTATAGATGGACCATTTGAGGTGGGACGGAGGGAGTAACAAATAAAAATAGTTAAAATCAAATCGTAACTTGTCATAATAATTTCCCTTGATCACATTTACATAAAATAAAATTACATTTAATTTTTGGTCAAATATTGGTCAAACCCAATATTTGAAACCAAAATCCAACATGTTACGGTGAGTCTGAATTTCTTGTCGAGAAGTCGAGTTTATGTAATTATATTGTAAAAATTGTTGATCGGTTGTAGACAAATAGCTCATTTGTTGTGGGTGAATCAAGCTATATATTGGGTGTGTTTGTGTGTTTTTGTTTTTTTTTTTTTTTTTTTTTTTTGTGTGTTATATTGTGGTGGCACAAGTGGTTGTTCAAATTAATAGTCTTATTTTGTTTTTATTAATTAATTTAATTTAATTGTGATCAAATTATATAAAATTTTGATTATTTTAATAAATTTTAAAAATTATTATTAGTCATTTTAATTGTACAACAATATCATCCTTTTCAAACTTTATAAAGATAATTAAACTTAAAAAAGATTTTTGTTAAAATTCAACCACAAAATGGAACTTTAACAAAAGTTTTATGAAAGTTTATGCAATTTCACATTTATAATTCAAAAGAAGTGAATATGTATAAGTTAATGAAATTTCAGTTTCAATCTAATGGATGTAAAATATTTTAAAATAATTATTCATTTTTAATTTTAATTTTAATTCTAATTTGAAATAAAATAAATTCTTTTTGGGCAAAGGTAGGATATACTCCCTCCGTCCCGTTGATTAGTTCACCATTTTGGGCTTGGCACGCAAATTAAGGAAAATAGGAGAGAGGAGAAAGTGTTGTGAGTATAAAAGTAAAATATGAGAGAGAATGAGTGGAGGGAATAGTAAATTTGAAAAGTATTGTGAGTGTTAAAGTAAAGTAGGAGAGAGAATTAGTGGGTGGAATAGTAAAAATTCTTTGTCATTTTAGGAAAGGTGAAACTTTTAACGGGACACCCGTTTTGACAAAAAGTAAAGTTATCAATGGGACGAAGGGAGTATACATTTTGATATACGTACATGTAGGTGTAATTATTGTAAAAGTGTAACAAATCGAATCAGCCATCAACATGAAAATGAGGTTTTTCAAAGCTGCTATTGATTTGACAGCGTCGGCTGTAAGGTTTTACTATTGACCAATTTGGTCTGTGAACTGTGAAGTGAAGGTAAGTAAAGTTCACAAGAAAGGATGTTAATAGCAAAATGATAGCAATTTCCGTAGAGTTAATTTCACTATTCATCTCTAATTTTTCTGGCAATAAACTTTTTTATATAAAATTATTAAATAACTAAAAAATCACGTATAATACCAAAAATGATTTTTGTGAGTTTTCTATATTAAAAAAAATCTCCATTTCCAGTAATTAAGTTGATATCACTTAAAAAAGTTCAATTTTTAATTTAGATTAAAAGTGTTTGATGATAAATCAGTTATTGAAAGGAAATTTCAACATCTGAATTTAGGAAACCTAACAACTGCCAAAAACAAGCAAACTTACAAAGGCAAATGACATAGTCTCTTACATTACCAGCAGGGATGGCCAAACCGGTTCCGATTTGGCAAAAGGGTGAATCTTAATCGGCCCGGCCTAACCCCGAATCCGATTTCGGTTGGTACAAACCGGTTCCTCTCATAACCAATTGGTGCTAAGGGAGTGACATACGATATATATATATATATATATATTGACGGTTAAATTCAAGTATTAATGAAGACCGTAATAAGGAGTCTAAAGAGCAAAGTTTCCAGCCAGGCTCAATGAATAGCCTAAAAATCTATTTCCAGAGAAAATAGATTTTTAGGCTATTCATTGAGCCTGGCTGGAAACTTTGCTCTTTAGACTCCTTATTATGGTCTTCATTAATAACATATATATATATATATATATATATATATATATATATATATATATATATATATATATATATATATATATATTACATACAAGGTTTATCAATTCTCGATGTGGGATAATATCGTTAACATAAACTTTTTATTCTAGATCTAATTTGGTTAGTACGTAATGCTTTGCCAAGGTTGTTTATAAGTTTAAAGGGTGTTTTAGGAGTATATATATACTCCTAAAAACCATAAAGCAGAACAAGGCTGTTTATCATGGGGTTAATTTCAAATTTGACAAAGATCTAACATTCCTAAACGAAGAATGCTAATAGTGATTAGTGATGGAAATTAAACCAAAAAGTCTTGAACTATCACCGGCTATAGCAAGTTCTAAGTTTTAGTGGCCAATCTGGTATGTGTGCATGGGAAAATATATTATGCTTGAAAAAATAGCTTTACTTTGGATCATCATTGACACAGACCTTCTTCACCGACTCAACGGTTTTGTCTATTTAGGGCAACCTTAACATTCCTATGAAGCGCTCTGTGCTCTAACATTCCATTTTTTTTATTTTATTCTTTTTATTTTTTTAGTGAATTTTCCTTTACAAACATATTAGTCCTTTTCTTGAAAATAAAACTGTAACACTAATCAAATAATTTTAAAAAGTATTTCATATTTCTCAAAATAAATGTCAATTTTTTAATCCCACAATTAATATCAATTATTTTTCTTAAAAAAATATTGCCCTGAATAATCTTTTTCCTTTTTTTTTTTTAATAATTTGTTAAATATAAAAAGAACATTTACTTTGGGTAGAGATAGTAATATTTTCTTGGATGTTTCTTTCTTTTTTTTTTTTTTTTTTTTTGAGGAATTTTCTTGGATGGTTCTTAAAATTTATTCAATGTTTTATTTCATAAAAATTATTATTTTTTTGCTTAAAATTAATATTTAAGTGGGTCCACGTTATAGAATTATTTTGGAAGTTTATTGTTATTGGAGAACATTATTAGAGGCTTATAAAGATGAAAGATTTATAAAATGTTAATGTAACTGATGAGCCCGGACAGTTCAGATCGGGCTCAAAGCTCGATCTGGTCCAAAGGTCAAGTACGACATGGCGTACCTTAGAATATCGTCTTAATCAGGACCGCGGACAGATAGACCGCCAGAGTCAAGACCGCGCTCTCCTAAAACCGTCCAAGTTAAGACCGCAGACAAAATGACCGCGGCCGTCATGACCGCTACACCCATGACCGTTACATCAGTGACCGCGCCAAGGATGTTGACCGCGGATTCGTATCAGACTCCCGGTTAAAGCCAAAGCTTGTTGAGCAAGATTTCGTAAAGCGTCTGACACCAACAAGCCAGCGTATTTTCATCATATTGAATGGTGGCTCATGTGCCCACTACGCTATTAAGGCGCGGCGCCAACTTGCGCTCCGTCGTCTCCTCTCGTCCCCCGTCCACATCAGTGACATCCCTCTGCAGTAAATCTTACTTTACTGACAGATCCAACCAGATGCGGACACGTGTCCTAGGTCAAAAGACAAAGATCTCCTTAATGCTGACCTCATCAGGCAGGTCCCTCCTACTATAAATACCAACCTTTGTCCCCATGGATAAAGTAAGTGTCAAATTATATTTGTAAGCCACATTGTCTAAACCCTAAATACACACACACACCAAGACATTCCAACGTCTTGTTCTCAGTTATATATCCTCAAGAGATCTTACTCTCACACTCGATGGCCTGAGCTGGATTAAACCCCAATTTTGTTCTTGACAGTGCTTATTCTCTTTGTTGTGTTCTAGGTATCACTAAATATCATGCCAGATATCATACCCTCAATTCAGATCTCAAAAGTCGTGACGTCATCGGTAACAACAGTTCTATAAATCCCTATAAAAAATTATGAGTAAGAATGACCTTATATGTCAAAAGCACTTTATCGCTACGTGTTGTTTTAACCACTGGTTCTCTAGTGTCGCATTAGGTTGATTGTTCCCGTTTGCACTGGAGTAAATTTTTTAGCTTATGCTTGAACGTAACCCATCTTGAATATAAGTGTAATTCTCAAGATAAATTTACTCTTTGCACATTTAATTCATGCTAACCCCTTTATCCTAAAATGAATGTGAAATACAGTTTCAAATTTGTTTTTCATTTCATTAATTAAGAGCAATTTTTTTTTAAAAAAAAAATAGTATTTGAACATACCCAAAGTGTCGAGTTGGGCTCAGCGAGTAAAGCCCAATCATTTATCCATTATTGCCACCATGTTCTCTGTGGGTTAGGCCCAGACATCACTAGGCCCAAGGCCCATCGTCAGGATCAGTCGACTTAAGCTCATTGTCCGACCTACGAGGTCCCGACGTAGCTTGGTCCGACTCTACGATCCAAACTCTCGTTCGAGTACGATCCAGCTCTACCCATCAGTCAGGTCGACCTATACCAATGGACGTGCTTGGACCTTTTCGTAACGGGTCCCCTATAATTCCGGAGCCATTACTGGACACGTTCACACAATCTGTAACTGTCCCACAAATCTCGGAGCTCATGCAGTCTCTCCTAATATACCTCACTCATCAACTATAAATAGATTACCACTACAACGGTGCAAAGGTAACTGCAATTTTGTCATTTGGATATACTGTGTTCAATACATTTTGCTCTACAATTCAAATACTTACTCTCACGCCCGAGGGTCTAAGCCGGAGACACATCCGGCTAGTCGTGGGTTCTTGTTTTCAGGTCAAGGAGCCAAGTGATCAGTCCTGCCACGTGGAGGAAGATTGATAAGCACATTTCCTGCGGCATCAGTATTTATTTTGAGACGAAATGAATATATTCAATTGAAAGGCCCTTGATTGATATGCAGATGATCAGACAGCTATGGTTTGACTTAGCTGTCAGATATTAGTTGAATTGTGCAGCGGAATAAGTGAAGCTTGAAATAATGATAGGACAAAGAACACAATAAAATAATGCAAGTGTGTGAATGTGTTTGCAGAAATGTAATAACACAGGGAATTTAAAGTGGTTCAGAGTTCACTCCTCCTACATCCACCCCCACTGTCAATCTTGACAAGTGAGATCAATTTTATTATAATCTTAATCAACAAGAATTACAAATGATTGATAAGGCAAGTTCCTTGAACTTCCTCTTCCTAATTAGTACAGTCAACTAGGGATACACTTAAAGTACGGTCTTAAGTGCTTTTACAACTTGAAGTAAGCCTCAAGATTTTACAAAAACAACTAATACACTCAAGAAACATTTCTTGAGTGTTTTCAAATTATTTCTACACTTAAAGTACAGTCTTAGGATTTGGAATTTGTGAATTAACACACTAGGGTTGTTTGTTGTTGAAACAGGGTTTCAGCCGAAGGTTTTTGGTTTGAAAAGTGTTTGAAGGGTAGGGATTGGTGTGTAGGGATTTGTGTGTAGGGATGTAAGGGAGAGTTTTATGGACTGTGAAAAAGAGTATTTTTCAAGAGTGTTTTGTGTAGAGGATGAACTCCTCTATTTATACCCTTCAATGTAGCCGTTGGAATATGACTGTTGCAGCTTCATTAATGAGCCTTGACTGGTCTTTGCCCCACTTGTCCACTCTGTGTGTCTTCATGAGCCGGCTTGAGCCGAGAGCTTCCGTAAGGTCTTCAGTGGTCTTCATTGGTCTTCAATGGTGAACTTGACAGCTGTGAAGATAAAGGTTCCACCTTGGTTGAGATTGTGGTAGCAGAGAATGAGACAGAGTGATGGCTATCAGAGGGAATGAAGTCATAGCTGTCAGATCATACTAAGGCTTAGCTATCAGAGATGTTCTCTATTAAGGACTGAGATGTACTTAATGATCTTGATATCTAAGAGAGGGAATATGATTCATGTTATTGATTGAATGTAACCAATGTATAAGAGAGAATCATAACCGCGACTCATAGCCGTCGATAAACCGAAAGATGAATATAACAGATTTCCTCTTTTGATATAAACCATGTTCTATATATATATTCCTTTATCAAAACCAACTAACTAAGACTTTGATCAAAGTTAGGTCCTAACAATTTCCCCCTTTTTAGTAAAGGAAGATCTATTTAGAACATGTCTTCACAGTTAATGATAAGGGAAATACTAATGAAAGAAATAATTCAGGGATTCATATCATGCACAAGTAATCAGAATGAGATTGAAATACTTGGATTTGATCTCAAGATGAGAGAAGTTCACATATTACAGCCATAAAAACAAAACCAAACAAAATAGATTGTTTCAACCAAAAAAATTTCAACAAAATACAATTCAGTCATCAGCCAGTTGATCATAGAATTCTTCTCTTTCTTGCCTTGCTGAAAGGAGCTCATTTCTTTCTTCCTCCAGCTCTCTTCTCATTTCTGGTTCAACTCCTCTGTAATAGAACTCATTGTTCCATTCCCAAGTCATCCTCTCATCATATTTGAAGAACTTATCTTCCTTTACTTTTAGTTGGGCCCTTGTAAGAGGCATCTGATCATTTCTTATTCTCATTGTGCCCCACAAATGCTTCTTCTTGTTCCTTGCTTTCTTGCTTTTCTTGGGCACATGGGATGGATCTGGTTGAGGAACAGGGGACATATGAACTGGGGCTTGAGGAACAGGGGACATATGAAAGGATTGTTGAGGAGGGTTGGAAATGGTAGAAGATGGATTTATTATGGGAGAGTCTTGATCTGGGCTTGAAGGATCATCATCATCATCATCATCACTGTCAGAGTCTGATGAAAGATCAATAACATTATTAGCCCTGCTTTGGCTGACAGCTATGGATTCTCTGAACTCTTTGATCTCAGGAATAGAGATCAGTTTCATGAAGTGAGAGTTTTCATTGGGAGAGTTGAAGAGAATGGGATCAACAGAGATGAAGGGTGAAAGATAGGGCTCAATGCCTGGATTTAGGGTTAGGGGAAAGATATTGACAATTTTGCTTATCAAAAGCATAAGGGCACACTTTTGTTCAAACAGAGAGAGAAAGAATGATTTTGCAAGCTCAATGCACAAGGTGAAAACTAGACCTTTTGGCATAAAGAGACAAGAATTGAGTGATGGAGAGAGAAGTTGGCTGAAGAGAATTTCCCAATCAATAAGTGTATTGGGAGTGATGAATTTTGGGAATGATGGGATTTGGTGAACAAACTGGGAGGTTGATGAAGTCCTTGACACTTTCCACTCTTCATAGGCAAAGAATACTAATCCTGCAAGATTTCTTGCCACCATTATCAAACCATTTCTTGACAGTTTCCAGGATTTTGGATAGGTAAAGGGGTTTGCAATCTCTGGGAAATGGGTCACATTGGCTAACCCTTATCTTGCTGCCTTTGAGGAAGAAATAGAAAAATCAATGCCACAGCTAAGCATCCAAGGTTCCTTTTTGGGAAGGTAGGCTTGATTTAGAGTGGGAGGAATGGAATGGCTTGGAGGGCTGTCAGGACTGTTAGGGATGGGATCACTGTCAGACATATCTTGACCTTGTCCAGCTAGGATTGGACTCTGAGGGGAGGCTTCAACAGATTCATTCTCAGGAATTGGAGAAATTGGCTTGGAAGGAGCAGAGGCATGGGTTGAAAAAGTTGGGATTGAAACAGATGATTGACCAAGACTTTGCTTGAGAAGATCAGAACAAAATTGGGATTTTAGGAGGTTTAAGGCTGCCCTGACTTCTCCCTTGGTCAACTTTTGCTCAAGAATAGTTACAAGGACTGCCTCATTTTCTGGGGTTCCATCAAACACACGTCCCTTGCATGCATTTAGGATTGTTTCTCCCTTTGAGACAAGATTGGGATCAATTTCAACTCCAACCTTTTTAAGACTTTGAATAACCTCAGTGGTCTTATCAGGATTCCCCCTATCAATTTCAACAGTTGGGGCAGGTTCATTCACAAGCTCAGTCTCAGGTATAGAAGGGATGGTTTGAATATCTACATCCATAGCTGTCACCTTTGGATTACTGGATGACTCTCCTGGTCCACTTCTTTTCTTGATAAACCTAGACCTGAGTTCATCTATGGCTATCACTGTCTCCTCTTTACTTAGAACATCATCAAGAAAAATGAGAGCGGCCTTTTCTCAAGATCGGGATTCCCATCCAACTCAATAGCATCAATGGCGCTTAAGTTTTTGGCTAACTGTTGAGGTTGGGTAGAGGGGATATTTTCATCAGTGTTCCCCTTAAAGGCTGCTTCTCTGATTGTTCTTTGAGGTTAAGGATAGCTTCTATGGCCGATCGATGACCTGAGCTAGGTGTGGATGACTTGTCTACTCTTGACCGACAGGTAGTGGATTTTGGAGAAAGGGAAGGGGTATTTATTTTGGTTTTCTTGGCCTTGGGTACTTTCTTTTCAGGTTTTCTTTTCTTTGGCAAAGATTTAGAAGGAATGGATAAGGAGGATTGTACCTTGGATCTGGTGGCTGCCTGCCTGGTAGGGATAGCTTTCAGTCGAGGAGGTTGTTTGCCTTTATGCAGTAGTTTTGGATAAGTCAATAGCCGCCCGAAGCTCTTGAGGGTCTATGTTATCATCTCCAAAGCATTAACTTGACCCATGGTGTCAACCCCATGATTGTCAACTGCACCCCTTTCTTCATTATCCTTATCATGGCCGTCGAGAAGGTTCTTTCACTATCGCCTTCTTGAACATCCTTGTTTTTGCCTTTATTGCCATGCAGATACCACAGTCTTTTTCAACAATCTGTCTTCTTCACATTGGATTGTACACCCTCTTTATTCTCCTACTTGTAGCCAATGCTATCAAGTCCTTCCAAAGTTGTTCAATCTTCTTTCTTGTTTCTTCTTGCGTTTTCTTGTGTTTCAATAAAGCTACTAGTACTTACATCATCTCCACTCTCATCACGGCTCCTTTCTTTTGTTTCAATGCAAAAGTTCTGTCATTGAAACACTTTGTCTCTAATGCCTTCACAGTCTTGACCATTTCTTGTGTAGAGGAGGATTGAGCTTAGGAATTAGGACTTCAAGAATTCCACTAATGACTCTGAAGTTGTTCATCTTTCCACCTTGCTTCTTGAATTTTAGAGTAGAGGCCGAGGCCGCAAGCCGGAAGTTGTGGAGAAGAACAATGCACCAGTTTGTGTCTTTGGTCATTAGGCTCAGCATTTGCTTCCATTCATTTGATCCCATTTGATCAAATGAAGATTGCTTGCCATCAATGGCTTTATTGACCACATCCATAAAAGTTGATTTGAAAATATCGCCTTTGTCCTTAACCATGGCCTTGTCTGTACACTCTTGAAGTCATGAACATTAACCCCAAAGAATTTCTCATATACAGTCTTCAATCTATCTCGACCCTCTATCCCATATGTTTTTCTACAAGATTCGCTTTGTTTGGGATCTCATAGACTTTACCGACCATTTCTTGAGTAATGGTTATCTCCACATTGTCTATGGTGGCAGTTATCAATTGTTTTCCTTGTTCCTCTTTCCCACAAGGTAAATCTCTCGCTACGCTTCTTCATAAATTTGGAGGTCCGGCTCCCATGAAATTAAGCAATTCATTGACCTCAAGAAGTTCTTTGATGAGTATCCCAACTTCAGACTCATAGAAGCTAGGTTTAATGAAATAACTGTGAGCATCTGGGTAACTTGCTTTTGATGCTGCCATTGATGGTTAAAAGAATTAGGGTTGAAGGAATACGATGGAGGATTAGTGAAGGAAAGAGATGAATTTTAAACAGAGGGTTAATGAAAATAGGAGTTTTGGTGATTACGAAAGGAGAGAGACAAATAATGAGTGGAGAGTGGGTTTTAATGGGCATTGGGGTTTCAAAGTTTAGTAACTGTTCATATGAACAGTGATTTTTGCCCTTCCCCACGTTGAGGCATTAACTTCCACAGAGCACAAGAAGAACATTCTCTTTTTCAAGAATTTTGCAGGTGAAGAGATGGCTAAGGAAGTGACAATTGTGAGCAATTAACACGATCAAATCACAAAAAAGTTGCTTTAACCTAGTCAGAAAAAACTTTGATGCTTAAGTCTAGTTTGAATGATGATGGCGTCCGAGATAGCTATGGGGAAACTTGCCTATAAAACAATGACAATTTCAGAGGAAACTTATCTGATTGTTTTATAAACACAAATGGGTAGATTTTCCTCAAAGTTTAATCCCAAAAATATGGCTCAAACAAAGAAAAAAGCTTGGTTTTTAGGAAGAATTGTGAGGATGATTTGAGGGGGGATGAAATGGAGATAGAGAGAGAGTCCTTCAATGTAGTTGAAAGTTCAGAGGGAGTGAGAGACAGAGGTAAGAACAAGAGAGTGAGAGTAGATCAGGACTATGGTGTCAAGGAGGTAGCTGAGAGAGAAAATTGACAAGAGAGAGGAGAGGGAATAAGGCTTTTTGGAAAGACTATCAAGGTTGATCAGGGTGAGTCCAAGTAAGGAAAAAGTAAGGTAGAGAGGGTTTATACATTGGGGGAATTGGTTAAGCAAGATAGGGCCTGCATAGCCATGGAGAGGGGCTTAGCTGCCAAGAAGAAGGTTGAGCCTCGAGAAGCCGTATACTCCTGTGAGCAGGGATTCACTCTCTCCAGGGGTTGGATTGTTGGAGGGGAGATGTGATAACTTTGCTGGAGTGCATGTCTCTCCTTCTTCAACAATATCATACCTATTCAACCAGGTTATTGGTTGTTTTAGCCCTGCCAGAGTTCCAAATGTGGAGAGAGAAGAGTCAAGAGCTAGCCAACCACTTGTAGTTGCTGGGAATGGATCTTATTCTGGAGATTTTAGCTTTGTGACACCAATGGAGGGTTTGCTTCAACCTTATGATGCAGTTGAAGAATGGTGGCCAAGGAGAGCAAGTCCTTCTCTTCAATATTCAGTCACTTTAATTGATCCCTTCCTGGAGAGGCACCCAGTATGGTTGCAAAGGTATCATCAGACCTTACAGTAAACACATGAGGCAAGGTGTGAAGGAATGAGTGCTGGAGGAGGATCTGGAGAAACAGTGACATTCCCTAAGAATGTCTGACAGCTAAGGTGAAGATTTGAAGAGGAGAGCTGATTCTGGAGATTGTTTGGTTTTAAGGAAGTTTTTGGTGAGTGAATGCAGATGAAAGAGAGAGGGATTTCATGGTTTGTTTTATGTTTTTGTTTATGTTTTTGTTTTTCATGACTTTTGCATAGATAGCTATCAGTGGATAGCTATCAGAAATATTTTTGAGGGAATAGCTGTCTGGCTTCATTGTGACAGCATTGCCCTGAATTATGTAAGCCTCCTTTTTATTTATGAAGAACAACTCTTTATTTTGGCATATTTATCATTCCAAGCATAGCTCTTAACATCTCAAATCTCTTTTCATCCATTGCCTTAGTAAGAATATCAGAGACATTATCCTCAGTACAAACTTTTGCAAGGTTGATATTCCCTTTTTCAACATGGTCTCTGATGAAGTGATGTCTGACCTCAATATGCTTTGTTTTTTAGTGTTGGACAGGGTTTTCTGTCATGGCAATAGTACTTGAGTTGTCACAGAAGATGGGAATGTTGGATAATTCAATTCCAAAGTCTTGAAGTTGACTTTTAAGATAGAGAATTTGAGAACAACACAAGCTTGCAGCAATATACTCAGCCTCACTGCTGAGGTGGCTGAGGTTTGTTTTTGCTTGACCATGAAATAATTCTTGATCCAATAAACTGGCATCCACCACTTGTGGATTTTCTATCTAGATTGCATCCAGCATGTCAGTGAATCCAATTAGAGAGAATGGGGATTCAGTGGGATACCACAAGCCAAAATCAGGGGTTCCTTTGAGATATCTCAAAATTCTCTTGACAGCAGAGAGATGAGATTCCTTGGGATTTGCTTGAAATCTAGCACAGAGACAGACACTAAACATAATGTCAGGTCTTGAAGCTGTTACATAAAGGAGAGATCCAATGTAACTTCTGTAAAGTGTTGGATTTACACTTTGACCATCTGGATCAGCATGGAGTTTGGTTGTGGTTGACAAGGGGGTTTTGGCAGGGGAAGCAGTTTGCATGTCAAACTTCTTGATCATATCCCTTGTGTATTTAGCTTGGTTAATGAAGATTCCTTCCTTCATTTGCTTGACTTGAAGACCCAAGAAGAAAGTAAGCTCACCAATCATACTCATTTCAAACTGGTCTTTCATAATATCTCCAAATTCAGTGCACAAGTCCTCATTTGATGAACCAAAAATGATGTCATCAACATAGACTTGGATGAGCAACTGATCATCTCCATATTTTTTGATAAACAAAGTGTTATCAATATGGCCCTTGGTAAATCCTTTGCCAAGGAGATATCTAGATAGGGTATCATACCAAGCTCTTGGTGCTTGTTTAAGCCCATACAATGCTTTGTCCAATTTGTACACATGATCAGGAAACTTTGGGTGCTCAAAACCAGGGGGTTGAGACACAAAAACCTTTTCATTTAAGACTCCATTCAGAAATGCACTCTTGACATCCATTTGGAATACTTTCATCTTCTTGAATGAAGCATAGGCAAGGAATAGCCTAATAGCTTCAAGTCTTGCAACAGGTGCAAAAGTCTCATCATAGTCAATACCTTCTTCTTGTCTGTATCCTTGAGCAACCAGTCTAGCTTTGTTTCTTACTACAACACCTTCCTCATTCATCTTATTTCTAAAAACCCATCTTGTTCCAATGACAGTTTGGTTTCTTGGTTTAGGAACAAGTTGCCACACTTTGTTCCTTTCAAACTGCTCTAATTCTTCTTCCATGGCTTCTATCCAGTCAGCATCTTGGAGTGCTTCATTTATTTTCTTTGGTTCCACTTGGGATATGAATGCACTCATGAGAAAATGAATGTTGTCTGGAACTGGGGTTTTATCAATTTGAAGGCTGATGTAAAGGTCTTTATTGGGTGGAATGATGTGAGTAATGGTGGATTCATCATTGGTTTTGGGAGGAGAAAGAGGATTATTGGATGGAGATGGAAGATGGCTAGTGGATGGATTACATGAAGAATTTGGATGGCTGTCAGCTAAGGAAGAAATTTGGGAGATGTCAGTCAAGGGATGACCATTCATTTGAGTATTCTCTTCCTCATCAATTGGATTGGTAGTAGGAGTGATTGCTGTTGACTTGGTTGGCTGGATTGGTTGATGATGGGAGTGGGATTGGTCATGGCTGCCTTGCAGGATGGCTGTCAGATGAATTTCTTGGAACCATGTATGGAAGATTTGATGAATCTTGTTCATGATGGAGAACAGTTGAATCAAGAATGGGAGATGCTTCAGGGAGATTATCTAGGTTTCCCAAACCTTCATCAAAATCACACAATTCAGTTACACTTTGATCATTGTTTTCATCAAAGTCAACATGAATTGATTCTTCCACAACAAGTCTTCTTTTGTTGTAAACTCTATAAGCTTTGCTTGTGTTAGAGTATCCAAGAAAGATTCCTTCATCACATTTGGAGTCAAATTTGTCCAAATTGTTTTTGCCATTGTTGTGAATGAAGCATCTACTTCCAAAACTGTGAAAGTAGGAAATGGTAGGAACTTTGTCATTCCATAATTCATATGGAGTCTTCTTATGGAATTTGTTGATTAGTGTTTTATTTTGAACATGCACAGTAGTAGTGACAGCTTCACCCCAAAAATACTTTGGAAGATTGTGTTCTGACAGCATTGTTCTTGCTGCCTCACAAATTGTTCTCGCTTTTTCCTTTCAAAGAACACCATTTTGTTGGGGTATTCTTGGGGCTGAAAAATTGTGATCAATACCTTTTGAATCACAATATTCTTCTACTCCTGTGTTCTCAAATTCTTTTCCATGATCAGATCTGATCTTGATAATGGATGTCCCTTTTTGATTTTGAATTTTATTGAACGGCTTGTCGACAGCCTAAGGGTGTCACTTTTGGATTCAAGAAGAATGATCCAAGTGAATCTGGTGTAGTCATCCACCACAACTAGGGAGTATCTCTTTCCTCCTAAAGATCTAGTCCTTATGGGTCCAAAGAGATCCATATGAAGTAGTTCAATAGGTCTTGAGGTGTCCAATCTGGTCTTGGGCTTGAATGAAGATCTCTTTTGCTTTCCACATTGGCATGCTTTGCAAAGTTTATCCTTCTTGAATGGGATCTTTGGAAGACCTCTGACTAGATTTGAATTTGCAAGCTTGGAGATGGTTTTATGGTTAAGGTGAGCCAATCTTTTGTGCCAAAGCCATGACATATCAGATTGAATAAATGACAGAAGGCAGTGAGCATTTGAGGATTCCACAATCTCTAAGTTTAAGCAATAGAGATTTCCTTTTCTTGAACCAGTCAGAATGACTTTATTGCTTTTATCTTTAACAGTACATTTATCCTTAGTGCAAACAACATGATATCCCTTATCACAGATTTGACTGATGCTAATCAAATTGTGTTTGCGACCCTCTACATAAGACACATTTGTAAAAATGATATATTTTGTAATAAGATTTCCTGATCCTTTGATCTTAGCTTGGGAATTGTCACCAAAGGTTACATTTGGACCATTTTTAGGGGAATATTGTTGCAACCAGTCTTTATTGAAGGTCATATGTCTACTACAACCACTATCTAAATACCAGAGTCCTTTCCTAGGTACCTGCAAAACAGAAAGTAAATTTTATGGTACCCCTTTTTATTCTTTTGGGTCCAAAGGATTAGTTTTTCTTTGGAACCCTAGCTTTGTTCATTGATCCCTTTTTGAAGAACTGGTTTAGGGTATGGTAATATGACATGATTTGCATCATGTAAGGTGTAAGGACAGTGGATTGGGATGGATTGAAGAAGTGATTTGGGTTGTTATATTGGGGTTGAAACTGAAAGTTATTTGAATAGGATGATCTGGGAGAGTCATTTTGACTTGCATGACTTCTTCCATTTGAGTATTGCCATTGAGGTTTTTGTTGTTTGGTGTATCTATGTTTGTTATAGAATCTTTGTTGCCTTGGGGTTCTTTGTTGTTTGGAAGATTTTGGTTGTCTGTCAGGCCTCGTCGTCTCGGAGCCTTAGCCTGCCTCGTTAGGACTTGACCGCTAGCACATTTTTGCAGTTTGACTTCTTCCTGTATATTGGCCCCTTTTTGAACCCAAATATACTTGCTTCCTTGAATTTTACTTGGTCCTTCCTTTGACTGACTAGGACCAATCAAGATTTCCTTTGATTTTCCTTTGGTTTGAACAGGATAGGTTTGAACTTGATAGCTGCCAGAGCTTAGATTTTCTAGAACCATTTTTTCAATGGCCTTTTCACCAGTGGGAGGAGTGTACACCTTTTGTGTATGATCATCAGCACCAATCCCTGTTTTGTCACTGGGACGTCTTTGGGTGTAGGTGAAAAGGGATAATGCTTTGCTTGACATGTTCCATGAATCTATTTTCTTTTTAAGAGCCTCATTTTCTTTTTCAAGAATTGTGAGTCTTTGACAGTTTTCTTGAGTACAGGATGCCTCAGCTGTCAGATCCATGTTTTGTTTTTCAAGCATGAAGCATTGATCTCTTAGCCCTTGACAGGCTTTCTCAAGCTCAGAATTGGTTTTTGTGAGGGTGTCAATGGTTGAGGTTTGGGAAAGGTTCTCATTGACCAGTGAAGCAAAGCTAGTTTTTTGTTTTTTGGTTTGAATTAAAAGAGTGCAAACTAATTGTTTGAAACCATCAATATTTAAAGAGTTAAAATCATGTACCTCTTTCAGTTCATCTGCAGCAGCAAGTGCTTCCATTTCTTCCTCATGGTCTGATTCTTCCTCATTGTCTGATTCTTCCTCATCTTCAGCTATAAGGCATAGCATGGCCTCTTCTCCTTCATTGTCAGAATCATCACTTGACACATACTCTTCATCACTGAATTTTGATGAATCAGCTATCATAACTTGCTCCTTGTTTTTGTCATTTTTATTTTTGGAACAATTGAAGCAGTTGCACCTGGAACTGTGAATGATCTCTTTTGAGTAAGTCAATTTCTTAGTTGTCTGATTGTCCCTAGGTTTCCTTGGTTTAGGACAATCAGATGAGTAATGTCCTTGCTTTCCACAGTTGAAGCAATCAATTGTCTTCTTGTAGCTGTCTTGTTGAGAATTAGATGTGGAAGGGTTGTATTTTTTGTCAAAAGATTTCTTTTGAAATTTCATGGCATTTCTTACAGCCATGGATATGAGACTTGGAATGTCTTCTTGAGAGATCCGTTTGCCTGTGGGTTTGGAGCTGATGTTTATCTTTTGAAGGGCATTGTTGACAATGGTCTCAATGTCTTGGTGAGTGATTGGTTTGTGGATAGTTTCTTGAGCAGTTAAGGCTAAAGTTTGTGAAATGGTAGGAACTGGTTGAATTTTTATCATACCTTCCAGTTCATAAGCTTCAAGCTTTCTAAAATACTGTTCAACTGTCATTGTGCTCCATTCAGATCCTTCTCTGATAGGTAATGCTACCTTTTCATATTCTTGTGGGAGATTAGAATATATCTTGAGGCAGAGATCTTGTTGTTCAAAGGTTTTTCCATGGTGAGCAATAGATCTAACAAGGTTTTCAAACCTTGGTTGAGCAGCACTCACTTTTTCTCCAGGATAGAACTTGAAGTTGTCTAATTGCCTAAGCAAGTTATACAAATTTTGTGTCCTGACACTGGTGTGTTTAGTGAACTTAGTTTGAATGAGAGTCCATGCTGATCTGGCATTTGGTTCCTTAGCAATTTCTTGTGCTAGTGAGTCATTTACACTCTTTTGAACAATGTTTTTGACTTTTAAGTTTGCACTGATTAATTGCTTTTCAGATTCAGACCAAGTTTCTGGGGATTTGATCTTACTAGGTCCTCCATCAATACAAATTTGAGTTGGGTAGGACACTTCATTCTCTAGAACATACCAGTTCCATATACTGTTTGCATCAAGGTATGTTTTTATTTTTGATGCATAGATCTCAAAAGATCCACAGTCATCAATGTGTGGGATGTCTTTCTCATTATTTCTCCCTGGTTGAGGCATGGTGGGTTTGAAGAGGATCCTTCACAAGTTGTTAGACTTTTGAATATGAAGACAAGCTCTGATACCAATTGAAAGGCCCTTGATTGATATGCAGATGATCAGACAGCTATGGTTTGACTTAGCATCGGATATTAGTTGAATTGTGCGGCGGAATAAGTGAAGCTTGAAATAATGATAGGATAAAGAACACAATAAAATAATGCAAGTGTGTGAATGTGTTTGCGAAATGTAATAACACAGGGAATTTAAAGTGGTTCAGAGTTCACTCCTCCTACATCCACCCCCACAGTCAATCTTGACAAGTGAGATCAATTTTATTATAATCTTAATCAACAAGAATTACAAATGATTGATAAGGCAAGTTCCTTGAACTTCCTCTTCCTAATTAGTACAGTCAACTAGGGATACACTTAAAGTACAGTCTTAAGTGCTTTTACAACTTGAAGTACAGTCTCAAGATTTTACAAAAACAACTAATACACTCAAGAAACAGTCTTGAGTGTTTACAAATTATTTCTACACCTAAAGTACAGTCTTAGGATTTGGAATTTGTGAATTAACACACTAGGGTTGTTTGTTGTTGAAACAGGGGTTTCAGGCTGAAGGTTTTTGGTTTGAAAAGTGTTTGAAGGGTAGGGATTGGTGTGTAGGGATTTGTGTGTAGGGATGTAAGGGAGAGGTTTATGGACTGTGAAAAAGAGTATTTTTCAAGAGTGTTTTGTGTAGAGGATGAACTCCTCTATTTATACCCTTCAATGTAGCCGTTGGAATATGACTGTTGCAGCTTCATTAATGAGCCTTGACTGGTCTTTGCCCCACTTGTCCACTTGCAGGTCTTCATGAGCTGGCTTGAGTGAGAGCTTCCAGAAGGTCTCTGGCGGTCTTCATTGGTCTTCAATGGTGAACTCGCCGCGAAGATAAAGGTTCCACCTTGGTTGAGATTGTGGTAGCAGAGAATGAGACAGAGTGATGGCTATCAGAGGGAATGAAGTCATAGCTGTCAGATCATACTAAGGCTTAGCTATCAGAGATGTTCTCTAATAAGGACTGAGATGTACTTGATGATCTTGATAGCTAAGAGAGGGAATATGATTCATGTTATTGATTGAATGTAACCAATGTATAAGAGAGAATCATAACTGTCAGACTCATAGCTGTCAGATAAACTGAAAGATGAATATAACAGATTTCCTCTTTTGATATAAACCCTGTTCTATATATATATATTCCTTTATCAAAACCAACTAACTAAGACTTTGATTAAAGTTAGGTCCTAACATCAATATATTTATTAATTAAAAATAATTTAAGTCTAGTTCTATCAATGCATAAAAAATATTTAAAGTGAAGCATATTTAAAATATATGAAAATATGAGTATTAGGAGATGTTAGTTTAGAATTAATTTATAATCATTCCCTCTAAACACCTTCTTTTCTTCCCTCCACCATCACTGCCACCACCATTCCATCTATTTATTTGAAAATGAGGAGAGCGATTGCAAGCAATATATGTTTTTTTGTAGTTAATTAATAATATCGTTGTTTTTTTTTTTTTTAAGGCATTAGTCTTATAAAAAAAACTGATGATTAACACTTCGGACCAAAATTAGTGGGTCAGTCAGTCAGCCAGCCCGCCATCAAATTCGCTATTGACAAACCCGAATTTAAGTTAATTTTTTAAAATTAATCTGTTTAAAATAAAAAAAAACATTAAATCCGGTATTGACAAACCCGGATTAGCTTTAAATTCAATCTCGGTTTTGTCAATACCAGCTTCACATTTTTTATTTAAAAAAAAAACGATTAATCAGTTTTAAAAAAAAATGTAGAGCCGGTAGTGGCAATACCGGCTTTAAACTTAATTCCGGTTTTGCCAAACATTAAACTACAAAAGAATGCTATTACGGTACATAAGTTTTGGTGAAAGTTATTTTGGTATTTAAAATTTTAAAAAACTATATTTTGAAAAAAAAAATCAGAGAATGTGTATAAGTTTATTAAATTTCAGCTTGAATCTAAATGGATGTAAAATATTTTAAAATAATTATTCATTTAAATAAAATAAATTCTTTTTGGACAACGATAGGATATACTACATTTTGATATACGTACATGTAGGTGTAATTATGGTAAAAGTTTAACAACTGAAAATGAGGTTTTTCAAATTAAGCTATTGATTTGACAGTGTCGGGTGGGGTGTGTGTAAGGTTTTACTATTGACCAATTTGGTCTGTAAAAGCAAAATGATGGCAATTTCAGTAGAGTTAATTTCACTATTCATCTCTAATTTTTCTGGCAATAAACTTTTTTTTATATAAAATTATTAAATAACTAAAAAATCACGTATAATACCAAAAATTAATTTTTGTGAGTTTTCTATATTTAAAAAAAAAATCTCCATTTCCCGTAATTAAGTTGATATCACTTAACAAAGTTCAAATTTTAATTTAGATTAAAAGTGTTTGATGATAAATCAGTTATTGAAAGGAAATTTCAACATCTGAATTAGGAAATCTAACAACTGCCAAAAACAAGCAAACTTACAAAGGCAAATGACATAGTCTCTTAGATAATTAATTTGGATAGTTAATATTGATGTCACCCTAGAGATTCGTGGACCACCTAGGAGGTTAACTCAAATTCCTTTTCATGGCTGATAGCTTAATTATGAAGCTTGATTCTCATTATATTAATCATCCCATTCCAAAATGAATTTGTCAAAATATTTGTCTTCAAATAAAGTGTCTATTTTTTAAACAGAAGTAAGCCCTAAAGAGTTGTATTTATCCTTTCCAATTAAATAATACTCCCTCCGACCCATATAAGATTTTACAGATGAGTGTTGCATGCGAATTAAGAATATGTGTAAACGGTATAAGTGTTGTGAGTATGAAAGGTGAGGTAGGAGAAAAAGGTGGGGTAGAGAATAATAAGTTAATTCGTGTTGTGAGTATAAAAGTAAAGTAAGAGAAAGAACGAGTGGAAGGAATAGTAAAGTTTATTTGTCATTTTAGGAAATTGTAATTTTATATGGGTTGTTCAAAATGGCAAAATGAAGTCTTACACACAGGAAAGAGGGAATATATTATTAAGAATAAATAAGTTAAATTTGAATGTACCAACAATATTTATATAAAAAATATCTATTTGTCTTATCTTTTCAAAAATATGGTCTCAGTTTGTTTTAAGTGTTTAATATGATTGAACTTTATTATTTTAAGAAATTGTGCATTAATAGCATCTTTTTATAATTTCATATACAGAAAATTTTGGGGAAAAACCTGTTTCTCCATAAGTTATACAAAATCTTGTTTTTAAATATATCAACTTGGTGTTTTAAAGCCTAAACTCACTGTTTTAAGGCCTAAACTCGTTATTTTATTTTCTGGCTTAAACTCACTGTTTTAACGCCTAAACTCACTATTTTATTTTCTAGGTATTTTAAGGCCTAAACTCAATGTTTTAAGGTCTAAACTCGATATTTTTAAGGATGAAAGTAAACTTTTATAACTTATGAAAAAACAGGTTTTCTCTAAAACTTACTCTTTTCATATAAGGATGACCACCAAATTATGTTTTGACAAAAGTTTTATAAAAATGTATGCGATTCCAAAAGTCTTACGAGAGTGTATGCAATTTCTCATTCTAATTTAATTGATCGCTTTTTTAGTACACTTGCAATTTCACATTCTAATTCAACTCATCCTTTCTTTTTTTAGTACAGTAGTTGCAGTTTCACATTCTAATTCAATTCTTCAATTTTTTTTGCAGTAGTACAATAGAAATATAAGTGGGAACGCTTTTTTTAAAAAAAGATTAGAAAAAATGGTTTTCAAAATGCACGATGATATTTTTATAAGTAACGGAAACTTATTTTATATGAGGTGACATTTTGATAAATAACCTGAATTTGTTTTAAAACACACGCATTTTTTGCAAATAATTGAAACTTGTTATAACACAACAAGAATTATTAACACTACCACCGACATTTGTTAACATGGGTGGAGGTAGACTTTGTTATAATAAGGGGGCAATTGCCTCCCCTCTGATGGATGTGGTTTTACCCATCCAAAAGATATGTTCCTAAGCTTATTTTCTGCTCGAAACCTTGGGAATTTAATGTATTTTATAGTGTTTTGAAAGTACAGGGACTGAAGTGCAACAATGCTGAAAACGGAGGATTTGTACCCACTTTGGAAGTTCAAGGGCCAAGTTGTAATTTATTGGAAATTCAGGGATCAAACTGAAAATATGGAAATTAGGGAGGAATTTGATTTAATAAAGTTCAGGGGCAAAGTGAAAATTTGAAAATTTCGAGTATGAAAGTGCGAAAGCGAAAATTAGAGTGATCAAAGTGCGACTCGGCAATTATGGCGAAGCGAATAAAAATTGGTCCAAAAATGTGGCCAAGGTAGGAGCATTGACCGGCCAAGGCTGTTGCAAATCAAGAGCCATGCATGGAGAGGCCGGCCAAGAAGGATTGCTGGCCGAGACTTGAAGCTTGGGCTGGGCCAAGCGGCCAATGCAAGGAATACACGGCCGAAGCTATTTTAATCAGAACGAGTTGTACCAAGTTGCACGACTCGTTATCACGAGTCAGCTCGGCAAGTTTGGGTCTGGAATGGGCCGGATTGGGCTGGAGTGAAACGCCTTTGTTAACCTAGGTTATGATATAATGTAAGGATTGGCTTTTATTTTTGGAGGCGTGGTACTGTTCCGAGGAAGAAGAAAGAACAAGTTCCATTGTTCCATATTTTTAATTACGATTCGATTTCAGGTTTATTTTTCTCTATTTTAATTTTGATTTTTATTATGACTAGCTAATTTTATTTATTCACGGATTAGATGTAACAATTGTCGAATTCTTATGCTAATAATGTTTTAATTCTTCCACACTTTTCTTGTTCTTGTTCAATGTAATTTGCTTAATTTATTTTTAGACTTCAAACAATATTGATTGATATTGTTGGTCTTTAAATCATTAGGGTTTAAATTACTACACTTGCGTGGGTAGTTTTTACACTGGCCTAAATTTCATTGAATAGATTTAATTGAAGACCTAGCGAAAATCAAACGAATCTAAAATCAATTGTTTCTTAGATTTTAACGTATTACTTGTGTGTTTTGTAGACCTATCGGAAAGCAACACATAGAAGTAATAAAAGGGTTGCAATCCGCACACCATACCGTCCCAACTCTTATTAAAGTGAACGATTTCTTGAACGAGATTAGTAATTATTTTTATAAATTAGCATAGGAAGGAGATAGTTGTGAAACCCAATCTGTGAATTCTTGTCATTCTTGATTTCAATATTTGCTTTATTTTCATTAGTTTAATTTATTTGTTTTCATTATTAGTTTAATCAATCAAAATCAAAAACCCCCTTGGTTACTTTGCACTAATTAAATCAAGTTGTTATTCACACAAGTCTATGTGGTTCGACCCTTGCATGTGCATACTACTACAACGGTAGCCAGTACACTTGCTAGGTATTTTTTATTACAAGAGAATTTTTATCCATCACCCCCCCCCCTTAACCTTCTACAATGTACCAAATTAGTACTAATATTTAAAAAAAAAAACGATTTTACCATCAAAAACTGTTTTTTCTCTCTTACTAAATTTTATTTTTGCCCCCATTTAAACTAAATTTTTAATTTACATCATAGTGTTCTAAATTAAAAATAATTTTGCCCTCGTTTAAAAAAAATCTGGCTCCACCACAACTTTTTAACACTACCATTGACACTATTTAATTAACACACAAACCGGCACTCTCTTACACCACATTGACACTCTTTTTTGCGCCAATACTAACACAATTTTGCACATACACTCTTTTACACATGCACCAACATTCTTTAACATTGTCAATTTTTAACACTAACGCTAACACACCTTAATATAAGCTTTGCCACTCATTGATACATGCGCTAACATTCTTTAACACATAATTCTTTAACACTACTACTTTTGGCACCATTCATTAACAAGGGTTAAAATTTAAGTTTAAATGTTTATAAATGTGAATTACTGACGCTTTGTGACATTAGCACTGACATTTACAAGGAACACACACATGTTTTTGAAAAACACGTTTTTCTTAAGCGATAGGAAAAACGCGTTTTACTCAAGAACTATCCTATTTTTTGAGACATAAAAAAGAAAATGATAAAGCAAGAAATATATTTCAAGAACTTAAAAAGAAGACACATTTAAATTGATGTAATTTGATAACATGACACTTACTGAATTGGAGAAAATGTATATGCATTTTTAATTTGAGAGATACAAAGATATGCAAACCTTAATAATTAAATAATAACTAGATAATTAGGTTTAAAATGAATTGTTCAAATTCTAAGCCTAGTTTGTTTTTAATTTTTTAAACATATTTTTATTTTCTAGGTCTTAAAACTAATTATCAATATAATTTAAAAACATTCCGATTAGCATGCTCATCAACACTTAGGGCTCGTTTGGTAGACCGATAGGATTAGCATGTATTAATAGTTAGGAGATTATTACTCCAGGGATTAATTATACCACCCTTTTTTTGAGATAAATATGAAGAGGATAAGAGGTGATAAGAGGTCTTATCCAGGTTGTTAGGATTATTACACCGGTTGCATTTAATCAACCAAACATCAAGCTTATTGGACTAATAATCCTATCCAACGCTAAGAAGGGCTACCAAACGACCCCTTTTTGAATAAAATATAATAAGCAAAAGTATCATCCATATACAATTTACTAGTTTATCCTTTTTTTTCTTTTTTCTTTTTTTCTTTTTTTTTTTGAGGCTTGCCCATCTCGAGTCAAGCCCCATTTTTTTGTGTAAGTCAATTTACTAACAAGTCCCTCAATTCTCTGAAATTCCCTTAAAATCCCCCCAGAGGCGCCTAATATTAACTAGGGAGGGATAATCATCCACTCTAACCACTGGAGGGAGTCGAATTGCCAAAAGAGTGGTGAGTGCTCAAATCTTAACTTAAATGGGACAGTGAAATTTGAACGACCCTTACACTGAAATTGCCAAAGAGCTCTAGTTCAAGTGGCATCTGATATATTTTTTCATGTGAAGGTCAAAGATTCGAACTCTATCAAATGCAAATGCATTTTCAATTGTCTCTCTTATAATAGATTAAGTCAATTATTAATAAAAAGATCACAAAAAAATTAAGTACAATGAAATTAAAACCATTTCAATGTTTTTATTCGTTACGAAATGAAAGGAATTCTATCATAGTATATGTGAGCTTGGGAAATAGTTCATCATTTTCATAAGGAGTTATCATAAATGAAAGATCTTCATAATAAATGTCAGTCACTCCATATTCATCTAACCGATTGTTCTAAAACTCAAAGACCAGATTTGAAAGATTTCTGCAGACATGTGCTCCAGGAGCATTAAATGGTTAAAATATTTTAGAATAATATATTTTTCCACTTTTCTTTTCAACTTAATCATTTATTTACCAATTTTAATGGGCATTAAATGACAAAATAAAATAAAATAAAATAAAATAGAAGAAACGTAATTATGGTGAATTAAGAACAAACTCCTTTTGTGATGGACCATGCTATATATATATATATATATATATATATATAAAGAGAGAGATCATGAGATATGCATGCGCCAGAGAAGAGACAATATGATACTTGTCTTTTAGCCAAATGCAGCATAGGGCTACAAGTCATAAACTTTGTAAGTTTGCTTCTTTGTGATAGCGTTTGGATATTTTCGTCTTGATTTGGTCTCTTTCTATTTATACGGTTCATATATATATATATATATATATATATATATATATATATATATATATATATATAATCCCTCCGTCCCACCCTACTTAGGATTTTTTCTCTTCTGGCACGGAGATTTAAGAAATACTATTATAATAAAAAGAGAGAGAATGAGTGGAGGAGGTATTGTTCGAAAAATAAAATAGGAGAGATAATGAGTGGGAGAAATAGTAAGAGAATTGTTGTTGTCAGTATGATAAGTGGGTCTCATTAAATATAAAAATAATAAAAACTTGCCATTTTGGAATGTCCTAAGTCGAATGGAACATTCAAAATGGCAAATTATCATAAATTGAATGGGACGGAGGGAGTGTATATATATATATATATATATATAAATATATATAAATTTCTTTTTAAAAAAATATTAATTTCCTTTATATATGCGTGGAAAAATTAAATTATATAACATCTGCCTATGGAGATGCACTTTCTAGCCTTGTAGGTACTGGTAAATTAAGCAAACAGGAACATAATTAGAAGCTAAAGACAGTACAAAACTGTCTCAATAACCTATTTTTTTAGGAATTTTTTCTGAAAAATATTCCTTTTTTTTTTAAAACAAAAAAAAATAAATTTTCAAAAGGTTAGTTTTGAAAAGAAACTACTGATCACTTTCATGTGATCGTATCTCTTATGTAAGAGCAAGAATGATTAATAAAATATCAGAACAACAAACAGCGACTCATTTGCAGCAAGTAGTCATTAGTTTTGAAAAGAAACTAGCTAGGTTACTGACTTTCAATATACATATATTCTCCCATCTCCCACCACCCACCTGAACTCTCTCCGGCCACCAGTTGTTTCATCACCCCCCAGCTAAGGTATGTACATTACACCCACAACTCCATATGATTATTGCTGGGCTCTTGTTTTCTTGGTTTTTTTCCTTTTTTTTTTTTTTTGTACATTTCTTGTGCTGCTTGAATGGTTCTTTGGTTTCCAATCTTCATCCTGCTCCATATTTAAGTACACTCAAATTGGAGCACCCAAATAATCAAATTTCCCTTCACTTAATTTTTTTAGAGTTGATTATTAATTATTTATTGTAATGCAAAGCAGAACCCTTGGGTTTTGAGAGTGATATAGATTGTCGTCCTAGCATGTGGATGTGAAATATCATCAACAGCAGACTCATGGGAGGTCTGGATTCCTTTTTCCCTCATCAATTTCCTCACTTGTACGGAGTATTACTTTTCCCGGCCGGCCAGTTGCCTGCGTACATATTGTATTTAACAATAGAACATAATCCCCTGCGCTGCTTCATTCAAAATTCAAATATCATAAACAAGAACCTTTGGCCGCAAGTTGGCTCATGGTGCTTTACAAATTAACCTAGGCGAGCTTTAGTCACTCAATTACTTGAACCAGGAATTAAGCTACCAGCAAAAAACAAGCCAACATGTAAGCTAGCTCAAGTAGTACTGGTATTAAAGCTTAGGGCTCATATTCGAATTGTAGTTATTAGTCATGAGCAACGTGATTGAAGATTTTACCAAACCGAGCCAAGGCATGCCGACCAAAGAGAAAAGAAAAAATTGTTTCCAGACTTGTTTCTTACAATTACAAAGTAAATCAAAGTTGCTGCTGTTTCTGTTGCTTAGCATCTTGGAAGACCTGGTCTTATGTCACTTCCACCTCGACTTGATCATCCTCTTTAACCTCGGCATCAATAGTTTCTTTTACGATCATGTCAAAGTTCCGAGCATGGACAACAGGCGCATAGCAGGGCTCATAACCATCTTCTATATATTTATGAGCTATAACATCCAAGTCATTGGCCTCAAAGGGAACCAGGGAGTGTCCTGCACGAGAAACATCATCATATAGAGGCTCACAAGCAAGTTGGGCTAGCTTCTCCACGCTTACGTCGACGTTCGGATCGACTAAATCACGTCGAGCCAAATGCTTACGGCCTACGCCAAAGATGTCATTTACTCGCTCGACAATGATGGTGTAGCACTCAACGCTGTTTTTATAGTTCTCCACAACAGCTCTCTCCCTATCTTGAGCCTCCTCCTGCCATTTTATCCTGGCAGCTATGTGCTCCTTATTCACTTAAGAGCATCAAGTTGTTGCAGTCCTGGAACATGTTAGTGACACTCTCAACTTGTGTCTCGAGCTTGACCTTCTCCTGACTCGCCAGGGCGACCCGCTCCTCTAGTTTAGCCTTTACTGGTCTCCAATAGGCGACCTGCTCTTGGAGGGGAGCCAGCTGCTCCTGGGCAGTCTTTAGGAGTGAAGGACATTATCTCTCTCTTTCTCGACGTTAAAGTAGGTCGTGCTCTCTTTCTCGACGTTAAAGTAGGCCGTTTCACCGCCTCACATTGGCCATCCTGGTCATGGGGTTTCTTCTTTAGCTCCCCAGCTTCCCTCACTTTTCTAGCCAGGTTGGCTTAGGCCGTCTTCTCCCTTTCAATGGTCACCCTCCATTTACACTTGTCCAGCTCGACCAACACCAAAGGCTGCCAAACAAACAAAAGATGGTTAAATTTGATTCGGACAAAAGAAAAAGAGCTTGGAAAATAGACAATTGTTACCTCAGAGGAAACCAGGCCAAGGCGGTCGCTGAACTCCTCTGGAGTTAGTCCGGAGCTGGGGAAGGAGGCAAGCAGATCCTGGTCTGCGGCTTGACGTATCGCAACTTGGCCCAAGTCCATTTTCGGATCGGGCGTGCAAGAGAATTCACCCCCCTTAGTGGGGCGACGTCACTCAATGCATCCACCATGGATTGCACCTCATCAACATCGAGAATCCCACCATCAACTGTCTTGGCCGCATTGCCCATTTCTAGATTTTGGCAGCCTCGGCCTTTCTTTCTATTTAAGACCAAGGAGTATACATTCTCTCCTTGTCCTTCCTCCGTCAAGTCCACTATTAGCTCGACAACTTGCGACCTGGTGGAGGGATCGAACTGCTCATTGCCAGGAGGCAACTCACCGTGGGAGTCTGCTCCACCTAACAAGGAAGCAGCTCGATCATCACTTCTATCTATACTTTGGGCACCCAAGCCTTGGTTTTATGTTTTGGGGCCAACTGAGGCTTCGATTGGCTTGACGGGTTGGGAACCATCTATGAGGACCATTGTTGTGCAATCGCAGCGGAAGCAAGAACACAAAACTAAGAACACACACAAGCAATTAATCGGGAAATCGAAAGAGAAAGAGAAGAGATTAATTTGGGGTTGAACCTTTGTTTTCTGTATTATTAGCCAAGATCTGTACAGCCGTTTACAAGATTACAAAAACATATATATATGCTTTACAAAACCTAGCCCAACGCAGAGAAAAAATAACCCAGAAAACCCAAGGCCCAAAACCCCCCGTCACTTGAGGCGCCCGCCCCAAGAAACCCAAGCGCCCGCCTGGCGATGTGCTATGCCAGCCGCACCCTCTGCACCATGCGCCCGCCTCGGCAGCTCCGTGCGGCCGCCTCAAACCATTGACGCCAAGCTCCATCCTTCGCTTCAGCGCGTCCGCCTCACCCTAGGTGGGGCGCCCGCCTCAAAGCAAAAAATCCGGCCACGAAGAACAACGAGCCATATCCAACAATCTCCACTGGCGAGTGTTCACCCAAACCAAACAAGATACAAGGAACCGGCTCGAACCTCCCCATCTCTAACAACTCGAGATGTGCAACAAATCCAAGCAATGCTTGAACTTGTCGCAGTAACCGGCTTCGTCAACATATCCGCGGCATTCTCCGTAGTGTGAACCTTCTCTAGCACCACCTCACCCATATCGATCAACTCCCGAATCTTGTGAAACCGAACATCAATGTGCTTCAACCGTTGATGATAAATGTAATTCTTTGCTAGAAATATCGCGCTGACCGTCACAAAGCAACTTCACTCCACCTTGCTCAATGCCTAACTCGTTGACCAAACCCCGAAGCCATAAAGCCTCCTTGCAGCCTTCAACCGCCGCCATATATTCCGCTTCCGTTGTAGACAATGCAATGATAGATTGGATCATAGATCTCCAACATATGGGTCCACCACCAAGAGTAAACGCATAACCCGTAGTCGACCTCCTCCTATCCAAGTCACCCGCATAATCCGAATCAACATACCCCACAACCGAAAGCTCCTCACTCTTACCTCCAAACATGATGCCGTAATCCATAGTGCCCTTCAAATATCTCGAGAATCCACTTAACCGCTTCCCAATCTTTGTTTGCCCTGATTCGCCATATACTTGCTAACCACACTAACGGCTTGCGCCAAATCTGGCCTCGTGCAAACCATAGCATACATGAGACATCCCATCGCACTTGCATAGGGAACCTTTGACATCCTCGAATTTCTTCGCCGAACTCGGGAATCTGAGGCGGATAAACAAAAATGACTCGCCATGATGGTGTCTTCACAGGTTTTGCATCCCGCATATTGAACCTCTCCAACACCTTCTCCACATATCCAGGCTTGAGATGCCCACAATCTCCTAGATTTTCTGTCTCGGCGAATCTCCATCCCAAGAATCTTCTTGGCTTCCCCCAAATCCTTCATGTCAAACTCTCTACTCAACAAGGCCTTCAACCGATTGACCTCGTTCTTACTCCTACCCGCGATAAGCATATCATCCACATACAAGAATGTAAAAATACAAGAACCATCATCAAGGCTCTTCACATAAACGCAAAGAATCATACTCACAACGCTTGTAGCCAATACGTACCATGTAGGAGTCAAACCTCGTATACCATCGCGAGACTGCTTCAGCCCATAAAGTGACTTCTTCAATCTACAAACCAAACGCTCCCCGCCCGGGCTCCGTGAACCCATGTGGTTGCTCCATGAAAATCTGCTCATCCAACTCACCATGTAGAAACGCAGCCACATCCATCTCGCTCCAACACCAAATCATAGTGCGCTACAAGACCCAACACAATCCGAATGGAAGTATGTCTCACAACAGGCGAAAAAATCTCATTATAATCCACCCCCTCTCGCTGCGAATACCCTTTTGCTACCAAACGAGCCTTGGTCAACGAGTTAGGCATTGAGCAAGGTAGAAATATCGCGCTTTGACTGTCACAAAGCAACTTCACTCCACCTTGCTCAATGCCTAACTCGTTGACCAAACCCCGAAGCCATAAAGCCTCCTTTGCAGCTTCAACCGCTGCCATATATTCCGCTTCCGTTGTAGACAATGCAATGATAGATTGGATCATAGATCTCCAACATATGGGTCCACCACCAAGAGTAAACGCATAACCCGTAGTCGACCTCCTCCTATCCAAGTCACCCGCATAATCTGAATCAACATACCCCACAATTGAAAGCTCCTCACTCTTACCTCCAAACATGATGCCGTAATCCATAGTGCCCTTCAAATATCTGAGAATCCACTTAACTGCTTCCCAATGCTGTTTGCCCGGATTCGCCATATACTTGCTAACCACACTAATGGCTTGCACCAAATCTGGCCTCGTGCAAACCATAGCATACATGAGACATCCCACTGCACTTGCATAGGGAACCTTTGACATCCTGCGAGATTTCTTCGCCGAACTCGGGAATACGAGGCGGATAAACAAAAATGACTCGCCAATGGTGTCTTCACAGTTTTGCATCCGCATATTGAACCTCTCCAACACCTTCTCCACATATCCTAGCTTGAGACGGCCACAATCTCCTAGATTTTACGTCTCGGCGAATCTCCATCCCAAGAATCTTCTTGGCTTCCCCCAAATCCTTCATGTCAAACTCTCTACTCAACAAGGCCTTCAACCGATTGACCTCGTTCTTACTCCTACCCGCGATAAGCATATCATCCACATACGCAATGTAAAAATACAAGAACCATCATCAAGGCTCTTCACATAAACGCAAAGCAATCATACTCACAACGCCAGTAGCCAATACGTACCATGTAGGAGTCAAACCTCGTATACCATCGCCTCGAGACTGCTTTCACCCCATAAAGTGACTTCTTCATCTACAAACCAAACGCTCCCGCCGGGGCTCCGTGAACCTATGTGGTTGCTCCATGAAAATCTGCTCATCCAACTCACCATGTAGAAACGCGGTTTTCACATCCATCTCGCTTCCAACACCAAATCATAGTGCGCTACAAGACCCAACACAATCCGAATGGAAGTATGTCTCACAACGAGCGAAAAAATCTCATTATAATCCACCCCCTCTCGCCGCGAATACCCTTTTGCTACCAAACGAGCCTTGAACTTTTCCCCTCTTTTCCGATACCGCTCCTCGCGTCAAGATCCACTTGCAACCAATAGCACGCTTCCCTTTAGGAAGCTCCACCAAGTCCCATGTATCATTCTTGTACAAGTGACTCCATCTCCTCCGCCATAGCAGCTACCCACTTGTCCTTTTCCTGATTGTTTATAGCCTCCTTAAAAGTACTCGGGTCTCCACTACTAAGAACAAGAACATATGAAGCCATGTCTTCAAATCCATACCTGACCGGTGGCTTGATTACTCTCTTAGGTCTCCCAACCGAAGTACTAGCCACTTCTTGTGTAGGTTCCTCTCGACTCCGGAAGAGTGAGATCCGCACGTATTATCCTCACGTAGCTCCACCTCAATAACTTGCTTCTCGCCCTCCTTGCTTTCCGGCACCTTCTCCTTATCATCACGAGTACACTTCAACATAGCCTTTTCATCAAAGACTACATCCCTACTAATCACCACCTCGCTTGACTTGGGATCCCAAAGCTTGTATCCTTTCACACCTGTTTCATACCCGAGAAAGACACACTGTGTGTTTTGACTTTGGGTCAAGCTTTGACCGCTCTTCACCAGAATATGCACATAGGATGGACACCCAAACACCCGAATATCGGTGAAGTCTACCTCATTACCCGTCCATTACCTCCTCCGCAAACCCGTTATCCAAAGAGACTCTAGGTGATCTCGTTGATCAAGAAACATGCCATACTTCACCGCACGCCCCAAAAGTTCTTTGCTAACCCCGCATTGAATCGTAGACACCTAGCCCTTTCCGCAATAGTTCTCGTTCATCCTCTCGCCCACACCATTTTGCCGTGGTGTCTTGCGGCTTAGATGTAATGCCTCTTGATCCCATGCTCTCGTAACTTCTTGAACTCGCTATTCGTGTACTCTGTCCCATTATCACTCCTCAAACACTTGATTTTACGCCCGTTTGGTTTTCCACTTGACTTTCCACACCTTGAACTTCTCAAAAGTCTCGACTTGTGCCTCATGAAGTAAACCCAAACCTTCTTCGAAAAATCATCAATGAAAGTCACGAAGTAATAATGTCCTCCTCTAGATTCTCGTTGACCGGCCCCCACACATCTCGAATGAACGTAATCAAGAATGCTCCTTTGTTGTATGCTTACCCGTCTCAACCGCACCTTATTCTCGTTTCCAAGAACACAATACTTGCAAAACTCAAGTTTACAAGTCTTCACACCCTTCAACAACTTACGTTTATGAAGTTCCCGCATTCCACCTTTCACCCATGTGACCAAGCCTCATATGCCATGTAAGTGCATCGCATCGACCTCCGACTCAACAGATGTGACTCCACCTACAACCGTAGCTTCCGAGCAACTCCGTAAATGTTCTTGGAGCCTTTCTCACCCTTCATCACAACCATAGCACCCTTCACAACTTTCGGTACTCCACCTTGAGCCTTATAGTTCATACCATTAGCATCCAAGGTACCCAATGAAATCGATTTTTAGAGACCTCGGAACATGTCTAACATCACATAACGTTCTAACTACACCATCATACATCTTAATTCTTATAGTTCCTATGCCAATTTTACATGTAGCACCATTACCCATAGTAACTATACTGTAATTAATCGACTTCGTAGGTATCGAACCAATCACGATTCGCAGTCACATGAAACGAACATGCCGAATCCGTAATCCAAACATCTCGTCGGTGCTCCACAAACTGATGAAGTCGTGAGCATATCTCCATCCACATCCTCTCGAGCAATCTTTCAACCACATTGGCCGACTTTGAAGATCCTTCCTTGCCTTTACCGTTCCTCTTCTGCGGACAGATTCGCCTCTTGTGCCCCTTCTCCCCACACTTGAAACAATTCCCCTTGTACTTCTTCTCGATCGCGAACGAGGATTCTCGCCTCGCCGCAGTTATCCCGAATTGGGTTCTCCCACGTTCCTCGATTTTCCTTCACAAATAACCCCTCACCCGCAGTTCATCAACGGACTTCTTCCGTTTATGAAAAGCAAGAAGAGCTTCGTGACCGGTTGCGGCTCCACGGTATCCTTCCCCAAGTCAACGTAGTAACAAGATTTTCGTATGTCGAAGAAGTCGACAACGAATTCAGCAACATCAACGCCTTGTCCTCTTCCTCGAACGTCACCTCCACCCTAACCAAATCATTGAGTATTTGGTTAAACGTGTGGATATGAGCCTCAAGATCCGAACCCTCTGCCATCTTAAGCCCATACAACCTTTGCTTGAGATGCAACTTGTTCGACAGCGATTTTGACATATATCGGCCCTCCAAAATCTCCCAAACCTTCGTCGGTGATTCCTCATCGATCACGTGATACACCACCTCATCCGCAAGGCACTGCCGTATTGAAGAAACAGCCCGCTCTTGCAACTCCTTCCATGGACCTTCTTCGATATCATCGGGTTTAGTCGAATGTCGAAGAACCTTTCCCAAGCCTGCTTGAACCAAGAAATCCTTCACCCTCCGTTGCCACAACGCAAAGTTTCCATGACCATCAAACTTTTGAACGTCGGACTTCACGGTGATAGAATTCCCCCCGGACATCGCAACCGTGCTCTGATACCAGTTGTTGTGCAATCGCAGCGGAAGCAAGAACACACACAAGCAATTAATCGGGAAATCGAAAGAGAAAGAGAAGAGATTAATTTGGGGTTGAACCTTTGTTTTCTGTATTATTAGCCAAGATCTGTACAGCCGTTTACAAGATTACAAAAACATATATATATGCTTTACAAAACCTAGCCCAACGCAGAGAAAAATAACCCGTAAAACCCAAGGCCCAAAACCCCGTCACTTGAGGCGCCCGCCCCAAGAAACCCAGCGCCCGCTCGGCGACGTGCTTATGCCCGAGCTGCACCCTCGGCGGACCCGTGTGCCCGCCTCGGCAGGCTCCATGCGGCCGCCTCAAACCATTGACGCCAAGCTCCATCCTCTGTCCTTCAGGCGTCCGCCTCACCCTAGGTGGGGCGCCCGCCTCAAAGCAAAAAATCCAGCCACGAAGAACAACGAGCCATATCCAACAACCATCCCTACCCCATTTTTGGGAAGTAGATTGTTGCGAGCAGCAATCTCTCGCTCCATGCTAACTCGAGCATTGGTGCGACCATGCGCTTTCTTGCTCCTCCTTCGGTCATCTATGTTGACGATCCTGTTCATGATAAACTCTTAGTTGGGCGACAAAACTGCACGATCAAAATCAAAGGGTTAAGACAAGTAATGACGACCAAAAAGAAGGAATTCAACAGTTAAAAGAAAGCTACTTAATCGCCAAGTGGCCTAGCCGCCATAGGTGCCTTCTCGCTCGTATGCACAAAGCGTATTGCTCTCATGCTTACCACCCTCATAAATAACCCAATCAGGGTATCGTAAGCTCCTAATTATAGGGACTAAAGGCTGGAGACCTCCTTCATCTCCCATCATCATTCCGGCCTGGACATAGAAGTCCTTGCTCGACTCCAAGGTCGGCCAGTGAACTGTGTCCCTCCTAGCAATAACTTTCAACCTCCTCACTAGCGTCTTGCTCCACTCAGGGACCTAGTAATCTTCATCTTACATCACTTCTGACCCCTCGGTCGGCAATGGAAATTCCTACTCGTTCTTACTCTCCAAGTGAATTAGGTGAGTGTTCCAGCCCGTACATTTGTCGGTCAAATTGATGAAAATTAAGTTCAGGTGCCTTGGCCTTACCAGGAGTACTAATTCCCAAGGTCTTCTCATTGATCACTACCTTAAAAAATTGCTTGAAGACATAAACACATGGCTCGTAGCCGACGAACCTACGGATCATGGTGAAGGCGACCAAAACCCTAAGTGTATTGGCCCCTAGCTGCATCGGAGCAATAAAGCCCTCCAAGAATTCATTGATGAAGGGATATAAGGGTAGCCTAAGTCCTATTTCAAATTTCAAATTGCCCATAATAAATGGCCACTCTGCTCGAATCTAGTGCCCAATCGATCGAATCTTTCGCTTTCCGTTGCCTCTCTGTGAAATGGGTCAACACATACTCCTCTCTCGATATCTAAAAGTGATCATGGAGGATCCTAATTGTTGACTCGCTGACCGACTTACCATGCTTGCTGGGAGCCACATACCCCCTCTCACGTCGAGCAACAGCCACACCTGAGCAAAAGAGGTCAGCGATTCTGCCTGAGCTTAAAGTCGATGCCTCATCTTGGTCGATGTCACGATTTTGCTCGCTATCCACCATATCTACAATATATAAAGAATAGGGGAATCATTCCTAGAAGATGAAGGAGACGAGCTACCTAAAGACGAGCTAGATTCCCCTGGGAAAGGAAAAGTCTTTGCAAGAAAAGGTGGTTTGCCAATCCTAGTGTAAAAATTTATGGAATGGTCTATCAACTTATTGAACAGGCGAAAGCGAACAACCCTTGGGCACCTACGGTCATATCCCTTTAGCTTTCATTGGCCGAAAAATCAATTTCCCCAAAGAAAAGCCCCCAATTTGTTAAAATGGTTATGCACTCCTCTAAGGTCAGCTCTATCCAAGGGCCATCTATTCTTTTGTAAATTAAACCCTATGATTCATGTAGTTATAACAATATTTTGCCTCCATCTCAAACCCTAAAACCCTAGCCATGACAACCGTACAAAAACTTGAAATTAAATCTACTATGAAGGAATAGGAAGTTACCTGTTTGATTTGAGTTGGATGAAGGAGAAGGGAACACATAGATGAAGATTTCAAGCACCGGAGAAGATAAACACTAGTTTTTTCAAATAATTGGAAAATTTGGGGATTTTCGACTTTCTATGCACTCAAAAACTCAAAGACGATAGAGTTTGGAAAGGATTCAAATTCCTTCTTTTATACCCCTTTCCTTAACTGTCAGAAGTGGAAAGGGTGAACAAAATGATTCAAAAACATCAATAATGACCCGAATTGAATGCAAGAGACGATTTCCAAGAAAAATGTCCAATCGTCGGTGCATGTCAATTAATGCAAAAATTACGGCGCATTGATGACAACTCATTAGGTGACGTTGAAGTTGAACAACGATCATTGACCTAAATCGTTTGACGAGTCGAGCTGAAAAGCTCGGACCACTTCCTACCCGATAAGTCGAGCTAGGAAGTTGGGGGTCACTGAATGGAATAAAAGTGACAGGTTGGACTCATACGAGGCCAGCCCAACGTCCATGCTAATCTAAAAACTCAATATGCCCAAAGGGCCCGTCACCATTTTCCATAAATTGTACATCGATCAACAAGTCAAGTCGACCAAAGATATGGTTCGACCTTTTATAGGTCGTGACCTAACTTGGTCTGACCTCATTTCCTTTGAGAGACCTCGACCGAGCTAAACAGGCGTAGCCAACGCCGCCAAAATAACAAACTCATATATTTTCAGAGACGGTTAATTTCTGTATTCCCATCGGGTTTAGTGGGATTTAGAAACTTGTCCTATCAATACGGTACAAATATCTACCCTTGATCCTCATGAGAAGATAACGTCTTTTTTGCACACTCATTATACTATGTTAATACAGTTTTATAAACAAGACACCTATACTCATCCTCACGCCAGATGGTTTTAGCCGAAGACCATTCCGGCTAGTAGTTTGTTTTTGATTTCAGGTCTTAGACGTTGGAGTACAACCTAATTGCTGAACTAAGACTGATCTGAACCAGTTCCTGCATCATCATAGACCAAGACTATCGACTTGAGTGAGGATTTCTCTAAATTGATCTCTGATCCATCCCATTTTCTCCTCCCTCCCTTTTTTGGTAAGAAAGGAAAATCTGGTTATGGCTATGATCGAAATGATCTCACTCGTAAAACCCTAAGGGCTCGTTTGGTTGTCGGATAAGGATTAGCAGTATTATTAATGAGAGGATTATTAATACCCTCATTGATAATCATTGGTACTAATAATTCCTAGCTTTGGAGTAATCTTGCGTTTGGTACAATCAGGATTAAAAAGCTTTAATCCCACATTAACATAATCTAATGTTTGGTAAGAAATAAATTTATAGAGTATTATTTTTTATTTTCCAAAAATACCCTAATTTATTATGGCTATGACTTAACATAAACATTCATGTTGTAAAAATAAATCATATTGAAGTTCAAAATTAAATCCAAAAATCCAAAACTTAAAATATAAAAAATTGACAAGCATCAACAATCATAAAAAAATACTAATTTCCATAATATCAAGTTCTGCAAGTAGCAGCCGCATCATATCTAGACTTCCTTTTGAACACATAATCTAACAAAGTCATTTAAATCGTCTGAAACATCTTCATCAGCAAGGCCTTCAAATGGGTCATAAAACTAAGTCATCAGTATAACAACAAACAAGAAAATTTTCTAGCAAAAAATTTGTTCAATCAGGTTATTTGTTTACCATCAAAGAATGATATCGAGTGTTTCAACCATGTTCACACTCACACAATAAAGGTGAGCAAGAAATCTCACCAAACATCGTAGGAACCCCAAAAGAAAAATCAAATTACACAATATGTGAAGGAGATGAAGAATCTGGTTTATGGGTTCTATGGAAGGAAAAAATGGTGAATGCGATGAAGAACTCACCTTTGACGGTAATCATGAATTGACTGAGGTGGGAGAGAAAATCTTCATGACTAAGGCTAGGGTTCTGGGTTTTCAGTTGTAAAGCAAGGGTAAATTAGCGATAAAATATGTAATCCACCCCAATCGAAAGACGGGGATTAGTAATACCTCCCCTCCCCCGGGATAATTAGTGAAGGGATAGACAGCTAATCCTGATGAAGCGGCTAATTAATACGTTTGTGTTATTAGCTACCAAACAATGACTTACTTGGATTAATAATCCTGAACAAATTTATCCGGCTCTTAGACGCCAAACCAAACGGCCCCTAAGTTTATATTTGATGACATGTACGGACGAGTGTTATTAAACATACACTCCCCCGCCATAATGTGTTATTGATTAACTTTCATGAAGCCATCATATCCAAACCAGGCCCATGCCGAGTTAGTTAATGATCCTGTAATTAATTCAGTCCCAAATATTCCGTTAGTTTATTTAACGACAAGCATGTCATATATATATATATATATATATATATATATATATATATATATATATATATATATATATATATATATAAGTACATTTTAAAAATGTTTACAAAATTAAGCACTAACTTTGGTAGGCATTTAAAACTTTTACGGCTTTAGAAATATTTTCACAAATTTTCAAGGGTTGAAATGACAAAAATGCATATATTAAGGGGCCCTTATAATTTTTGGATCCTAATCTATTGGGCCTTTCTTGCACATGGTAATCACGGCCTGTTTAATGGGTGTTTATCGTTTTATAAAGCGTTAACTATTATTAATTAAGGGTATCCAATTTTTTAATCTTGAAAAATGTACTCTATTCGTTCCTAAGTGAATGTCAATTATTATTATTTTTTAAAAATTATCTTTCGTTCCTAAGTGCATGTCAATTATTATTTATTTATTTATTAAATTATCTTGCTCAAAAGCAAATTTGAAAAAAAAAAAATTGACATTCATTTAGAGACGTAGAAAACATTACATTGTAGAAAACTTATGAAGTAATTGGTTTTTTGAGACAATAACAAGATTCTACTTTCAAATTTTAGGATGTCTCTGCAGCATTTAAGTGATTTCCTCGAATGGTGGATAAATATCAGCATAAGATTTCCAGTACATGGATTGATCACTACAAGGAACTGGCCCATTATCGACGGAAAAGCCCGTCGGAAAAGCTCAATTTCTGTCGGTAATGTGGCTTTACCGACGTCCGTCGGAGTCCGTCGGTAATATCTGGTTGGTAATGCCGACGAAAAAGTCCGTCGATAATCCTGACGGTCCGTCCGTAAACCCAAATTAATGGTCGGAATTGATCCGTCGGTAAGAAAGTCCGCCGGCCGTTCCCCAGAGAGATTGCGGACGGACATGTCCGTCGGTAAAATAAGATATAATTACCGGCAGACATGTCCATCGGCAACGATTGTATAAATTCCAACGGAATAGTCCGTTGGTAATGCTATTTATCATTTTTAATGGATTTAGTTAACACCACCTTTAGATTTAATTAACACCATCTGCCATATTGTAAGTTAACTCAAAATCATACTAGTACTTTGCCAAATATTTACACTTTGCTTTCATATTTATAGAGTTTAAATGATCCTCCAACAACTAATGTCACTACTAGTGAATACAACCCTAAGAGGGATGAGCACCGGAGGCAGGAGGGAGTGCTTGAGCATGATCAATGATGGGAGCATTACCACTAACGCAGGGAGGAGCAAGAGCGACAGCATGAGCAAGTGCAGGAGCAGAAGCAAGATCAATGACAGGACCGGCTGGTGGATACGAGCCGAGCGAAAGTTGGTGCAGGTGTAGGAGGAGCAGGTGCAGAAGCAGGGTCAATCACGGGAGCACTGGCACTAGTGGAAGCAAAAGCAGGAACATGTGCTGGAGCCAGAGCAGATGCATGTATATTTGCAGGGGCTAGAGGAGCAGGTGTAGGTGCAGAAGCATGATCTATGACTGGAGCACTGTCACTACTAGCGGATGCAAGAGCTGGAGCAGGAGCTAGTGCGGAAGGAACAGGTACAGAAGCAAGATCAATGACTCGAGCACTGCCACTAGTGGAAGAAGAAGCAGGAGCAAGAGCAGGTGTGGGAGCATGCGCATGAGCTGGAGCCAGAGCAGGAGGAGATGCACGTACAGGTGTAAGGGCCGGAGGAGCAGGTGCAGAAGCATGATCTATGTCACTAGCGGAAGCGGGAGTAGGAGCGGGTGCGAGAGCAGAAGCAGGATCAATGGTGACTGCAAACCCACCGGCAAGAGGAGGAGTAGGGGAGGGAGTAGGAAGCTCTATGGAAGCCCTGACACTCTGCACAAGTACGAATTTCATCCGTGAAATTACACAAACATAAAAGATTTAGTATTCGAAATCTAATTGAGAAAGTAGGTTATGAATTTTATATCACTTGGAATACTAAACTTTCACCGTCTCTGGGCAGAAGCTTCATGAACCGTGTCTGCATTCTTCTTGATACTCGTAGCAAGTTGTGCTGTATGTATGTATCGACTCTTAAGGTAAGTGAGGACCTCAGTATTTGTCGAACAGCGGGATCAATCGGATCATCGCGAAAAAGACATTGATGTATACGTTCGGGAGGTATACTTTCCGAGTATAACATCCGTGATCATCCGAGGCGAACAGTGGATATGTACATATCATCTACGACGGAAATGACAATCGAGGGAGATAGAGAGGATAAGAAGGCATAAGCAATCACGCTTGCACTAAGAAACAAATTATAGAATAGAATAAATCCAGCCCCTCTAAGAAAGATACCATGTAAAGAAAAGAACATTTGCAGCGAAGCAAAAAAGAATGGCCAGATAAGCCGGTGCTGACTTAAACTCTTTCGATATGCATTTTCCAAAAAAACCAATTACGTACATAACTAGTTCGATGGACCACATGATCGATCATGTGGTCCATCGAACTAGTTATGTATGTAATAGGTTTTTTTGGAAAATGAATATCGAAAGAGTTTAAGTCAGCACCGACTTATCTGGCCATTCTTTTTTGCTAACTTAAACTCTTTCGATATGCATTTTCCAAAAAAACCTATTACGTACATAACTAGTTCGATGGACCACATGATCGATCATGTGGTCCATCGAACTAGTTATGTACGTAATAGATTTTTTTGGAAAATGCATATCGAAAGAGTTTTAAGTCAGCACTGGCTTATCTGGCCATTCTTTTTTGCTTCGCTGCAAATGTTCTTTTCTTTACCAGGGATCTTTCTTAGAGGGGCTGGATTTATTCTATTCTATAATTTGTTTCTTAGTGTAAGCGTGATCGCTTATGCCTTCTTATCCTCTCTATGTCCCTCGATTGTCATTTCCGCCGTAGATGATATGTACATATCCACCGTTCGCTTTCTCGACGACGCTGTGCATGTTATACTCGAAAGTATACCTCCCGAACGTATAAATCAATGTCTTTTTCGCAATGATCCGACCGATCCCGTGTTCTGACAAAGCCACTGAGGTCCTCACTTACCTTAAGAGTCGATACATACAGTGCACACCCAAGCATGAGTACTGGGCAGCAGCTTAAGAATGCCTGCAGCAATGGTTCATGAGCTTCTCGTGACTTTAGAGATTTACGAGGCGAGTATTCCAAGTGATATAAAATTCATAACCTACTCTCTCAATTAGATTCCGAATACTAAATCTTTTATGTTTGTGTAATTTCGTGGTTGAAATTCCGTACTGCGCAGAGAGCGTCTGTGGCTTCCATAGAGCTTCCTACCTCCCCAACTCCTTCTCGCCTGGTGGAGTTTGCGTCACCATTGATCCCGCTTCGCTCCCGCTCTCGCACCCGCTCCTACTCCCGCTTCGGCTTAATGACATAGATCATGCTTCGCACTCCGCTGCTCCTCCGCCCTTACACTCTAACGTGCATCTCCTCCCTCTGCTCTGGCTCACTCGCGCATGCTCCCACATGCTCTTGCTCTACGCTTCTTCTTCTTCTTCTACCGCTAGTGGCAGTGCTCGAGTTACTGATCTTGCTTCGCACTGTTCCTTCCACACTAGCTCTCGCTTCCCTCTTGCATTCGCTAGTAGTGACAGTGCTCCGATCATAGATCATGCTTCTGCACCTACACCTGCTCCTCTAGCCCCTGCAAATTTACATGCATCTGCTCTGGCTCCAGCTCATGCTCCCGTTCCTGCTTTTGCTTCCACTAGTGCCAGTGCTCCAGTGATTGACCCTGCTTCTGCACTTGCTCCTCCACCTGCACCAACTTCAGCTTCGGCTCCGGCTCTTGCATCCACCAGTGGTCTTGTCATTGATCTTGCTTCTGCTCCTGCACTTGCTCATGCCGCCGTTCTTGCTCCTCCCTACGTTAGTGGTAATGCTCCCATCATTGATCATGCTCAAGCACTCCTTCCTACCTCTGGTGCTCATCCCTCTTAGGCTTGTATTCGGTAGTAGTAACATTAGTTGTTGGAAGATCATTTAAACTCTATAAATATGAAAGCAAAGTGTAAATATTTGGCAAAGTACTAGTATGAGTTTGAGTTAACTTACAGTATGGAAGATGGTGTTAATTAAATCTAAAGGTGGTGTTAACTAAATCCAAGGATGACAAACATGTATGATATTCTGTTATGCACCCTCGATGTGCTTTAATTTGTGCGATATGTGGTTATGTTTAAAGATAGAACTAAATCAATTTTTTGCGTTAAAACTTTAAGACGATGAAGCACATGAAAGGGTTATTAGTAAGAAGAATATAATACCAATTGTTCACCTCCCCCATCCAAAAAGATAATTAAATACTCCCTCCATCCCATTCAAATAGACATAAAATGTTTGTGGATGGTTTGCTAGTAGTTTCCCCCGTTCCTTCTAGCGCCACAGCCCTCTCATTTAATTCTTTAGATTATTTTTTTACTGCAAATAGTAGCTTTAGTCTAGGGTAAATACTGCAAATAGTAGCTTTAGTCTAGGGTATGATATTTACTGTATACTAGTGACCAATCCGTCAAAATGCGGCCTGAATAATACGGCTAATTATCCAATTAGAAAATATAATAAAAAATATGCATATAAAATGAATATAAAATTAATTAATAAATTGTTATTTTATTTGGAAGAGGACCGAAACATGACACTGAAAAACTCTACCGAGACAAAGATGCGCTGTCAAGAACATCAAGAATGTAGAGGAGGTAGGATGGGCAATTGGTCAAATCTAATATGCAGTGGCGAAGCCATAAATTTTTGTAAAGGGGTCGAGATTGATCTTGGGATAATTAATATAATTGTTGTATACAAATTTAGGATGCAAAGGGGTTCAAAATAATAATTTAGTGCAAATTTTTCTCAAAATTAAGGAGGTCAAAATGTATAAATCCTTCATTTTTAGGAGTAAAAAGCCATTTTCTAAAAATTTGATAGTGCAAAATTGACACATTCCAAAATTGAAGGGGTTAGATAACCTCCTTTGAGTCATTGTGGCTTTGCCACTGCTAGTATGAATCGTACATGGACGTTAGTTGGAGTCAGCGTTTCTCCGGGGGATCGTTTAGCCATGCCTCATAATAATTCGAAAAATGACCACCGTGAAAATGCATGCCACATTTAAAAAAATTATAAACATTTGTACCCTCGGGGACATCCGAAAAAAAATTAGGCATTTTCAAACTCATATATACATATACACATACACAAAGGATACACATATCTACAAGTATAATTTCATAATTTTATAAATATTTATGTTAAATTGAAATCTAACTGTCTATATGATTGAATGAGATCTTGAAAGTCAGTTGAAAACGTCAAAAACGATTTACAAAGAAGTTGAAGGGCTCTTGGGATTGTAATATGTAAGGTCAAATTTAATAGGGATTCAATTGCATATCTCACTTTATACTCTCTTTTGTATTTCTAAAAGAGCAAAAGTGTTGCTCAAATGATATATCTCAGACGATTTGATTGACATGTGACCACATAGTACGATTAGTACTCTATGATTTTGTCAAAATATATTTTCGAAACTTAAAAAAATTTATATTTTTTTTGGAGATTGTTTTTCAATTAAAAAAAAAATTCCTAGTCAAAGTAAGATTGTATCAATTTAGGTTATGAAATATAGAGCTAGATATATATGTATATATTTGTATATCTTTTACGAGGAAGTCTCCCATGAGAACAAGGGGATCCGTCTCATGCATGAGACGGGTCGACCCATGACCCATGCGCCTAGTCAAAGCCCAAAAGGAGTTGTCCAAGCCGGTATACGCCCAAGGTGGAGCAGGTAAGGGATAGACCACATCATTTTGGGCCAACAAAATTACTATGACCCATAACTTGCCTTCATCTTTTGAGCCAACTTCAGTCTTAATGAAGATCCAGAAAAGCTCTTTAGGCCTCATAATTTTTTATTTATTTATTTTTTATTTTATTTTTTTGCTTTTTTTTTTAGTTTTTATATTATTTTTTCGGCTTTTCAGTGGTTTAGAAAAAGTAATAGTTAACATCTCTTAATGTAATGACTGTTGTGTTGGGTTAGAATATTTTTTTATTTTTATTTTTTTGTTTTTTTAGTTTTTATATTATTTTTTCGGCTTTTCAAAGGTGGTTTAGAAAAAGTAATAGTTAACATCTCTTAATGTAATGACCGTTGTGTTGGGTTAGAATATTTTTTTTTGTTTTGTTTTTTTTTTTTTAGTTTTTATATTATTTTTTCGGCTTTTCAGTGGTTTAGAAAAAGTAATAGTTAACATCTCTTAATGTAATGACTGTTGTGTTGGGTTAGAATATTTATTATTTTTTGTTTTTTTTTTTTTGGTTTTTATATTATTTTTTCGGCTTTTCAGTGGTTTAGAAAAAGTAATAGTTACCATCTCTTAATGTAATGACTGTATACATATAAAGTAACATTGTTCATAAGTAAACGTAATACCTGTTTTGCAATATCAACTATTACTTAATTAAATGAGAAGTATTACTCAAAATGAAAACAGTTCCTAAAAACTATTATTAGTTAAAAAAAAAAAATAACACTATTACTTCACAAGTGTAGTACTATTACTTGTAGTAATACCAACTATTACTTAAACAAATGAGAAGTATTACTCAAAATGAAAACAGTTCCTAAAACTATTATTAGTTAAAAAAAAAAATAACACTATTACTTCACAAGTGTAGTACTATTACTTATAGCAATACCAACTATTACTTAAACAAATGAGAAGTATTACTCAAAATGAAAACAGTTCCTAAAACTATTTTTAGTTAAAAAAAAATAACACTATTACTTCACAAGTGTAGTACTATTACTTATAGCAATACCAATTATTACTTAAACAAATGAGAAGTATTACTTAAACAAGTGTAGTAACTATTACTTTATATGCATACAATTATTACATTATGTTATAGTAAATATTTTTAAAAAAATAAAATTTAGCTTTAATTAAGAGCAATTTTGAAAATCTTTTAATATTCATTCATTTTGGGAGGAAGGAAATGATATGATTTTTAGTGATATCCAATAATTATTTTAACTAATTTTAAAATAGAGAGAGAAATAAAAAATGAAATTAAAATGGTAAAGATGCTCAGTCTATTTGAGGAAGATGATTGCGGATGTTTGGCGTTGTTAGGAGCGACACCGATTGAGGAGGAAGGGGGTAGGAAGCTAACGTAGTTGGGAAGAGAGGGACGGTGATGAGCGATTGATTGAAAGGGAATTGGTTTGTCACCGCGAGAGGTCGTGAAATAGAGAGAAAGGCGAGGAGGATTCAAGGACGCCGCGAACCGGTTTGACTCCGGAAACAAAGGAGAGGGCGATGGCCGGAGAACAAGGGAGAGGGCGTTGCCGTAGTTGGGAAGAGAAGAGGAATGGTGAGGAGCGGATTTAGATCGCGAGGGGTGATTGTTGGCCGCCACTGTAGGAGAGGACAAATTGGTCGCCGGCGACCGAGAGAAGGTCCGGATTTGCGCGAGAGGGAGCGTCTAGAGAGAGAGAGAGAGTAATGAGCCCCATGGGTCATGGATCCGACCCGTCTCATGGATGAGACGGGTATTCATGTTCTCACATGAGTTTTTGTCATCTTTTATTACCTAATTTGTAGATTATATAGAACTTTACATATATTATGTTTTTTTAAAAAATAACAATTCTTTAATAGATAATAATTCATTTCTCTAGTGATTATCTCTTTCTTGTGCAGCTCTTCTCAGATCAAAAGAACAGATTCTCATAGAGCAAAATACAGAGAGAAATCCCATAAATTCGTGAGAAGTTTTTCAAGAGAGATATCTTTAGATGTGTGCGGAGATGTGTCTCACATTCCGACTCACATCTGTTTTCTTGCAAAGTATTTGATTCTTAAGTTTTATCCCGCTTCTGTTTTGCTGCTTGTTCAGCATAGGGATTACTTTCTTAAGACCAAGTCCAATAGGTCAACTATCAAAAAACATTCAACTACCATAATATTACGACACCTCATCTTCTCTCTCCATCCACTTAATCATTCAACTACTTTCTCAACTACACCCCCCACAATAAGCTAGTTTAGTTTAAAATTCAACTCCTCCCAACTCATCATTCTATACCCCACCACTTTTTATTTTATTTACAATAATTAATTTTATAATTAAAATAATAATAATAATTTATTATTAAACAATAAATTATTAATATTTTTATTTATAAATTCGAATTTTTTTTTAATTTTTTAAATTCGAGATTTTATTTAATTTTTTTAATTCGAGATTTTTTTTAATCTTTTTTTAATTCACACTTAATTAATTTTTTTCGAAACAATTAAATAAATACGAGAATATTTTAATTTTAATAAAAATAAGAAAAGTTACAATAAACTTAGCTCGTTCCACAAACGATGAAAAAAAAAGCATACGATACATAGACTCGACTCACGGTACAATAAAATTTTAAAATCACTGATTTGCGAACTTTGCCCATATGTGTTTGACTAGATCGTTCTGCAATTGTTTATGAGCCCTTTGATCACGCAAATCCGATCTAGTACGTACATGATTTTCAAACGCTGGTAATACCTCAGTTGAGAATGGTTGTTGTGTACTACACCCACTTGCCTCAGACTGATCCTGAAAGTGAAACCAATTTTGAGAATACGTATCACGTTCATCCTCAACGATCATATTATGTAATATAATACATGCTCTCATGATCATAGCCAAGTCCTCTATCTGCCACATTCGAGCTGGATCTCGAATGATTTTAAATCGAGCTTGGAGCACTCCAAATGCCCGTTCTATATCCTTCCGATATGCCTCCTGGTATTTTGCAAATAACTTGTCTTCTTCACTTTGAGAAAGTTTAACGGATTTGTGACGAAGGTCTGATAAGAGGGTAGATACCGTCGCAAGATAATATGTCATATTATACCGACGTTCATTCACAAAGAAATTGACTCGTGGAGTATTTCCCGCTTCAAGATCATAGAAAATCGCGATCGGTCCGTAACATTTTATATCGTTTAATGTTCTCGGACATCCAAAAAGGCATGCCGATCCATAAATCATGACTTGCAACGGCTTCAAGAATAACCGTAGCTGGTTCCCTTATCACCTCTAGTAAATTTACCTTCCCAACCGGTAGGACAATTTTTCCACTCCCAGTGCATGCAATCAATACTCCCGATCATCCCCGGGAACCCCGCTTCTCACCGACCTCGAAGTATTCTTTGCAGGTCGGCCTCGTTCTGGGGCTCTCAAGTACTCTTGCTCGTACAATTGAATGACCCCCGTTGCGGAATCTCCGTAATGCCTCAAACGCCGTAGTTTTCCCTATTTTAATGTATTCATCAATAGAATCGGCGGACATACCATATGCTAACAATGCGTACGGCCGCGGTACATTTTGCTAATGGAGATAAGCCTTCTACCGAAACAATCGGATCGCCAGGTGAAATACTTGTCATGGCTTGAAAGATCCTCGACGATGCGGAGGAATACATGTTTCGCATTCTATATCCAAGGCGTCGAAAATAATCTTTATACAGTAGCATTTTCGGAAAAGTAGTCATCAATCGTGCTCTTATCAGGCAAAGCGTGATCTCTTTTCAAATTTTTTCAAGTTTTTTTCGGAGTTTTATCATCAAAAAACTCGTTCATGATAAAACTCTCCTCAATTTCAAGTTGCCTTTTGTAGGCTTCGACATCGAAAGGAATAAAGCAACCTACACACATTAATTGCCATAAAGCTACAATACACACATTAATTTCCAAACAGCTCTTCAGTCAACATTTCGAAAAGTTGTTGTTGATGATGATCGCGAGACTCCATTTGACTCAACTGCATCCATATTTTCCTATTTTTAGCCCGAGTCTTTTCCATGGCAATTTTGTTTGCCTTCTCTTGTCTTGAGACTAAGTCATTAAATCGTTCCAATTCTTTCTCTTTGAATTGTTTGAATTCTGACCACTTTTGTTCCTTTACCTAGCGACAATACCACTTTTTTCTTCCCCGCCTTTTTCTTAGCTGCGTCCCTTCCCATAGGACGAGGAATGGATCCAACCGAGCTTGAATCCTCTCCATCACCTTCTCGTGCTCTTTTAGATCCACTGCTATCTGATCCAGTATTTCCTCCAACCTGACTTGCGTAGCGTGGTTGGTCTCGGGTAGCTACCCACTCCTCCATCAAATTAAAAGTGCTATTGTTAGCAGTTTTATATAATTCGTGAGCTTTTTTCAAAACATCATTCTCCGACCACCCACTTTGTTGCATACGCTTTGCGTTATCGTATGCACCTACCCATTTGCCCAATTTGGCGTTTATATAATTGAAACGATTTTTGCATGAAACTACGTCACTGGGGAGTGGTTAAATTCACAATGTTCGTTACAATAATCGGCAATCTTACCCCAAAACGCTTCACTCTTCTCGATTTTTCCGACAACACCTGTCGGTTCCAAACTTAATCCACCCACCGAGTAGCACTATATTGTCCTTCGTGCTCCATTTGACAATTTTTCTTCGACTAGTGGTTGAACCTCCTACATCTTCTGGAGTTGGAGTAGCTTCATCAGCACCGCTATTGCTACCCAGAACCATTTGTGTTGAATATTCGGGATATTCAGATTCTTGAGGGGGTAGTGGTGGTTATGGAGGTCGTAGAAATTGCATACCGTAATATGAATTCCAGGTGGGTACAGCTGAAGGCATGACATTTGGGACATTTGTTGGATAATAAAATTGATTTGGGGATTGAAAATCATTAGGATTGGAGTAATTTGGTGGAAAATTACTTGACTTCTGAGTGTTGAAATAAGGATTATTGGGATTGTTGGGATCCATTTAGAAAATAAGATGGGTAATGTTGAGAGAAAAGAGAGGTTTTTTTTTGTTGGTGTATAAAATATATGAAAGTTATGTCATTTTATAGAGAAAAAAATTTCCAGATTTTTGGTAAAAAAAAAAAAAAAAAATATTTACGTCAAATAATTGAGCTCAAAAAACGGGGTAGAAAGATAAAATCAAAAATCTCCAGCAACCAATCACACGTTGACACATGGCATTATCCGGATTTTTCACAAAAAAAATAAAAAAAAAAAAAAGGCCGGCGACGCGCCTTGCCGGGCCGTGCGAGCCACGCGCCCGAGGCGGTCCACTCGTTTGCCGACGCGTGTCCAAAGGCGGGACCCACCCCCATTTCTTCAACCGGATTGAAGGTTTCCAACTCCCCCAACTCAACTACCCCTACTCAACCCCCTTATTAAACACATTCAACCCTCCAACTCACCCTCAACTACCCCTCTCAACTCCTTATTGTACATAGCCTAAGATCACAATCTTTACTTTTTAATATTTTCATATTTTCTTATTTTACTAGTTAGGTTTTTATTCTCTATAACAAATCTTTTAATAGTGAAATCCTTTTTAGGCATAAGCCTTGTTTGCTAGGTCAGAACCAGTAAACGTTTAAACCTTTGTGTTATTTTTATTACTTTTATTTTGCTGCATATTTTCAGATGTGTGGACAGTTGTGACTCACATCTGTACACGTATCCATATTATGTTCTGTTAAAACTTGATCTCTTAGCTACACAAAACTTTCAATTGGTATCAGAGCCAACTCTCGACATTACTGAGTGTTGATCCAAAAAGTGTAGCCATCATGGAATGTCAGAATCACCATAATCGACCTCCAATCTTGGATGGTACTAATTATTCCTTTTGGAAATTTAAGATGCGTAACTACATCAAATCAATTGATGAAAGAGCGTGGACGAGTATACTTGTTGCATGACGAGTATACTTATTGCTTATTGACTTCTTGTGACCAGTTGTGTCCTCAAATGTTACTTACAACTTATGCCACATCTGTACTGAAACTTGACCCGTCACTTGTGTGTATAGCATCATTCTAGTCATTCTGCATGTTTAGGTCATTCTTAGGTGCTCGATAAATATATCTGTTTATTTATTTTCATTATTTATAAATTTTTTATTTAACATGTTTTTGATTAACAATATTCCTCATAAAATGTAATCTAGGTCAATCATGTAAAGGAGAATTATTGTGGACTGCTTCAAAGGGTAAATCTAGAAATGATATGTCACGGATATCTTATTATTATTGGATGTAGAAATAACTAAACTAGACACTTATATAATAGTATGAAATTTTAATAAATGCCAACATGCCTATAGATAAGTTATGAAGCTATAAGAAATCAAACAAGTTTCCATATCTCTCCATTTGGAAGCAGGACATACCTCTACATTTGCAACACCGGTAAAACCAATGGTGTAACTCCCTTGTTGAGAGAAGCAACAACAGTAGCAAAAATATGAGGATCTGCGAAAACATGTCAACTAAACTACTAAGAACACAATTAACTCTGGCGACTACCAACTCCGGCGACCTCTCCGGCGACCAAACAACTGAGAACTTAACTTATCAGTAAGTTCTCAGTTGTCAACTAAACTACTAAGAACACAATTAACTCCGGCTACTACCAACTTCGGCGAACAAACAACTGAGAACTTAACTTATCAGTAAGTTCTCAGTTGTCAACTAAACTACTAAGAACACAATTAACTCCGACGACCTCTCCAGCGACCAAACAACTGAGAACTTAACACATCAGTATGTTCTCAGTTGTCAACTAAACTATTAAGAACACGAACAACTCCGACGATCACCAACTTCGGCGACCAACAACTCCGGCGACCTCTCCGGCGATCAAACAATTGAGAACTTATCAGCAAGTTCTCAGTTGTCAACTAAACTACTAATAACACGATCAATTCCTGCAACCAAAGAACTGAGAACCTATCAGTATGTTCTCAGTTGTCAAATAAACTACTAAGAACACGATCAACTTCGACGACCACCAACTCCGGCGACCTCCCCGGCGACCACCAACTCCGGCGACCAAACAACTGAGAACTTAACTTATCAGTAAGTTCTCAGTTGTCAACTTAACTACTATACTAAGAACACGATCAACTCCGGCAATCTCCCCGGCGATTATCAACTCCGACGATCCCTCCGACGATCAAACAACTGAGAACTTAACTTATCAGTAAGTTCTCAGTTATCAAATAAACTACTAAGAACACGATTAACTCCGACGACCACCAAATCCGACTACCAAACAACTAAAACCTTAACTTATCAGTAAGTTCTCAGTTGTGTCCACTAAGAACACGATCAACTCCGACGACCAAACAACTGAGAATTTATCAGTAAGTTCTCAGTTGTTAACTAAACTACTAAAAACACGATCAACTCCGGCAATCACCAACTCCGGTGATTAAACAACTGAGAATTTATCAGTAAGTTCTCAATTGTCAACTAAACTACTAAGAACACAATCAACTCCGGCGACTAGACAACTAAGAACTTATCAATATCGATAACCAAAACCTTCGACGACCAAACAATTGAAAACTTATCAGTAAGTTTTCACTTGTCAAAAGAAATTATTTGGCAATAATCCATTACTCTCTCTCAAAAAAAAATACCCATTCAAGCCAATATCATTAACAACACATTCTAATATCATTAGCAAAATAGTACTACATATAGAAAAATTGTGTTGAAACACAACTATAAGTATGTTGTTCGTATTCAATATACAAGTAAGTAAATACAAGTAAGTAAAGTATATTTTTAAAAAAAAATTAACAAACTAAATATAATACTCCCTCCGTCCCACCCGAAAGGGCACAAATTTCTTTTTTGGGCGTCTCATTTGAAAGGGCACAACCCAAAAATGGAAAGTTTTTTATTACTTCTTTATATGTGGGACTCACTTGTCATACTCTCATAATAAATATCCACTAACTATTTTCTACCACACTTTCTCTTTCCTACATCACCTTTCACTCACAACATTTATTTCACTATACTCCCTCCGTCCCGACCGATGGTGCACACTTTTTTCAAATCACGCAAATTAAGGAAATAGGTGAGAAGAAAAAATGTTGTGAGTGTAATAGTGAATTAGGAGAGAGAATTAGTGGAGGAAATAGTAAATTTGAAAAGTGTTGTGAGTGTAATAGTGAATTAGGAGAGAGAATGAGTTGAGGAAATAGTAAAAATTCTTTGTCAAAAAAGGAAAGGTGAAGCTTTTAACGGGACACCCAAAATGGCAAAAGGTGAAGCTTGGGCGGGAACGGAGGGAGTACACTTTTTCTCTTTTCTATATCATTTTTTCTTAATTTCCGTACAATGACCCAAAAATGTCCTTTCGGATAAGACAGAGGGAGTATTTATTTTGAAACACAACTCTATAAGTATGTTGTTCACAAAAAATAATACAGTAAACTTTTTATGTCAAGCCTTTCATAAATGAAAATAATGGAGAGGAAAAAGCTAGCGTACCTGATAGCAAGTGACGGTTTGAAAGCAGTGCAGCTCTTGACTAAAGTCCGGCAATCCAATGGTGTGATGAAGAATTCTGTTAGTACGAAAATCATTCGAATTCGGTCCGCCTACAATACAAACGAGGGGAAGATTCTCACTGTAAGCTCCAGCAATGGCGTTGAGAACACTGAGTCCACCGACGGTGAAGGTTACAACACAAGCACCTACACCGCAGGACCTAGCGTAACCATCGGCAGCATATCCGGCATTAAGCTCATTGCAGCATCCGATTAATTTTAGTCCGGGCTCAGCAATGAAATGATCAAGGAGAGCTAGATTAAAGTCGCCGGGGAATGAGAATACGTTGGAGATGCCAATATCATTCGCCGGAGGTAGGAGAGGAAAGAGTCAGCATCAACAATGAGCATTCAGAGAGAGGCAACCTTGTCGGATCTAGGCCGGAGGTACAGGAAAAAAGAGTCAGATCTGCTCGGAAAGAGGGAGAAAGGAAGTGGCCGGAGTTGTAGAAGTTGATCGGGGGAAGGAGGCAGCCGAACAAATGTGAGAGGGGAGAGGGATGCCGGAGAGGGAGGGGAGGGGCTGGCGGAGTTGGGGAGGGACTGGAGGGTGGCTGAAGGAAAGGAGTTCGCCGGAAGTGGTGGGGAGAGGCAGCCTTGTCGGATCTAGGCCGGAGGTACTGGGAAATAATAGTCAGATATGGTCGGAAAGAGGGAGAAAGGAGGTGGCCGGAGTTGTAGAGGTTGATCGGGGAAGGAGGCAGCCGGACATATATGAGAGGGGAGAGGGATGCCGGAGAGGGAGGGGAGGGTTGCCCGAGTTGGGGAGGGACTGGAGGATGGCCGGAGGATAGGAGTTCGCCGGAAGTGGTGACCGGAGAGAGCTTGATAGAGAGAGAAAGTGTGTGTAAGAGAGAGAGTGTCTGTGTGTTTGTGAGTGGGTGGGAAGGGGTATAATTATATCATCTAAATTTTGATCGGGAATTATATGGTTAACTAAAATGTTTTGGGAGACTAGGATCGTAACTTAGATAATATATTGTCTTAGAAACTAGATTCAATTTTACAACCAGGATTTACGAGGTAATTTTCTCTTTGGAAAATTCGGTACCGCCTCCCTATGCTCCTTGTTGCTGCCACGATAAAGGAGCCATGCCGGGTCCGCCATTTTGGGTCTCTCGGAATAAATGGGGTTTTGGCCCTTCTGGGAAGGGTATAGTATGCAATTTTTACTTGGTTATTCGTGGATAGTTTAGTCAAAATCGTACTGTTCAAAATATTTTTTTTTTTTTGATAAAATATTTGGTTCAAAATAATTATCTATTTTGTGGTTAAAAACAATCAAATTTCTACTTTATCCCTTTTTTGGAACTTGTTTTTCTAAATTATTTGGGTTGTTGTGTGAAGCAGTAGTGTAAGAAAGAAACATTAAATAATGTCAATCTTGATATTTTTATCATGAAGTTGGGGTAATTATTTTTTTTAAACCTACGAAAAGTTCAAAAACAACAATTATTTTGAAATAGATGGAGTAATATTCAAGCCAAAATATGTTTTTAAATGTGTGTTACAATTGTTTTTTGAATAATTGATAATTTTTAAATATGCAATTCATTTTTGAAAATAATCAGAATCTATTGTAAAATACGCGAAGGAAATCTAAAGTAATATAAAGACAGCATAGCCTTGGAGCCAAAATGCCAGGGGCATTTTGGTAATTTCACACGGTGGCATTTTGGCAATAATCAAGGCGGACGGGACACGTGGCAACCGGGGAGTGGGCGCGTGTGCCACACGCGCCGACAAAGGCGCGTGTGACGCGTATGATCTTTTTTTTTTTTTTTTAAATCCTCGACACGTGGCGCACTCTGATTGGCTGGTTTATTTTCGGATTTTTTTTTCCTCCTATTTTTTTGAGCTCAATTATTTTATAAAAAAAAAAAAAATTTTTTAAAAAATTTTACACCAAAATTCATAATTTTTTTTCCTTTTTAATTAGAGACTAATTTCATTAAATTTGGACAAAAAAAAAATTCACTATTTTTTAAATATAAATTTCTTAATTATCCTATCTTAATTTTTCTTTTTTATTTTTCAATATCTTTTTTTTTGCAAATTAATTAAGTGTGAATTATATATTTTTATTATAAATGATAATAATAATAATCATAATTTTACTTTTTAAATATACATTAATGTTTGTAATGTTATTTCTTTCGTTTCAAAATTTTACATTCACTTTTTAAACATATTAAGTACTATTTTATAATGTTAATGCCTTTGTTTCAAAATATGACATTAATTTTTTTAACAAATTAAATTATATTTTATAAAATATTCATTGGGACGAAAATAGTATTTTTTTTTTCTTTAGCTAAAGTAGTATTATTTTGTAACAATTAATGTTTATACTGTTACTGTCTTCGTCTAAGAAAATAAATATTAATCAGTTATTTGTTAGTAACTGTCTGTGCATCGCACGGGGGTCAATCTAGTATATTGAATAATATCACTAGTCCTTTTAACATTAGCACTAATTAACAATATCACGGATACCCATAACACTACTATTAATATTTTTAACACTACTATTATAATGATACTCTTTTAACATTATCATGGACATTTTTAACACTATCATCCCCTTAAAACACTTTGTTAAGAGGTAAGGTCTTCTAATCTTATATAGCTAATCTTATATAGTTGATCAATTTTATTTTTCAAGTTGATGTGGGACGAATGAGGTTCTAACACCCCCTCACATGTAGGCTGACTTGACTATCGGCTCTACATGTGGACCACTAACACGCCGGCATAATCATCTACTCAAACTCAATATGAGTACCAAATTTATCATCAACTTCGGGCAACTCTGATACCATATTAAGTTTGAGGTTTCATCTCAAAATCAATTGGCTATGAGCGGAGTGCCATCTGATCTTTATTCGGTCACTGCTGGGTTGATTAATTCCCGATGTGGATAATTGCTCCAACACGCCCCCCCCCCCCTTCAAGCGTAGTCGAAATTTTGGGCTTACGCGTGGACATATAGTTGGGTGACGTGGGGCTAGAACATCGTGGGCCTATTTTGGGCTTGCACGTATAGAGGACCAACTCTAATACCATGATAAAGTTTGAGGTTCTACCTTAAAATCAACGGGTGCTAAGGAGAGTGGTCCAAGATCTTTATATGTTATAGGCAAGACTTGTCAATTTCATTACGGAATAATGTCTCTAACTAGAATCATATGCATTTTGGAAATCCTATTTCTCTTAAGCGTAAAAAGAAAGTATTTTTTTTTCCTAAGATCAACTCCATAATTTAACAAAAAAAATAAAAATTGAACCATAAAATTTTGGGCAATTTGCATTTGTTATTGACGGTTACCAATATTTGCAATGTAATTTTCATAAGTGCAATTCTGCCAATTGGTATATCAGAGTCATGCAACCTGCATATTACGTGGTAAAAGACATTTTAAGGTGCTTTGGAATTACAAATATTTGATTGGCATATTTCTTTTAATATTTAAATCTACAACATACTCCCTCCTTCCCACAAAACTGATACTTATTTCCTTTTTGGTTCGTCCCATCAGGGCCGCCCCTAAGATTTTGAGGCCCCGGTGCAAACAAAGAAAATGGGCCTTTTTTTAATATAGAATTTCACTTCTACAATAAAAATAAAAATTTGTACTAATCATAATTTGAAGTCCTTTCTTCGCTTAAATCGTGTCATTCTTCCAAAACATCAATCTCTTTTTGTCTTTAGGTCCTTTTTGAATGAATAAATCTCTTTTTGGACCTTTTTCTACCAAAACATCAATCATTTTAGAATCAAGCGCATCCCAATATCTTGGATCAAAAATATCAAACATGTAAGTTTCATTATCATCACCAACATTATCATTAGAATTCTCACCATTAACATTATTAGGATCACAATTATCTAATTTCTCAACATGATCAACATTATCATCACCAACATTATCATCCTCAATGCGGGAATATTCTCACAAACATCACCATCAACATTAACAAAATTATCAACATTAGCATCATTATCACCAACGACATTTTGATTTTCATTAACATTAGTATCGACATCCTGATTTTCATTTTCCGAAAAACTATTTGATTCTTTAAAAATAAATTTATCAAGTGCTCCTTTTTTAGATTAAGTTAACTTTTCTATTCTTTTTCTTTTTTTTTTAAGTTTTTGATATCCAGATTCACATTTCCTAACCATAGCTAAATCTATGAAAAAAACAACAAAATAAAATTAAGTACAAAGTTAAGGACAAGGAGCGAATCAACCTGAGGAAGACGAAGGAAGAAGAAGACCAGGGCAGGGCCGCCTGGAGCGAATCAACCTGAGGCGGGCCTGTTAAGGAGCCTGAATTTTGACCATTTCAAATCCAATTGCAATCAGATTCGGAAAATGGAGATGTATCTAATTCTGCTGTCGCCTGGAGACGGGAGAGAGAGAAAGCCTGAATTTTGTGCAGATCTGATCGGTTGGAGAATGGAGATGAGGAAGACGAAGGAAGAAGAAGACTAGAGGGCCGCCGCTGGAGACGGGAGAGCGAGAGGCGGAAAGGGAGATGTATCTGCTGGGTGGGCCTATTACTACTAATACTAAGGTAAAAAAAAAAAAAAATTGGGTCCCTTCACAATTGGGGGCCCTGTGCAATTGATCATCTTGGACATGCTCAGAGGCGGGCCTGGTCCCACCAAAATTGATACTGTCCAAAATGGCAAAGGAATCTTCACTATTTACCCAACTCATTCTCTCTCCTATTTCACTTTTACACTCACAACATTCTCTCTCCTAACTATTCCTCCCACTCATTCTCTCTCCTATTTAATTTTTCATACTCACAACATTTTCTTTCACTTTTTCTCTCTCTTACTTTTTCTTAATTCGCGTGTCCAGAAATTTGGTCTCAGTTTTGGTGGGACGGAGTGAGTATATCTTTTCTAATTTTTTGGCGAGAATATTTTTTAGAGTTGATTTTGGGAGAAATCAGTTTCTCCCAAATATTATAAAAAGACATGTTTTATTTTAAAAATCGGTTTAAAAAGCCGAGTTAATTTGATTTAAAATTTATGTACCGATTTTTTAAAGTTAAAAACAAGACTTTTTATAATATTGGGAAAAACTAGTTTCCCCCAAATTTTACTGTATTTTTTATTTTAATTAAATAATAAACACACGAAATATAATTCCAAAAAAATATTACTCCACACCATGTCGTTCCATCTTTCCCCTCCCTTTTCTTTCCTCCACCACTACCACTTTTCACCATCATCCCTTCCACATCCCCCCTCCCCAATTCGTCCTCCTCTCCCTCCCATCAAATGTTTTCTTGAATTTGACAATCCGCATGTAGGATTTACTTCCTAAAAAACAAATGTGGATAATAATATTTTTTTGGAATTATTTTCCCATATTTTCTATTTTTAATTTTTTATAGCTATTTAATATTACAAAATAATATGTTCACAAAAAAATGAAAATAATATATGGTGTGTATTTAAATATTGGATTTAATAAAAAATGCGATAAACAAAAACGAAATGTAACATTAATTATTTATATTTATTTTGGAACAAACAAAAAACGAAAGCGCAATAATTATTTTGGAATGGATGGAGCTGGATGGCCATTTTGGGCTTAAGCCCGTTGTCCTTGGCCCGTGGGTCCGTTGGCCGGCCCGCCTCCCAGCCCGCTTGATAAACGGACCGGGCTTGGACTGGGATATATGTGACGGATCGGGCTTTGGCCCGCGGATCAGATGATCCTTTGGGTCTGTGGCCCGTTTAGCCCCTTCTTTTGTAAATGTCTAAAATGTCCTCAATATATTTGTTAATAAATCTGTTTAAGGGGTATTTTCGTCCAATTTATTTATAATGGCTCCTTTATCAGATTTTAATTTTTTGGGACATAATTATCCCTCCCAACAGCCATATTTAGGGATAAATTTGGTTCAAAATAAATTTATAATTACTATAAATAGAAGAGGAAGTGTTACTATTTTTCTCACACAAAAAATTCAATCTATCATAGAATTCTCTCAAACTCAAACCATCAAATTATTTCCATTCGAAGAAAAAATACATGAAGATTTCAAAGACGAAACTTTGTGATTAAATCGTAAGAGTTGAAGGTAATTTTATTGTTTTAAGTATTTAATTGTTTAATCACTAGTTAAATATTGTGTTAAGTAGTTAATTTTTTTAATCTTCATAAATTCCGAAAATTCCAAAAAATAAATAAATTTATATTTGTATGTCTTGCTAGTTAATTATTGCAATCTTTGTGATTACATCTATTCCGAAAATTATAAAAAAAATTATAACTGTTTAATTTTATTGCTGGTAAATTATCCAAAAGTATTTAATCTTTATAAATTTTCAAAAATTCAAAAAATATTTTTTTAAGTGCTGCATTTTTAATTTTAATTGCTAGGTAATTTATATTGTTAGTTATCATTGAATATATAGTTAATGATATATTTGCATATCTGAACCCCACCACAAAATCAATCCCCACAAAATGTACCTCATCAAAATTTAGTACCAATTGATAATTCACTTTTGCACCATAATGATCAAATTATGTTTGATCTGATTAATCAATCCCCGAACCCAATCAACACCCCTCCATTTTTTTCGGCTATACTCAGAATTCAACTCCAGATTGAATGAATGAGCCCAACACAAATTATACATCTAGAACCTATCATCACATACAATACATAGATGAGGGTGGGGAGGGGGATGAGGATGACGATGACGATGTACAAGTCACCCACGAAACCTGCACTATTCCAAATACGCCTACTAACGATGTTGCCTCGAATAGTGCACCTAGTGGGGTAAGGGTAAGGCAAAGGCACTACCTAGAGTGTCCAAGTATGCCCATTTATAAAATTTTTGTTGACGGTGAAAAGGCCAAATGTAAGAGGTGCTCGAAATTTATATCCCCGGCGGGTGTTAATGGTACCTCCCATGTAAAAAGGCACATGAATAAACATGATTGAGAAGCCGCTAAAGGGATAGATGGTACCGTGCAAACGCAGCTCAATATACCATGTGTCACTTACTCAAAAATGGACGTCGATTTGATAACGATGTTACTAGTGAGTTATCAATTGCCTCTTTCACTTTCGGGTGATGATAGAGTGTCCAAGTGTTAGGCCCAATTGGTAGGAAAACAGGCTAAAGGGGGTGAATAGCCTGATTATACTTCTTTTCAAAATCCTTTAGAAAATATCCAAGTAACTTATCACATGCAAAACCGATGGAAACCAGTTACACAGCGGATAAAATATTAATGGTTTTACTCACATAAAGTGATCGGTTAAGTAAGGGGATTTCAAAGTAAATTAAAATATCATGCAAGTTATAAAGACAAACAAGCAGTTAAAGGAATCAAAGGTTGTAATCGGTGATAGAGTTCAACCGGTTACAAGGACAATAAATAATGAGCAAACACAAACAAAGGGACACGGTTATTTGGAGAGGTTCACAGTATCAAATAACTGCTACGTCCTCTACCAAGTTTGGTCAAAACTTGGATTTGCGTAAAGGTGCACTATTAATGTCACTAGTCTATTACAAGTTGCAAGCCTTATGATTGAAGGCTACCTAAAGTAAAGTGATCACTAATGGATCGTGATACAAGTTTGACCAGGTGTATTCAAGAGACGTGTTCACAAGTTGAACTGATTTCTCCTGGGTGTGTAGTGTGATTAATCAATGTGTTCCATACATAGTCTTGTTGGGGAACAGATGATATTATTGTTGATGGAAGTAAATTTGGAAATATAAGAAATGGGTGGAGTTAGATTTGGAATGTTAAATCTTGAAAATGGTAGTAAAGTGGGTGGAAAATCAAGTGGTAATAAATCTAGGTTTAGATCACTTTGAATTTAAATGAAATAAAATGAGGCTCTTGTTCTAAGAAGTTGATTTAAATGAAAGAAATGGGTTGAATTAATTTTAGAAGATTTACTTGAAATGAGTTGATAAAATGGGTTGAAAATCTTGTAATAAAAGTCTAGGTTATGTTATTTTGGTTTAAAAGAATTAGAATGAATTTGTAAAATTTGGAAATTCTTGAGGGAGATTATGAAAGTTAAGAAGATGTAAAAAGGGAAAGAAGAACCTAAGTAAACAAGGGTTTGGAATTGGAGTTGGGCGGATGGGGTCTTGGGCGGTCGCCCAGTGGTGATGAGCGACCGCCCATCGTGACGAGAAATTAGGATGCTTAGAAAACCCTCTTGGGCGGTCGCCCGAGGTTATGGGCGGTCGCCCGGGTTGGCGAGAATTGGCCTAGCTCACTGTTTATTTGAATTTTCATTAGTAACCTCCTAGCATGATCCTTAACCAATATAAAGTTTGGAACCTAACCTTTTCGGATATGAATTAATCCTTTTAACCTAAGTTATACTTAGAGCAATCGTGTTACTTAATGGTACCTTAATTGGGTTTAAATGGAAATATGGAAGCACTTTACCTTCGACTTAGAAATCATTTGACAGTTTGTTAAAGGTGACACCAACTTGGTAGAGATAACTTGGACCCTTATAGAGATCATATATTGTCGTATAATGACTAAGTAAGATAGGTTGTTGATATCTCATTATCTTACTCGAGCACCTATTCATGGATTGGATTATGCTTAGTGTATTACATAAATCGCACTACGATTATTGTTGAACATGAGTATATTTTACCACGTGGCTATATTGCTTATTTATGCATAGTGTATTAAAGAAACGTTGTACTATGATGTTGGTTGAGCATGAGTATATTTTACCATGTTGCTATGTTGTTTATCCCCTTTGTGGATTTATTCAAGTATCTATTATGTGCTTGATTATGTGTGAGTCGGTGACATTGGGGGTATAACATAATGCGATCAATTATGGAAGTGTGACCTAATGTGATCGGATTATGTTATACTGTGACCGTCCCCTTACGTGGCCACGGTTTGGGGTATAGCATCTGTAGTGAGCCAAAAGCCTTCTGAGTTGCCTCTTGTCTTATTTGGTTCCCTGAAAAACGGGTCTTATAAGACGTGAGTATTGCTTAAGCGGCTCACTGTAAGATTGGAGTATTATTATACCCAATGTTGTACGACTCTCGGACGGGAAAAGGTAAACCAGGTAATGTAAGGTGTTTACAGCTTTTCCCAACGTGTTATGTGCAACTTGTTATGTGTTGCATCTTATATGGCATATTCTTTGCATTCATAATAGCTTCTGAGATTTATTCTCACTCTCCCTTTCTTGTTTTAGATTAGAGGCAATTGGGACCAGGCCCAGTAAGAGCGGTAAGGAGTTTGGAGGTTATATTTTGGGGATTGTCGGGTTGATTTGATTGGTATAGAAAATGTACTTTAGTATAAATCATTTATGGGAATTGTATTATTTAATCTTCATTCATTGTTATAACCGATGTCTTTTTGTAACTAACAGTTTCATACTTTCTAAGTTAGTCAACTATTTCTCCGTTGAAAAAAAGTTTAGACTTATTTTGAAAATGGTTATAATACTTATATTTATTTTGAAAGTTTTAAATAAAGATTTTAAAAGTTTTTGATATTTGGGTTAGATTGAGGACGCTCCAGCTTGGGACACGTGTAGGTTCCGGGTCGGGGTCCTCACAGTTGGACCCCGACCCGGAACCTACACGTGTCCCAAGCTGGAGCGTCCTCAATCTAACCCAAATATCAAAAACTTTTAAAATCTTTATTTAAAACTTTCAAAATAAATATAAGTATTATAACCATTTTCAAAATAAGTCTACACTTTTTTTCAACGGAGAAATAGTTGACTAACTTAGAAAGTACGAAACTGTTAGTTACAAAAAGACATCGGTTATAACAATGAATGAAGATTAAATAATACAATTCCCATAAATGATTTATACTAAAGTACATTTTCTATACCAATCAAATCAACCCGACAATCCCCAAAATATAACCTCCAAACTCCTTACCGCCCTTACTTGGCCGGTCCACCTGTCTCTAATCTAAAACAAGAAAGGGAGAGGGGTGAGAATAAATCTCAGCAAGCTATTATGAATGCAGCAATATGCCATATAAGATGCAACACATAACAAGTTGCACATAACACGTTGGGAAAGCTGTAAACACCTTACATTACCTTGGTTTACCTTTTCCCGTCTCGAATGTAGTCGTACAACATTGGGTATAATAATACTCCAATCTTACAAACTAGCCGCTTAAGCAATACTCACGCCTTATAAGACCCGCTTTTCGTGTGAACCAAATAAGACAAAGAGAGCAACTCAGAAGGCTTTTGGCTCACTACAGATGCTATACCCCAAACCGTGGCCACAGAAGGGGACGGTCACAGTATATAACATAATCCGATCACATTAGGTCACACTTCCATAATTGATCGCATTATGTTATACCCCCAATGTCACCGACTCCACACATAATCAAGCACATAATAGATACTTGAATAAATCCACAAAGGGGATAAACAACATAGCAACATGGTAAAATATACTCATGCTCAACCAACATCATAGTACAACGTTTCTTTAATACACTATGCATAAATAAGCAATATAGCCACATGGTAAAATATACTCATGTTCAACAATAATCAGAGTGCAGCATTTATGTAATACACTAAGCATAATCCAATCCATGAATAGGTGCTCGAGTAAGATAATGAGATATCAACAACCTATCTTACTTAGTCATTATACGACAATATATGATCTCTATAAGGGTCCAAGTTATCTCTACCAAGTTGGTGTCACCTTTAACAAACTGTCAAATGATTTCTAAGTCGAAGGTAAAGTGCTTCCATATTTCCATTTAAACCCAATTAAGGTACCATTAAGTAACACAATTGCTCTAAGTATAACTTAGGTTAAAAGGATTAATTCATATCCGAAAAGGTTAGGTTCCAAACTTTATATTGGTTAAGGATCATGCTAGGAGGTTACTAATGAAAATTCAATAAACAGTGAGCCAGCCAATTTCGCCAACCCGGGCGACCGCCCATAACCTCGGGCGACCGCCCAAGAGGGTTTTCTAAGCATCCTAATTTCTGTCACGACGGGCGGTCGCTCATCACCACTGGGCGACCGCCCAAGACCCCGATCCGGCCAACTCCAATTCCATACCCTTGTTTACTTAGGTTCTTCTTTCCCTTTTTACATCTTCTTAACTTTCATAATCTCCCTCAAGAATTTCCAAATTTTACAAATTCATTCTAATTCTTTTAAACCAAAATAACATAACCTAGACTTTTATTACAAGATTTTCAACCCATTTTATCAACTCATTTCAAGTAAATCTTCTAAAATTAATTCAACCCATTTCTTTCATTTAAATCAACTTCTTAGAACAAGAGCCTCATTTTATTTCATTTAAATTCAAAGTGATCTAAACCTAGATTTATTACCACTTGATTTTCCACCCACTTTACTACCATTTTCAAGATTTAACATTCCAAAGCTAACTCACCCATTTCTTATATTTCCAAATTTACTTCCATCAACAATAATATCATACTATGTTATTTACCCATTTCTTAACTTCAAAGAAGATTCCAACCATTTTAAACTAGTTCCTTCCATTTCTTTCATTATTTAACACTTCCAAGAACACCCACATTTCCTTATGATCTAAATCAATTCCTTCCCTCCAAGAGAGTTACCAAAGCATCCTATGAGCATTTTAACAACAATAACAACAATAATTATCTCATGAACAATTAGAGAAGAGAAGGGTCATAATAACTCACCTTAAAAATAGGAGATGGATTTAAGACTTTCTTAGCTTGATGAACTCCTCTTGGTCTCCCGATTCCAAAAGTGCTCTCGGATCTAACAATGGTGAAGATTCGAACTTGGAAGGAGCTTGAGAAGAGGTTTTCTCAAATGGGTTTCCATGGATGGAAGGTTGAGAGAGAAAGTGAAGAGGAAGAAGATGAAGAAGGAGGGAGGAGTATGAATATGGTCAAGAGAGAGGGGGGGGGCCGGTCCATAAGAGGGAGGGTTTTGGGGGATTTTGTCCCCTACTCAAAAATCCCCTACAACAAATCTTTCCCCAATTTAAAATAATTTTCCCAACCAACAACATTTTATTTGTCCATTTTATTACCACTCCATTCTAATACTTTATTTATTTCTAATTATTATTTTCCCCTAGAACATTATTTATTTCTTTATCATTTTATTCTAATATAAGAAATTTAAAAGATATAAAAATAAACACATAAGGTTGATATTAATATTAAAAGTATATAATGTTATATTAAAATTGTGCCTAGGGTTAGGGTCGTTACACTCACTCCCCCTTAAAGAAAATTCGTCCCGAATTTGACTGTCACTTACCTACTAGATCAACCCGCCCCGGGTTACTTATGTATGCCTCAGACCTCAATTCCCAATTAGTTCCTTCATATCTATGATTCCTTTCCAAGGTTTCTAATTTTACTAATGATACGATATTACAACTTAATGTCACCAAATACATTACGATTTTACATTAAGACTTCAAATACTCTATAAGCTTCTCCAACTCACTCCAACAATTTAGAGATCGATATTTTCTTCCCAAACTATGCCTCATACGGTTTTATCTCAATGTTAGAAGGATAACTACTATTATGCGCACTCAACCCTCGGTAACCATACGTACTATTGACCACTAACATCCCTTGTACATGCCCGTAGCCTATTCTCAATAATAAGTAATGATTCCTCAAATTTTCACAAGGTTAAATTTAATAGCCTTCCTACACTCCAAAAGTGGTCTTCCCAAATGAATGACTATCCAATCTTTTTAATACTATGGGGTTTATACAATCAAACTATCCCCTAACATATGTGAGGACTGTAATAATAACATCTCATCAAGCTATATATATAACGAGTAGAAAATACAATTCAACTTTCTATAACAGACCAACATACCCTTCTTTACTTTCAATGTAACTCAATCACAATATCTATAGTGATAATACTCTCAAGTTCAACCTAGAACTCTAAATATTTTAATAAACCTTCTAACGTCAACATTCTATTATCACCATTCAATGTTCCAATTATGTTCGCCTAGTGATAAATCAATATTCAAATCAAATGGTTGGCCGCCCACAACGGAGCCGATCCAACTCCAATACAAAACCAAGTCTCCGCGACTTCCACATTAATAATTCCACAATTTATCAATTATTTCTGATCAAAACTTCTAATACAATTAATCACTATAGGGAACTAGGTTGCTTTTCTACTTGCTTCGTACGAACTATAATTTTAAAGTAACATGTCTTTCGAAAATTTACAACATTTTTCGAATTTCAAATGATAATATAAGAAGAGTCCAAAGAGACCCGAATGGTTTACATAATTAAAACCGGCCCATACCAGCTTTTAATTAACTAAACCACTCGAAATTTCAAAGGATTGATAAGCTAACAAAATAACTCGAGTGATTTAATTATCTACAACCGTCCCATACCGGTGGTAGATAGTCAAATTACTCACATGATTTTAATTTACACAAAAACGGTTTGCGACCTTATTAAATCAACTACCCCTGAAGGGCACAATTGCTCATACCAGTTCGATATACAACCCAAAGTTTTAGAGCACATTTAAAACAATTCTAACATAATATTTTTACTTAGTTGAATTCCTTATAAGAAAACACAATCTCGTAATACTTACTACTATCTTGGATAAATAACACTAAACATTCATTAAGATTATAAACTTGGCAAAGCATCCCCAATTCAATAATTCTTCAAGTTGAATATTCAACGCCTTTACTTAATTTGAGTCATCTATTCCCTACCTTTGATACTGGTATTGTACTTAGCAACAACATATTGTAAACATCTAGTTCCCAATCAAATACCATAATTTCTAAGTAAGAAAATATAATTGGAACTCTCATAGATCAATCATTCTCAAATTTCAATTAAACATTACAGTATAATCTAACTTAACTCTCAATAACCATCAACAAACTCAAAATCCGTATAACGTCAATATCTTTCAAGCATCACACTAATCCTTCATAGGATTCACGTAACTAAGTCGAACTATAGTATATAATCATCCTAAAGTATCTCGTCTTCCAATAAGATTCATCCTCATTTTCTCAACTAATGATAATCAATTTTCAAAACGAACCATATACATATATTATCAATTTCCTGAAGTTGATCCTTTAAGTCACCAATAATCGTATGTATTATACTTCTTCGCATTTACCCTATTTACCTCTCCATAACTAATACACAATCCACAAATCAAAACGGTCATACTATATATAAATGTTGTCTTAAGTATATCCTTAAAGCAAATTTTTCATTGTAATTGTAACACTCCGAAAAATTCAACTAATAACCATTGAGTATCCTACTAGTTTCTAAAATCGGTCATACAAATCGTCAAAGAAGTGCTAACGAATACTTATTCTTCACAGTTACCTATTTAAGATCTCTATAACCTTATAATTAACCACCAAGTATCATCTTTCCTCAATATAGTACTAATTTACCTTACGGAGAGTCGCTAAGCTAATTATCTGCTTTATCAAATACTTTCTCAAGATGAATCATCAAGTCCATCATCCCAATTAGTGTCCTCTATCTAGGAATCCGAATACCAAATTAGTACCTTATAGCAACTCAAAATCTCAATATCCTGGTATGATACCTGATGAAAACCCATTTTGAAACTCACGTAGAAAACACCACTTAGTCCACTAATAACACATAAGGCAAAGTTATATTAGTTCTATAAGGTCTCGTACTCGCGATATTTTATAACTCATATAATCTCACTTAGACTATCACTTTCAATACTAGTCTCATATACCTAGTCTCTACCACGCGACACCAATGTATAAATACTCACGCACGTTATACAACTATAACTACTCTTAATTAGGTCATAATAACTCACCTTAAAAATAGGAGATGGATTTAAGACTTTCTTAGCTTGATGAACTCCTCTTGGTCTCCCGATTCCAAAAGTGCTCTCGGATCTAAAAATGGTGAAGATTCGAACTTGGAAGGAGCTTGAGAAGAGGTTTTCTCAAATGGGTTTCCATGGATGGAAGGTTGAGAGAGAAAGTGAAGAGGAAGAAGATGAAGAAGGAGGGAGGAGTATGAATATGGTCAAGAGAGAGAGGGGGGGGCCGGTCCATAAGAGGGAGGGTTTTGGGGGATTTTGTCCCCTACTCAAAAATCCCCTACAACAAATCTTTCCCCAATTTAAAATAATTTTCCCAACCAACAACATTTTATTTGTCCATTTTATTACCACTCCATTCTAATACTTTATTTATTTCTAATTATTATTTTCCCCTAGAACATTATTTATTTCTTTATCATTTTATTCTAATATAAGAAATTTAAAGATATAAAATAAACACATAAGGTTGATATTAATATTAAAAGTATATAATGTTATATTAAAATTGTGCCTAGGGTTAGGGTCGTTACAAGTTACAACAAATTGATCGAGGTGCATAAAGTGTTTGTCCTAATAAATAATCCAGTTGAATATATGGACAATGTCTTGAACTTCAATGATTGAGCACTTGAAGTTCTTGACAATCTCACTCTCAAAAGTCTTCAATGCACAACCCTCTTCAATGCTCACGAAGATATTTATAGTGTTTTCGGATGGAGCCGTTTTTCAAGGGGTTAAAAGGATGACTTGAGTCTGACAAGCATTTAATGAGAATATCTTCTACATTAAATGCCCGATATTCAAGGACAACTATCTTTGAATTTTCCATCGGATAAAAGAATTGTTGTCAGAGTATTGGTAACTTTTGACATTTCTCAAAGTAGTTACTAACAAGGCGGCAAAGAAAGTCTTCATAAAGCAAACCTGCTTCTACCAACTTTAACTAAGTTGTGGGCTAAGTATGACATGGCGGTAGCAAAGTCTTCATAGCAAATTGTTCTACCAACGTTAGCTAAGTTGTAGGCTAAGTAGGTGAGAACATTAAATGCTTCAACCGATGGGAAAGCTTGTTGAGGAAGCTTGATCGGGTAGCAGAAGAATCTTGAGGAGCCTAACTGATTGATCGACTCAACCTAGGTTGAATGGTTGGTCGGCTAAGGGGCATAACCGGTTAAGGCTTGGAATGTTGCACAAGTAAACCAAAATCAACTTGGAAAATCTTCGTGTCTTCAAGTCTTCAATAAAATACGAGCTCGAAACACTGGCACTAGCACTAAGGGGATCCTAAAGGTACATAGAAAAATCTAAGTAGTCTAGTTAAAATTAGGGGTCAACAATAATGCTTATTATGATTGGGATTAAGCAATTCTTAAGCTATACTTGTATTTTACTAACAATCTCCTCCTAATTGCTTAAGTCCAATCATTATAGGTATACATCATTTCTTAACTTAGTAACAGAATGATCAAGAGTTTATCTTTGAAATTTTGTCATTCCCTAAGTCAAGTGACAACTTGATGTAACCTATGGAAACTGGAAAGCTTTACAAAGTAAAAACATAAAGTAAAGAAATATGATTGAATGAGATAACCTGCAAATTGAAAAAGTTAGTAGCAATTAAGTCATTCAAAAAATATAAGAAAATTCAAGAAAGCAAAACATTTGAAATGAATAAGCTGAGGGATAGAAATTCTCATTGATAAATGGCTGCAACCGGTTGGAAAGAAAACACATATATATCATCTGCTACATTCTAATTATCACCGATGGAGCATGACCATGGTCAAGGGTCCTTTGGCCCTTTCGATGTCAAGTCCGTGTAGTCACGCAACCGGCCCGTACATCGATCTCTTGGCTTTCTTGGCTTCCTTCTCTTTCTTCTCTTCTCTTTTCCTCCTTTCGCATCTCCGCACTTGACCGCTAGCAACTATTTTCAATAAAATTTCATTTTGAGCCTAAACCTTGACCAACTCAGTATTTGACTCTTTGAGTTGAGCAGCTAGGTCACGGTTCTTCAGGTTTGCTTTTTTCAGCTCATCAGTTGCTTCAATAAGGTTGAAACTGTAAAACTTCGTCTATGCATTAATCTCACTTAACCTTTATAGTTATAGTAACTCTTTTGATTTAGTTCCTGCTACTTGTCAATGTTTTTGCTCGTGCGTTTAACGACGGGTGTAGCACTAGTTATAAATTGAAAATGGCAGACTTAAGAAAGCAAGAGGAGTAAATAAAGAGAAAAAAGGGAATGAATTCAAATCACATATTTTATTTATTTATTGTTACTTTCAAAATATTTTAACTCATATAAATTATATTTGACTAAGTATTAAAGTTTATTTCTTAATATTAAACTATTGATAATACTTTTAATAGAGTATCACAATTAAATTTTTCTTCATTTATATTAAAGTTTGATCAAGTTAACCAAGTCGAGATAAATTTCATAATGAGACAAAAGAAATTACCAATAAAAATATTTAAATATTATAAAAATATAATCTAATTATGTTTAATGATTACTTTATTTTTACTATATACTCCCTCCGTCCCATAAAATCTTACCCATTTTGCTATTTTCTAGCGCTCCCACTTTAAAGTCTCACTTTCCTAAAAATGAAACTTTTAATACTTCTTTATTCATGGAGACCCACCCGTCATACTCACAACAACTATCCACTTACTATTTTCTACCCCACTTTCTCTCTCCTACCACTCACAACTCCTACTTTAATAACATTATATATATTCACTCCTTATTTTTCGTTCTCAACAAAGAAATGGGTAAGTTCTTAATGTGGGACGGAGGGAGTAATCATTAAGATTATTCAATAATTTTGAGTGTTGAGTTGAAATTTTGAATAAATTCATATTTAAGTGGTTTGCCATTATCAAACAAACTCAAGTCTTAAAATTCGACAACTTAATAATTTCAGCTCTACATTTTCAGAGTTTAATTTTCAGTTTTACTAAACAAGCCCCAGTAGGGAGCAATGGGCTAAAATGGTGCAAGAGTGTGATATCAGGGACATATATGAAAAATGTTAAAGTAAAGGTCGAATATGAATGTTTCCAATTTGACTATTGAAGCTGAACAAGGTGAACCATTTGATAAGCCCACCAAACACACTTCGAATGTTATGTTTGACCAATATGCCCATGACTTTAATCTTCTCAAATAATTTTTGGCAAAAATCTTCTTTTCATCACTGAACTTTAGGCAAATTTATAATATTCTCATTGAACTTTTATATTTTAGAATGCTCTTATAAAACTTTTCATATTTTTCAAAATGTTCTCATTCCGTCTATAATTTCAGTAAAAAGTTAACGAAAGTTAGTTAAGTGACATAATGTGGAAAACTTTCGTGAGATCACGTGCGAGGTTAATGACATGTGATCTATCACCCATAATCTAGCTAGAGTACATATCAGTAAATTGATTAAAAACATGGTGAAAGTTAGTCATGTGAGTTCACGTTACTGACTTTCGTTATATTTTTAGCGAAATTATGAATGGAATGAGAACATTGTAAGAACGTGAAAAAGTTTAATGAGAACTTTAGAAAAATAAAATTTCAATGAAAATATAATAAATTGGACTGAAGTTCAAGGATGAAAAGATGTTTTTTAGCATAATTTTTTGCAAGGGTCAACTATCACCAATTGACCAACATCCCTTACTCCTAACTGCAAGAAAATGAGTACTTGAGACAGTTTAATATTCCCTCAGTTACCAAAATAATCTTTCTTACTTTTCTTTTTTAATATCAAGATATTTTAAATAATAATTTTAAATTAGTTTAATTATTCTAATGAATATTTAAAAATTGTTATTATATACTCCTCCGCCCCGTCTCGAAAGCAAAAATTTCCTTTTTTTGCGTCTCATTTGAAAGGGCACAACCCAAAAATGGAAAGTTTTTTATTACTTTTTTATTTGTGGGACTCACTTGTCATACTCATAATAAATACTCCCTCCGTCCCACTTCAATTGATACTTATTTCCTTTTTGGTTCGTCCCACTTCAATTGATACTTCCCAAAATGGCAAAATATTTATAATTTTATATTCACTCTACCCCACCACTCATTCTCTCTCTTCATTTTCCACCACTCAATTTATTCAACCAACACTACTATTTACCCCACTCATTCTCTCTCTTCATTTTCTACCACACATTTCTTTTATTTTATTAGTATTCCTTAATAGTTGTGCCCTTTTTTTTTTGTCTCAAATGAAGTGGGACGGAGGGAGTATTCACTAACTATTCCCTACCCCACTTTCTCTTTCCTACATCACTTTTCATACTTACAATATTTATTTCACTATACACTTTTTTTTCTTTTCTACATCACTTTTCTTAATTCCCGTGCAAGGCATAAACTTTGCCCTTTCGGGCGGGACGGAGAGTGTATATATATATATATATATATATATATATATATATATATATATATACTCTCCGTCCCAGCGTTAGTTGAGACTTCTTTCCTTTTGGGCGTCACGTTAGTTGAGACGCCCAAAATAAAGAAAGGAATCTTCACTATTTACCCCACTCATTCTCTCTCTCCTATTTCACTTTTACACTCACAACATTCTCTCTCACCTAACTATTCCTCTCACTCATTCTCTCTCTCCTATTTAATTCTTCATACTCACAACATTTTTTTCACTTTTTCTCTCACTTACTTTTCCTTAATCGTGGCGAAAAGCTTAAGCTCAACTAACGTGACGGAGGGTATATATTGGTGTATCAATAACAAATTTTAAATTTCATTAGAATATCTAAATTTTATCTAAAATTTATCAATGTTAAAGTACTACTTCGTGATAATAACAAAAAAGTGAGGAATATCGTGGACCGAGGAGTATGACCTTCACCCTTAGAGACTGTAAGAAGTTCACTCAAACTTCATACCTGCCTTTCTTGGGGTTCGAAGCTTAACTAAAAGACCAGTTTCTTACATTAATAATCTTTCATTTTCACAATGTTCAAAAATAAATACTAAAGGAACTTAAGCTAAAAAAAAACCTAGTCACCATTTTTGATCAATCTGCTTTGATCATTCCTTGTGTGAGAATTGCTTGCTGGTGATAAGTTTGAATCCTCTCTGACGAGTCTGCAAAATTCTTCTTTATACATTTCCTCGATCATCGGCTTCCAGAGCCGTACTCGGAGCATTTATAGAACCAAATTAGACACCTGAACAAACAAGATCATTTTACCACCCTGACTTATTACTAAATGAAAAGAAATAAGTACTGCCCAATGCTGAAGTAAAAAAGAGCAAATTTAAACCTGATTCTTGCTCAAGCCTGTCTGCGATGCCAACGTTAGTTTTTCTTCACTGTCATTCGGATAACTACAAAGAAAGATCTATCATTCACATCACAAACCATAGAAGAAAAACAAAGTCTAAAATTTGTGTGTAATAATGTACAAAACCGATAGAACGTTGAGAAGTCAACTGCGACGGTTATTCTGGTTCGTGGAGAGAGTAGTACTTCACGGATTGAGAAAGTGCTCGGAAAAGCCAGGACCTGAGAATTGTGACCCAGAGGTCTCGGGCAATCCTCGAATAGGTCTCCCCCACGTTTGCGCGTGGGTACGGGATCATACCAAGCTGTTGGAGGAACTCGGTTATGTCTATTATCTTTATCGAACAAGCTAAGTTGCGAACAAACCGGTGCTAATTCTTGGCATTGCTGTCTTGCAAGCATTTTCTTTTCTTGTTTGCATAGACTTGAGACAGAATTGCATCTCTTAAACTACAGAAATGCCTAGACATGGCTTGAAGTGCTAGTGCAGTGTAAGACCATCCCCTGCCCCCAACCCTAAAATCATTTCCCGAATGAGGAAACCTATCTCTCTTCCTAGATGTTGATAGTATTGCTCATATCTTCTTTCTCTACCTAAAACATACAATTACAAGAAACACAAAAATATGTTTTCAAATAACCAAAAAAAAAAAGAAGGGTTCTCGATCAAGATTCAACAACAAAAAATGGATATTCATTTTGGGACGGGAGATATTATTTCTCTAACTTACTTCCTCTAGTAAAGAAATGAGCTTTGCACATTCTTGCTTGAAGTTCTTGCTTCTCGGATGATAACCCATTATTGTAGAGCTTCTCGCTTTTAGTTCAGAAACATAGTCGTGTGACGAGCCGTGCTTTTGCTGTTGGGCGATAATATTCTCGCACAAATGACTCATTACTCGAACTAATGGCTTTCCCTCCAACACCTAACTATTTCTTCAAGAAGAAATTGAGGCTTTCGGTTTCAAAGTATCTTGAACTAGCTATCACCGTCGCAAATGTCTCAGTTGCATAAAAATTGGAACTTAGTTGACTTAACGAAGAATTTCCAGCGAAAGAAATATTCTCCTTGATCAAACGCGCCTCTCTTGTTCGCTTCTGCAGGAACTAAGTAACTGGGACTAATGAGATTATTACATCTTTGTCTGAACTGGTCTGAAGAAGTAACTAGTAAACCAGAACCCTAGAGATAGTGATAAGTCTCTGGTGCTGTTGACTAAGGTTTTCGGGTTCATCGGTCATTGTAGCATGAACAATGTCCATTGATCTGGGGAGCATACCAAGAGAGTGAGGGTATGTAGGAACACCTCTAAGTCAACTCCATAAGCATCAAAGTGTTGACTTTCTCAAACTGGGTTTGACTGGAAATGAGGAATTGGTGTACCATTGGGTGGTGAATCTGGTGATACTACATGGCAATGTTATATCTATAGTCAGGACTTAAAGTTGACTGACCAATGGCTAGTCGAAGGTAAAATTTATTTTGACTTCAGTTTATGGGATTTGCTTGAGTTATGGGAGAGAAATGGGGTGGTGTTAGAAATGCATAAATATGAAGTCTTGGTGGGAGAATAAGGAGTACAAAGATGGGGAAGCTGTCAAATAATTTGACATACTTTGATGGATTTGGGACAGTGCAGCCTGACCGTACAGAAGTCAGGATACACCTTAATGCCGAGATTGCTAGCACGGTAAAACTTAGGGCCGGAGATGTACAAGCTAATAAACTAAATGTCTAAAATACTCTTAATAAAAAACTCTCCCAAATATGAAATATCAATATCAGAACAAAAATGGGGCAAGCATTTCGACTGCACTGGATCCAAATCCTACTTTAATAATTATTGTAAAGCCAATTAAGAAGAAGCCCTTATAGGGCATTTAAAGAAAGTTAGGTTCTGTTAACAATACTTCTTCACCGACTTCTTCTGTTATATCACTCCTAAAATCCGTCCCGACCGACTTTGTAGGATTTTGAAGTGGCGTGGGGATTACTGGAAAAGCGTAAACGCTGTTGTGAGTGTAATTTAAAAATAGGAGAAAGAATGAGTGGAGGGAATAGTAAATTATAATGGTGTTGTAGTATTAAAATACAAATGTAGGAGAGAATGAGTGGAGAGAATAGTGATTTAAAAGCGTTTCCATTTTGGGCCGATCCAAAAAATTAAGTTACCTGGGACTGCCCAAAATGGGAAATAAATCCTAAGTCGGCCGGAGACGGAGGGAGTATAGACTAGTAAAAGTCCGTGTCCGAGGACACATTTTTTTTTTTTTTTTAAATTATCAGGTGTCCGAGGACACGTTTTTTTTTTTAATTTAAAAAAATAAAAATTTTAGGGCAAACGAAATTTGGTACATTGGCACTATTCATAATCTTGTTCACCACGTGGTGAGGTGATGACAACTACCATTTATACTATAGATTGTCTTACAAATTATTGTCATTATTTTTTCTTAAACCAACGCTATTTATGATTTTTTCCTAGATTTAGTCTTTGATTTATGCTCAAATTACTTTCTTAGAATTATATAAAGACAAAAACTTGGGTGAGAGCAGGATACCCGTCTCATCCTCGTGCAGTATGGGTTATTTCGACCCGAAACCCGCACCATGTCACCCGACCCATCACTCCGAATATAAATATACAAAAACATTAACCCGCCCAAAAACACACAATACACACAAGAAAAAGGTTAGCGATTGTTCGAGAAGCTTCACGATCATCGTCTCTCTCTCCGTCGTTCACCGTCAACCGCCGTTCACCGTCGTTCATCCGTTATTGTTGGGGGTAACTCCTTTCAAGTCTGATTTTCTTCCTTAAAAGCTTTTTGTAGAGTTACATTAGCTTTTTGTTCGAAGTTTATGTAAGATTTTCCCCCACTTTTTTTTCAAATTTCATGTCGTTTTGTAGCATCATTTTTGTTTGATTTATCTAAAGTCACGACTCTTGCATTTTATGCTTTGATTTTGTCTTTTTTGCTATTATTTTCAAGTCGCATTTTGGTAGCATTGTTCATTTCTGGGTTAAGAGATGTTGTTGTTTTGTTGTACTTTTTGTGGTTTTTCATATTTTATTGTGTTTTTATATGAAATTTGTTATAACGCATGTTGTTTATTTTGTATTTTTCTATTGTTACGTTTATTTGTTTTGGTTCATTTTTTGTTGTTTTGTTTTTCTTGTTTTGGTTTATTTTCTAGGGTTTATATATGTTGTTTGTTTTTGTTTCTATTTTTTTTTGTTTTTTTTTTTTTTTTTATATATATATATGTGTTTGGTATCCGAGTTTCTTCCGTAATAGTTAGAATAAGATAATGTTATATTGTTGGCATAAAGTAATAGATTGTTTATAGGTGTTTATATGATTGAGTAATACTTAACTCATTTCTTTAAGTAATAGTTGGTATTGATATAAGTAATAATACTATACTTTTGAAGCAATAGTGTTATTTCGAGTAATACTTTACATTGTTTAATATACATAATATGTAATAGTTGGTTTATAGGTGCTTATGTAATAGTTGTGTTATTTTTAATGTAATGTTTTTGAGTACTAAAATTTTGTTTTGTTGCTTTTTAATGGATATAGAATGAAGAGTAACATTAAACAACTTTAGAAAAGGGCGAGAGAAGATCATCAAGGATTTCATCTTCTTCGAGTAGAAAGCGTATCAATCAATCAAGTCCAATTTCTCTTCTCATTAGCTCAGTATTCTCATCAATCAAGTCCGCTTACTCCGATGGCAAAAGGCTTGCCGAGTATGGGCTTCTTCCATGACATGCACATACCTCAATGGAAAGATCTTTCGTCAGCTTATCAACCTATTTCTCAAGTAGGTATTGATGCAAAGGATATATCGGAGGATACAACATCGATTAAAACACTCATGACGAAGCTTCCTCATAATGAAGAGAAACAAGTTGATAAATGTAGAGGAATGAAGCCTCTCGTTAATGAAGAAAATGTCAATGTAGCGGTATTTCTCAGATTTCACTTGAAAAAGAAGACGGTAAAATTGTTCGTATCAAACAATCGGCAAAGAAACGTCGCCCTGATTGGGAACAAAGGTGACAAAAACAAGTCGGATGAAGAGAAAAATACCACAAATGTTTTAAACTGCATCTTCATCAAAAAGTTTGTTTTGGAAAAAATGTGGAAATGAAAAGAAAATAAAGGAAAAGCATATTCGAAGAAGCTCATAGATCATCTTTTAAAAAAAGAAAAAGATGTTATTGGAAAAATTATGAAGAATGTCATTGCAAAAAGGAAAAAGAGTCATTAGTGCCTGCTTATTCAAGGAGAAGGATATGAAGGAAAAAATTGCAAACATCTCAAGTAAAATTGGAAAAGGGTTCAAAAAGAGCCTTACTTGCTTATACGGAAGGAAGTGATTCAAGAAAATTAAAACTCGAGAGGTTGGGCAATGAGTAATATTTGTTATGTTATTTTGCCATGTTTGTTTATGGATTACATTATTTTTTTTTAACTTATAATAGTTTTAGGAGCTGTTTTCATTTTGAGTAATACTTCTCATTTGTTTAAGTAATAGTTGGTATTGCTATAAGTAATAGTACTACACTTGTGAAGTAATAGTGTTATTTTTGTTTTTTAACTAATAATAGTTTTAAAAGCAGTTTTCATTTTGAGTAATACTTGATTTGTTTAAGTAATAGTTGGTATAGCTATAAGTAATAGTACTACACTTGTGAAGTAATAGTTTTAAAATAATAGTTTTAGGAAATGTTTTCATTTTAAGTAATACTTCTCATTTGTTTAAGTAATAGTTGGTATTGCTATAAGTAATAGTACTACATTTGTGAAGTAATATTGTTTTTTTAACTAATAATAGTTTTAGGAGCAGTTTTCATTTTGAGTAATACTTCTCATTTGTTTAAGTAATAGTTGGTATTGCTATAAGTAATAGTACTACACTTGTGAAGTAATAGTGTTATTTTTTGTTTTTTAACTAATAATAGTTTTAGGAGCTGTTTTCATTTTGAGTAACACTTCTCATTTGTTTAAGTAATAGTTGATATTGCTATAAGTAATAGTTTAAGTAATAGTTGGTATTGCTATAAGTAATAGTACTACATTTGTGAAGTAATATTGTTTTTTTTTTTTTTAACTAATAATAGTTTTAGGAACGGTTTTCATTTTGAGTAATACTTCTCATTTGTTTAAGTAATAGTTGGTATTGCTATAAGTAATAGTACTACACTTGTGAAGTAATAGTGTTATTTTTGTTTTTTAACTAATAATAGTTTTAGGAATAGTTTTCATTTTGAGTAACACTTCTCATTTGTTTAAGTAATAGTTGATATTGCTATAAGTAATAGTACTACACTTGTGAAGTAATAGTTTTAAAATAATAGTTTTAGGAAATGTTTTCATTTTAAGTAATACTTCTCATTTGTTTAAGTAATAGTTGGTATTGCTATAAGTAATAGTACTACATTTGTGAAGTAATATTGTTTTTAACTAATAATAGTTTTAGGAACAGTTTTCATTTTGAGTAATACTTCTCATTTGTTTAAGTAATAGTTGGTATTGCTATAAGTAATAGTACTACGCTTGTGAAGTAATAGTGTTATTTTTTTGTTTTTACTAATAATAGTTTTAGGAGCTGTTTTCATTTGAGT